>CANTUT010000299.1:442500-571583 GCA_947687605.1 Reutealis trisperma
CAAATTCGGTGGAGGACAGCAACCACATAACCCACAACAGCTCCTTTAACCAAAGCCCTTTGCCGAAATTTCAAACAAATTAGTGAAATTTGAAGAGAAAACTGAATTGGGTTTTTATTTTTGGAAAATCTGAACTAAAACAAGCTCAAGTGATAAATGGGAAAAGCCAAGGAAAAACAAAAGAAAATTGTTTCACTTTTTCCAATTGGGTTACATGCAACAAATTAAAATAAAAAAAAAAAGAATTAAAAAATAGCGACGGATTTCCATCGTTATTTTAATGATTTCTGTCGTTAAAATAAAATGGGAAATTAATTTTTAAATTTTAGCTTCCAAAATAGCGACAGAAAATTCATCGCTAATTCTGTCATTGAATTGACGCAAATCTGTCGCAAACAACTGGCGCCAATTTTTCACGCTCTTTTTTAGCGACTGAAATATTTTGTTTCTGATCCATTGCTAATTTATTGCTAATCTATTTGTATTCTGTCGCTGTATTATTAAAATTTATTAATTCTATTATTTATAAAGGTTGTCATTGGTTATCAGTAATCTGTCGCAAAATAGCGATGGAATAAATTCCATCGCTAAAATCCGTTGCTATTTCACGATTTTCTTGTAGTGAAAATAATTTAAAATAAATTATTATTTCCTTCTAAATTATAAAAAAAAAATGAGAATATAACAAGTAAAAACTATATAATATAACGAGTAAAAATTGTACAGAAGTTTAAAATTATTATTAGCTGCATATAAACTACAGTGTTTCTTAATTATTATTTTTATAAATATTCTTTATAATATCATTATTATTTTTTCTATACATTATAATTAAATAATTAAAAATATAAATTTATTTTATAAATTAAAAAAAATAAATTATAAAGTTTCATGCAATGCACAGGTATTAACCTAGTATATTAATATAGAGAGTTACTCTTAAACAATCTGCATTAATGTGGAGAGAAATATTATATGGAGTTACATAACCTAAATATAAATGCACAATAAAAGAAATTTTTAAAGATGAATTTAACCTTATATGTAAACTAAAAAAGGAAAATTATATGCCTTTCTTCAAAAGCCTAAAAGTTCAAAGAAATAGATAAAAATATATAAATATCTATTTAAGAGAGAGAGAAAAACCACGAACACCTTCCTTTTATAATAGTGAGAGATTTTAAAAAATATAAACATAATTTTTTAAGCAAAAAAAAAAATTTATATATATATATATATATATATATATATATATATATATATATATATATATATATATATATATATATATATATATTAAGAATCCACTACTAATTAAAGATCAACATTATTCATAAAAAACCACGCACATCTATATTAACCAAAAAAAAAATAATTTTTATATTAATCTTATTTCAAAATTAATATATATCTGTGTGTGTGTGAAAGTATATTTTGCACCATTTTGTTTATATTTCTATACTTTTGCAAACTTATGGAAGCATAAAGAATTTGTTAAATGGAAAGATTATACTTAATGTTTATTTCATAAATTCACAGCCCATTATTATTAAAACTCATAAATTTTTCTAACCCAAATTCATTAACTAATTAATTTTCAATTAATTAAAATTAATTGGTTAGTGGATGAGAGCAATTAAAGAAAAAAAAAAGTAGATAAAAGCAGTTAAGAGAAATGGGAGGAGGTTGAGAAGAAATAGAAAATGAAGAAAATGTGGAGAGCTTCAAGGAAGTGTGAACTCAAATGCAATGTGCCTAATGGAGAGATGCAACTACAACAATTACCTAGCACTCTTATAAATAACAAGACAATCACTAAAAAACTACTCAAAGTTACAATAAATAGTAACTTAAGCACTTCATTTCTTTTCAAAGTAATTATTGCAATTCATTTTCTTTTCAAGTATTTTATGTTCAAGTCCTTGTTATTTTCTTTTCAATCTGTTGTCAATATTTCCATTTTATGCCTTTGTCAATATTTTCCTTTAATACAATTTGAATTAATAAAATAAGTTCATCTCCATTTCAATTCCTCTATTCATATTTAGTTCATTTAATTTCCAATTCTCAAAGTTTTTTTAATTTAATTTACAGGTATTTGTTGAATCCAAGTGAAATGTGGCTCAGGAAGCTTGGGAATGCATAATTTGTTCTGATTTTAGAAGTCAAAAGGCGCAAGAAATTAGTTTGTGTACCTCACACATGTGTAATGCTCACAAAACAAAAATTCCACCAATATAATTTTGGTACACCTAATGGGACCATTATTAGGAATGCCATCAGAGTTTTACAAAGATTATTACTTAGGGACTTGGAATTTATGTCTGCAAAGCAGGGCATAATGCATATTTTCCTCATGAACAAGGCTTTACGGCTTATGATGCATATTATGATTCATATTATGATGCATATGAAGAATGTGATTTATCACCTTAGAATATTCAACATCACAATGAGATGCCAATCAATCTAACAGGACATGTTGTTGGACAAGGTGAGAAATTGTCTCCTAATAATACTGATATTAGCATGCAGTTGTTGGCTTAACAAGTTAGGTTGGCTATGAAAATCAAAAGAGTATGATGGAGACTCAAATGAAAGCTATAGAAGAGAGTGTTAAGGCTCTGCATGAGATTGGCTCTATAATGGCTAATCTAGTAGAGAAAATGAGTGTAAGCCTAGATCATTTAAATGGAGGCTAAGGCACGGCATTAAGTCCTCTAAGATAGAATAGTGCGAAAGAGCTCAGGGGGCATTCATCCACTAACTCATAGGAAAGGAATGGGCATAAAGAATTTGCTGCACCCTAAGTACCTACTGATGAAAAGTAGCTCCCTTCATATTAGAGAGAAGAAGTTACTACCATTCTAAAAGTAACAGCATCTAATGATAGCCCCAATGGCAGGCTAATTACTTAACAAATCATTACAAACACAAATCTAATCAACCAACCTATGGTGTATGAAACTAATGAAGAGGCACCATTCTAAGGAGGTTTGGGGGGCAAAATGAAAATGGCACTAGGAGGTCATATGAGAAATCAAGCATGTCCACGTAAGCAATTACTTCCTCCTTAAGTATTTGATGAAGAGGAGTTTTCTGAGAAAAGTCTTGAAAGCAAAGAGATTTGTGAGTCTCTTAAGGGGAATCCTTTGGAAATCTTAAAATAGCTAATAGTCTCCTCTGGCCCCTTAATGAGAAAAAAGAAATAGATGAATTTCATACTAACTCTTATCATATTGTTGACCCTAACCTCAATACTCAGTTGATTTTTTATGATAGAAAACTGTTTTCTCATCAAGAGGGCTAGGAGGCATGGCACTATAGCTCTGTAACAACCCACACCTACCCTAGATATTTTCGTGATAATTTGCTTGATTTAGAACTATTAAGGTTAAGTATGTACTTTTGTAAGAATTAGTATTCTATGCGTTGATGAGCATGTGGCATATTAAATTAATTTTAATATGCATAATATGAGTTGTTATTATGAAATAAATGATTTACTTGAAGTGCATTTGCATAAAATAAATTATTTTAAATAAAATGAATTTTCATGCATAAAGGTAATTTTTAAGCATTAAATAATTTTATCAGTATTTAAAAATAATTTTTAAATGAATGTTTTGGGGGAAATTTTAATGAAAATAATAAGAAAAATATTTTTTTCATTAATTATAATCAGTCCTAAATTTAAATAAAAAATCCAAATACACAAAAGCCCACTACACTAAAACCCTCCTAATATAGTTCATTAAGGGTATTAGAGGAAATTTGCCAAAACCCTACATATTAATATGTAAAATTCAGCCAGCCCTAATGACCAGCAGCCATCACTCTAATTTTCTATATCTTAGCAGAAAAATTTTCTCAAAATATTTCTCTCTACCGAAATTAAGAAAACACTTTTCAGTTTCGCGATTTCTTGACTGTAATCATAAGTTTTTCTTCTCTTTTAATTCCTAAACTGATTTCTATGAAATAAATTATGAGAAAATTATTTTGAACTGGTTGTTTACTAATTTTTACAGATTTAATTCTGTTTGGGTGAGTTTTTGGGAGAGAAAATTTATTTTCTACCGAAAACACAAATCTTTCCGTGAGATTTCTCCAAAGGAGAATCCTATAATTTAAAATCACAATTTTTATGCATAAACATCACTAAAGGGCAGAAATTTGCACATTATTGGTTTCTAAACTGATTTTTGATTTGTTTTGATGAAAAATATTGGATTAAATTATATTCCTATAATGACTAGAAAGTTTCGAAAAACAAAGGAATTCAAGATTTTTGTGCTAGAATTTAGAAATTGGAAAATTCTATCATCAATCTAACATGTGGCTGTTGAATTATGTGTGAATGGATTCTAATATGATATTTGTTTTGAATAAAAAATAATAATTTAAATAATGTGTTTGCATATTGCAGTAATGAACGAAAAGCGCGGAAAGTGCGAAAACTCATGATTTTTACCTAAGTCTTAAAACTTGAAATTTTTTTTGTATAAATCTTACCTATGGCTGCCAAATCATGCATGAAGATGTTCTAAACTGATATTTTCTATGATTAAATGAAAAATAATGGTTTAAACCACCTGTTTACATATTACTGTAATGACCGAAAAATACCAAAAACAAGAGAACTCATGGTTTTGTACCCTAGAACCCAAGAATTGAATTTTCATGTATGAGAAATACCATATGTAGCCAATTTATGTGAATTAATATTCCAAAATGATTTTTGTTGTGTTTACATGAAAAATCTTAGTTCAAACCATGTTTTTACATATTATTGTAATAGACGGAAAGTGTGAAAAGTAAGAAAAATTAAGTTTTTCCTTTGATGATGCATTCGGCCTACTATGGAATTTTAATCCTAATGTCTATAATTTTTATGCAATGCATTTTGATGATTATTGACATGTATGTATATCTAATAAATGATAAAATTGCATGTTAGTTAAAGGAATGACCCTAGGCAAACTTAAAGGCACTTTGGTATACTTAAGGTATCTTAATCTTATATTGTGATTAGAATGTAAATGTGATTGGGAAATATGGAACTAGATGTTATGATGAATTGATGAATAATAAATGGTCTTGAGTCGATGAGGTGATGGATTGAATGAATGGATCATAAAAGTTAAGCATGACACTTGAAAGGTTAAGTGATTAGTTGACATGTATGGAAGTGTTAAGTGTAATAAGTTGATTGTTAAAGTGAATTAATATTAAGATAATGATATTACGATGACCTTAGAAAGGTATTGACATAATTGTAATGTGTTTTTATATGAGCCTATCAGGGCTAAGTGTGCAAGACTTTTAAAGTCAACATGTTATATACAAGTGATTAATACACTTATATGTGCAACTCTAAGTGTATATGAATGCTATATTTGCATAGGGTAGTTATGGGATAAGAACATTATGATTAAATAAATACTCAGTATTAAATTAAATAATGCTAGAGTTTGGGGAGTTTTAGAAATTCAAAAGGGCTATTTATACTAGGAACAAAGGAACCATAAGGTGAGTAAACATCATATTCATTCTTCAAGTGTGAGTAGCATCATGATATGTTACAAATATGTGATATCTTGTTATGTGAGCCTTTGTGATCTTTGAAACTCAAGTTCTTTCTATCCTAAAATTTGATTAAGTGATTTCTTTGTAAAGCTTGGGTTACCAAAGGACAATTGATCCAAAAACCACTTTTGTTTGTTTAATGAGAATTTCTAGTGATTATTACCCTAACTTATGTTCTTTCTGGAACTACACTGTTCTTGTATATTTTGTTCAATAAGTTAAACTGATATTGCCATTGTGAAATATGTGATTGTAGCCTTAAATGTAATTGGCATATGTGATTACCATTAGCTCTAGCTATGGTACCATTAACCCTTTATGCAGAATCCTCATGCTGATGCAGGTAATCATTAAAACCTGTGCACATGATTTTAACTCGATGGATAGGGATAGTGTATCCACCTCAGCTAGAAAGGGGCAATTCTAGCCATGGGACCTGATCAGCTTCACGCCTTCTATGTGATAGGAGTTGGAATTTGGTATAAGGCCACCTCTCCTTTATGTGTTTGAGTGATAGAGTAATAGCCTTCACTCACTATGTGTTATATGTGTGATTTCTGCAACCTTGCTAAATTGCAACTTGATTCATGAATTATAAATCATGAGCTATGTGTATAAGCTATGTATTTCCTTTTCAAAGGAAGATGTGCTAATGTATGAGCTATATTGTTTACTCGTTAAGATCATCTATCTCACCCCTTTTCCTTGTGTGGTTCCAGGTGAGCAAATGTGAGGAGGCAAGGTGATGGCCCAAGCATTCTATTCCATTTGGGATTCCTTATTAAAGTAATTAATAATTCTATTCCTTATTAAAGTAATTAATAATTCTATGTTATGAAGTGTTGTCATTAAATGCTCTAGGAATATTGATTGATGCTTATTTTGAGATGTATTATTTTTCTTAAGTTTCCAAATGGGATATCAATATTATTTTCCTTATGGATTCTATGTGAAATGTCTAATTACAATCTTTCGCTATTGAAGGTATTCATTTAATGATTTAAATGAGTTATTTGCATGAGGTTAGGTACGATCCTAGGCATGATTTATATATGTGTAAGTGGGTTCTATGGGCATAGGTGACCTTATGTTTCCCATGTTCTAAGACCGTCATATCACTAAGTTGCGATGTGACAAGCTCAATAAGAGAAATTCATTAAATCAACCCAAGTCCTTAGTTCTTTAGTTTAGGAAGGTCATTCGACAAGTGTGGATACCAAAAAAGTTATTGGTACCTGAAAAGGAAGCAAAAGGTGAAAGAAAAACCCTTGGTGCTCCCTCAGACCAGAAATTTTCAATATGGTGCTTCAAGATTTTATAGGAACCAACCAAAGTTCATAGTTCTTCATATAGTTCCCTAAGTTGGTAATGGCATAGAAATCAACAAAAAAAATTTTCTAAGTCATTGATAAGGACTCAAAAGAGAAGGCTACAAAGAAAAAGAGTAGAAGAAAAGAGGAAAAAGGGATTGCTTATACTGCTTGAAGAAATAAAGTGTAAATCTGAAAGGAAATTTATGGAGAAAATTAAAGTAGTTAGAGGATTACATAGGATAGACCATATTCTGTAAAAGGAAATGAGCTTCACGTAGGAAAGATTCTAGTACCATTCACTTTCCAAGAGTCAATTACAGAACGAGTGACATAAAAGCTAAGAAACAGACTTAGAGTACACCCTATTCCCATGTAGTTATTGGTGATCCAAAAAAAGATGTTTCTAATAAACTAAAAGAAGACTTAATATCCATAAAGGAGCCTATGTTAACATTCACTAATGAAGTAACTAAAATTTATGGATTTCACATGTTAAATTCACAATTGGCACTAAAATTTTTCTATTTGCTTTCTTTAATTTTAAGTTTAATAACAATTGTTGTGCCTTATTGGGGAGTTACTAGATATAAGCTTTGTTTCATTCTTCTTATTATGTGGAAAGAAGAATTTTCACTGACTAGCAAATTCATAAAAGGAGCTATACAAAAGATCATAGAGAATAGTAAAAAAGGTATTATAGGTCGATCCCACAACAATTATGTTAGGTACCAAGAGTTTTATAAGTGTCATGTATTATATGGCCTAACAAAATATATAAGGCCATTCACATGGTCATTTGTATTTAGTTTTAATTTTTAATATAAGTAGACTATATAGCCACTTGAATTTTAAATTGTTTGCCCTTATGCACCAAGAAGGGGGGTTGAATTAGTGGAAAATTAAAATTTTAAATAGAAAGGAGATAGGGAAAGAGAATGAACACAATCGCTATTATAGTGGTTCAGGTATTAACGAACCCTATGTCCACTCCCTAATCTCAATTGGGTATTCTGCTGCTAGTTGATACTTACAAGGAGTTTCAAGCTCACTCCAAACTTACAATGTGTTTCAATGGCTCACACACAACCCTTTCAAGTGTTTCCTTTAGGCTCACAGTCAAACTTATACAAGAGTTTTCTAATGGCTTACTCTCAAACCTATATAAGAGTTTTCTAATGGCTCACTCTTAAACATATATAAGAGTTTTCTAATGGCTTACTCTTAACCCAATACTTTGTGTTTTCAAGGCTAAGACTCAACCTTACTTGAACAATCAATTCTCTTACAATAATCAAATAATAACAAGAAAAGATTAAGATATGAGATTTGAAATTGCAAAGATTTATCTCTTAATAGATATTGTTCTATTATTGTTAGGATGTTTGAAGAATGTATTTATATGATTTTCTTCTCCAAATTCCCATTAGAAATAGTATGAAATTAATGATTTCATGACATCTTTAAAATCTTGTTTCAAATCTGCATTTTAACCAAAGTCGCGGTCATTACCATCATTTCATGGTCGCGACTGTATTTTCACGGTCACGATCTCCAAATTCCATAATGGCTAGTGACATATGGCTTTTATTAGCTGGCTCCTTTATATGCCCATTGCAGCATTTGAATTCAATATGAAAGTCGCAGTCATAACTACTATTTCGCGATTGCGAATTCAATATCGAGCCCAAAGTTGCGATCGCGAAGGAGGTCATGATTTGCTCTATATGAATTTTGAATTAATTATCTTCTGAAGATCTTGATTGCGATAACTTGGTCGTGGACATGGTTTAGTGGTCACAATTGCAATTATTGCATAATGGTCATGACTCAAAAGGTAAGCAACATACTTAGAGAAATATCAATCTTCTTTCAAATCCAATCAATTGAACAAGTTATAATATGCAAAAATCAACACTTAAACAAACATTAGATAGCTTTCAATTTGATTGACAAGATCAAAATAAAGATTGACTAAGTTTAGAAATAACTTAGGTCAATAATCTCCCCCTTTTTAATTTTGACAATCAAATTGAATTTAAAAATAAAATAACTTAGAATTAAATTGAATTGAGAGTACTCCCCCTCAATTGATGCAATGATAAAAATATTTAAAAATAGATATTTCAAAAAAAAAATTTGAGTCCTTAAACATAAACATATTATATATATATTTCTCCCCCTTAATATATTCTCCCTTTTTTACCTTTAACATATTTGTTTTATATTTAAGTTCTTATAAAATTTTCTCCCCCTTTGGCAATATCAAAAAGGAATGAAGAGAATGAAAATGAATAGATAAAGGTTCAATAAGAGTAAATTGAAGAAAATATATAATTGCATTCAATTAATTTCTTGATATTAAAATTGCCAAAAGAAATTCATAACAAATACAAAAAAAAAAAAATATTTTAAGATTCATCTCCTTCATCTTTTGGTTCTTCTTCTTCTTCATGAGTTTCCTCCTCATGTAACTCTTCCTGTTCTTCACTAAATTGCTAATCTTAGAGGTTACATTGAGCGAGACCCATATGACCTTGCATATCAAATATGTCTTGGTGAATATGATTTAAAAGAGATAGTCTCCTTAAGACTTTTTGAAGAAGTCTATTAGTTTCATCTTAAGGTTGAGATGGAGGGATAGTGGGTGTTATTTAGGGTTCTTGTTCCTGAGCTTGACTAGGTTCACCTATCACAATTCTTTATCTTTTCCTAGTTCTTTCTTGGATCCTAATTTCTCTAAAAATATATTCATATTGCCCTTCTTTTTCTCTCAATGCCTGGCATTGATCATGTATTGGAAATCTATAAGGGATTGTTTAATTGGTTTTTAGAGAATAGCTTTGTTGGGTGGAGTAAAAGCCCCAACATGCTTGGCTATTGTGGTGATATGAGAAGAGAGAAGAATTCCAACTTTTTTGGTGGAGGAGAGATGGGGGAATTGATCAACAAGGAATCGAGCAGTTTGAATTCTCTTTCCTTTCACAAGACCATAAAGGAAGAAAAGATCTCTTTGGGAGACTTTCTCATTGCCATCTCCTCTTCCATTTACCGTGAGGGTGACAATCCTATAAAGAACCCGAATGGAAAGTGTTTTGATATGTTTGGCAAGTAAGGATTTTGGATCGAATTTAGGCTTGGCAAGTGAGGATTTTGGATCGAATTTAGGCTCTATGGAAATTTTGGTCCAAAAAGAGTTGTGTTCAAGGGAAATATCATTTATGGTGTAGGCACCTTTGGTTTGAAGGCCAAAGATATTGGCAAGATCTTGCAATGTAAGCTCATAGAGTTTGCCAAAGAATCAAAAGTTGATGGCATAATGGTCACAGGTAGGATGAAGCTTTTTGTGTACAACTAGGGTGGCAAGAAATTCCCTAGCTAATTCATCATACCCCTCTTCATCAACGAAAAAAAATTTCCCCCATTCTAGATTTTTGAGATAGCCAATAATGCTATCCTCAATACCAAAGGTTTTAAGACAAATAAGGCTTGATATTTTGGTGGGTAGAATAGTTTTGTCTTAAATCCTAAGGAAATTTTGCTTCTCCTTTTGAGTGATCCCCTTCATAAATTCAAGAGGAGAGGGTGATTGGGAGGTTTGCACTTCTTTCCCTTTTCTAGATGGTCTTCTAGAAGCCATTGATGGAGAAGAGTAGGAGTGTGAGAAAGATTTAAAAGAGAAGTTGAGAGGAGAGTTTGAGAGTAGTAGAATTTTAGGTAGAAAATTGTTTGGAGAGTTAGAGAATATGTAAAAATGAAATAGTGGGGTATTTATAGGCTAAAATAAGGTTAAAAATGGTCAAAAAAGGCTAAATTTGCATTAAATTCAATTTTGCCTGTTGAAAAATGGCTAGTTTTAAATGTTGTCAGTCACTAAGTTGTGACTGCGAATTTTGAAATTTTCAAAAGTTATATTCGCGATTTACTAATCGCGAGCAAGACTAGGGGTGCTAAAAGGTAATAGCTATAATTTTGAATTTGCAACCGCAAATTTTAAAAAATATAAATTTTTGAAAAAATTTTGAAGTTATTTGTATGCAATGCAATTGGCATTTTAGTTCAAGATCAAAATAGGTACAACTATATATTCTATAAACTATGATATAACAAATCATTGAAAATAAATTCAAGTAATGCAGATCAAATATGCTAAAAGTCAACCATAAAGCAACCAAAATGCAACCAAAAATCAAGAACGTTGCACAAAGTTAAAAACTTAATTTTAATTGAATTAAGAGTCACCTCAATTCAAGATTAAATATCAAAATAAAATATGAATAAAAATGTCCTAAAATACATAAAATCTTGATGTAAAAAAAAAAATTTATGTGGTTTTAATAAAAGCTAATGTAATGAGCTTCCATCAAGCATACCAATTTCCCTTTTTATGAAATTTAATCTTTCTTCATTCAAGGGTTTTGTGAAAGTATCAGCAAGTTAGTTAGTTGAATCAATAAATTCTAATACAACATTGCCATTTTGCACATAATCTCTCAAAAAATTATGCCTAATATCTATATGTTTACTTCTCGAATGTTGGATGGGATTTTTCAAAAGATTTACAGCACTTTTGTTGTCACATTTGATGGGAATGTGATCAATCACTTGACCATAGTCCTTGAGTTATTTTTTCATCCAAAAAACTTGAGTACAACAGCAACCTACCGCCACATATTCTGCTTCGACAATGGACAAGGCAATCGAAACTTATTTCTTACTAAACCATGAAACTAAACATTCACCGAGAAAATGGTAAGTTTCAAAAGTGCTTTTTCTATGAAGCAAACTAACAGCATAATCCGCATCCGAAAATCCAATTATTAAAAAAGATGAGTTTTTAGGATACCGTAGCCCTAAATGCAATGTGCCATGTAAATATTTTAAAATTCTTTTAATGGCATGCAAATGAGATTCTTTAGGACAGGATTGAAAATGTGCACATAGACAAACACTATACATTATATCAGGTCTAGATGCTGTAAGATAGATAAGAGAACCAATCATACCTCTATATTTCTTCTCATCTATTGGCTTACCCTTTTCATCTTTATCAAGCTTAGTTGATGTGCTCATTGGAGTTTTGCTACTTTTGCAACCATCCATGACAAACTTCTTAAGAAGCTCCTTTATATGTTTGGATTGGTTGATGAAGATACCATCTTTGCATTGTTTGATATGTAGTCCTAAGAAGAACTTAAGCTCATCCATCATGCTCATCTTAAATTCCCTAGTCATACACTTGGCAAATTCTTTATAAAGATGTTCATTCATAGCACTGAATACAATATCATCAACATAAATTTGAACTATTAGAGTATCATTTTTATGCTGTTTTACAAAAAGTGTTGTATCAACCTTGCCCTTAACAAAGTCATTTCTTAAAAGAAAAGTACTTCATCTTTCATACCAAGCTCTAGGAGCTTGTTCAAACCATACAAGGCCTTGGTTAATTTAAAAACATGATTAGGAAGTTCACGATGTTCAAAACCTAAGGGTTGCTCAACATAAACTTCTTCCTCAATAAATCCATTTAAGAAAGCACTTTTAACATCCATTTGAAAAAGTTTAAAATCCATATGACATGCTGATGCGGGTTAAATTTAATACCCTAGTCTCTAAGACTAAGTATAGAGCGAGCAAGGTGTTGAACTCTAGGGAATTTGGAGAAATTTTATATTAACTGAGTAATTACTTAGATGGATAGGCAAACAACAAACAAAAGATGTTGATTTATTCTATCTAATCTAAAATACTAAAGTTTTATTATTACTTTAATTAATAACAACAAACAATGAATATTAGAATTACAACTCAAAATTAATTTTGAACTATAAAAGATAACAACATATAAACACATGCAATGATTGGAGAATATTACAAAAAATTCTTAAAAGCAACTCTCATTGTCAATTAAGAGTATTATAATTTAGAGTTTACAAGCATTCTTATGTCATTATAAAGATAAAATAAAATCATTAAGTTCTATGCCAATTCTTTAACCCCCTAAAATGGATTTCTTATCTCCAGGTACTTTCCTATCCTTTGAGTAATTTCAATTGCATTTCCACCAAAATACCCCAACTCTTATTGTGAATAAAATGATTAATAAGTTATATATGGTGATCAAGAATACATAACACAATGTAGGACTCAATTGAAACTAAATCACTCATGCATATTAAGAATGTAGTTCATAAAATTAATTCATCATTGGAATTCTAACAACCTATTAGCCTAAGTACATGGTAAAATATAACATAGAAATAATGCAAGCACTCATTATTGAATATAAAGTAAAAATAAAAGAAAGAAAGAAAGATTGATGAATGAAAACTCCTTTATTCTTCAGAAAATTACTTACACAATTCTTAAACTTGAAGTGCCTTTTGGAAGGACACTTGATACAAACCAAGCACTTAATTCTAATAAGGTGTTTACAAGGATTTTAAGTAAGTTTTTCCTATCTAATACAATGCATCTCCTCCTCAAAATAAAGCCAAATCTAAGTATTTATAAGCCCCAAGGTGTCCCAAGAAGTGATCTTTTGAAAAAGGTGTCAAAATGAAAGGGTGCCTTGAAAAGGTATAGTAACCACCCTATCACGAGTCAGCACAGACGAAACGAGTCAGCACAGTTTGCTTCTTTCATAACTCAGCACAGATATGATGAGTTAGCATAGTCCTCTTCTATCATGACTCAACACAGATGGAGCAAGTCAGCACAGTCCTCTTCATTAGCTTGTCTTTGCTCCTAAGCTTGGCACTTGGTTCCATTTTGGTCCTTAGCTTCCATTTTCAATCAAAATCATCTTGTTATACCTATATTATCCTATAACACTCAAACAAAAGATCAAACACACCCTAGCATAAAAAATTAACATAAAACATGCATGCATTCAAACAAAATAAATAAAGATATTATTAGTTTGGTTATGCCATTTTGCATCATATCACATACATATGCAAGCAAAATTCTAATAGCCTCTAATCTTGCTACCGGAGCAAAAGTTTCACCTTAATCAATGCCTTCCTCTAGGTTGTATCCTTTGGCAACTAATCTAGCCTTATTTTTAGTAATGAAGCCTTGCTCATCTAACTTATTTCTATAGACCCATTTACATCCAATAATTGGATGATTTTTGGGTTTAGGAAAAAGTTCCCAAACTTTGTTTCTCTCAAATTGGTTAAGTTCCTCTTGCATAGAAATCACCCAACTCTCATCATTAAGAGCCTTGGCTCAATTTGAGAAACAAATGCAAGATTATTATCTAAGGCTTTAAAATGAGATCTAGTACTTACACCTTTAGATGTATCATCAATGATTTGCTCTTTGGGATGATTTTTGGAACATCTCCACTTCTTAGGAAGTCCTTGATCATCTTCCTCTTCTGCATTTGATTGAGTCTCATGATTTTGTTGGTTTTCTACTTGATCTTCAACTTTCTTTGGAGTCTTATCTTGATCCATTCCAAGCTTTTCAAATTCACCTACAAGATCATCAAGAACACTACCTTTCCCAAGACCAAGTTTATTAGATTCATCAAATACAACATTCATAGATTCTTTAAATACTATAGTCTTTTTGTTAAAGATTTTATAAGCTTTACTAGTTGTAGAATATCCTAGAAAAATGCCTTCATCAGTTTTAGAGGCAAATTTTCCAAGATTATCCTTGGTATTTAATATATAGCACTTGCAACCAAATACTCTTAAATATGAAATCTTGGGCTTTCTTCCATTCCATAACTCATAAGAAGTTTTATTCAATATGGGTCTTTTAAAAACTCTATTTGAAATGTAGCAAGAAGTATTAACAGCTTCCACCCAAAAATAAGTTGGTAAATCATACTCATTAAGCATGGTTCTAGCCATTTCAATTAAAGTTCTATTTTTCCTTTCTACAACACCATTTTGTTGAGGTGTTCTAGGAGAAGAAAAATTATGTGAAATTCCATGTTCATTGCAAAAATTTTCAAAAAATTCATTTTCAAATTCTTTTCCATGATCACTTTCAATTTTGGAAATGAAATAGCCTTTTTCATTTTGAACTCTTTTTGCAAAATTTTTAAATGCATCAAAAACATCACTCTTATGAGTCAAGAAACTATCCTAAGTAAATCTAGAGTAATCATCGACAAGCACATATGCATACATCATTCCACCTAAACTAGCAAATCTACTAGCTCCAAACAAATCCATATGAATAAGTTGAAGGGGTCTAGAAGTACTTACAATATTTTTTGATTTGTAGGATGATTTGTGTTGCTTTCCCATTTGACAAGGTCCACATGTCTTGTCTTTCGAGAATTTAATCTTTAGAAGTCCTTCAACAAGCTCATCCTTACAAAGACTACGAAGAAGCTCCATGCTTGCATGTCCAAGCCTTTTATGCTAAAGCCAAGATTCATTACTAATAGATATGAAACACTTGACATCTCGGTTAGACAAATCATCAAAGTCAATCATGTAGGTATTTCCTTCCTTTTCACCTTTAAATACTACATTGTCATTAGCTAAAGTGGTGACAATACATGCTTTAGAGTCAAAGATGACCTTATTACCTTTGTCACATAATTGGCTTACATTTAGCAAATTGAATTTTAAACCATCAACTAAAAGAATATTTTCAATAAAAGAATGATTTTCCTTACTAATGGTACCAATGCCAACTATCTTACCTTTGGCATTATTACCAAATATGATGTTTCCACCTCTCTTTTTTTTTAAATTTGTGAAGAGGTTTGAATTTCTGGTCATATGTCTTGAACATCCACTATCTACATGCCAGTTGTTTTCCTTGGTAGTGGATTTGAGACACACTTATAAGAAAAGATTAATCATCTTGTTTTAGGTACCCAAATATATTTGGGTCCTTGGGGGTTAGCCTTGGAAGAATCCTCAAGCTTGAGTTGAGCCTTCTTATATAACAAAATAAATTTATATGACCATCTTTCATACAATAATGGCACTTGAGTTTAAACTTGAAAGTCCTTTTGGATTTTCCCATATTGTTATGAAATTTTAGTCTCTTCACAATATTATGACATGAATGCATACATGAGCAAGTGTTATGTTATGATTGTGAGTGCCTTTGAGCATGCCTTTTCTTATAAATGAATGCATGGTTAACTCTTTGAGGCTTAGCTCTTGAGTTTAGTGCAACCTTTTGAGTTCTTTTGGGACTTGGAGGTTGATTGTGTGTTTTCGCTCTCTTATTAATTACCTCAATGCTAAAGGTTTAAGGAGTTATAGCCTTTATGAACATAATGGGAGAGGATGTGGAAGTTGATGAACCATCAAAGCCAAGACCATGCCTTACTAAGGGTGGTCTCTAAGATACAATTAGTTTATCCAAAGCTTCTTTCCCTTTGTGAAATTTTAAGATTGAGTTTCTTAATTCTTCAACCTCAATTTTCAAGGCATTATTTTCTTTATATAAAGAATTAAAAGAGGAGGTTTTCGAAGTCATTTCCTCTAATGAACTTTTTAGACTAACATTCGAGGTTTTCAAGCTTAAAATAAGTTTTTCTAATTCTTTAAAATTCTCCTCCAATTTAGAATGCTTTTTTTTAAAAAAATTTCATTTTTGATTTATACTTTTTGCATTTTAAATTCATTGCTTTAATTAGCTCATCCTCATCATCATCATGCATATCATTATCAATATCATCACAAGATTAATAGTTAGAGCGTACCTCATTTGATGAGTCTTCTAAGGTTATGAAACATAGGTTTGCAACATCCTCTTCCTCTTTGTCACTTGAGAAGTCATCATCCCATATTGCTTTGAAACCCTTCTTCTTCTTCTTCTCCTTATCCCATTTCTTTTTCTTCTTGATGTTAGGACATTCTGTTTTTATATGACCTTGCTTGCCACATTTATAGCAAGTAACGTCATTCTTCTTTTTGTTGATTAAGTTAGAGTTGTAATTTGATGTTGATCTAAAGGGCCTCTTTTCTTTCTTTCTTCTCTTGATGATGTCCTTGACCCTTTTTGAGAGCATAGAAAGTTCTTCATCATCATCATCTTCACTTTCCTCCGAATCACTTGAGCTCTCACATTCCTTTTTGCTTTTAAGGGAGGATTTAAGAGCTAAGGATTTCTTTTTCTCCTTCTCTTGATTCTCTTCTTTCTCTATCAATAGAGACATTTCTTCAATAAGGAGTTTTCCAATGAGGATATCGGTAGGAACCTTTCCAAGATCCTCATTAGCTTCTTCTATGCCAATAATTCTATCTCTATAGTCTTTCTTTGGGAGAGTTTTGAGAATCTTGTAGTTTATATCATGCAAGGTGTATATTTTGCCCAATTTCTTCATATTAGTGATAAGAGCTAGAAGCCTATTTGTCATATTAGTGACGCTTTCGTTGGGTTTCATCTTGAAGAGCTCATATTCAGTTCTATACAACTGAATTTTTTAGCCTTAACTTGTTTAGTTCCTTAATGGTAATTTTCTAAAGATCTCCAAATGCTAACTACACTTGAACAATGTTGAACTCTACCACATTCTTCTCTTGAGAGTGGACTAAAAAGAATTGCCATGGCTCTTTTATTTTTACCATTGGCTTTTCTTTGTGCCTCCACCCATTCCTCTCTAGGAATCAATTCTTCAACATCATCAACTACTATTGATGGAGGTTTCCATTCTTTGATTATACAATCCCATACATCAATGAGATCACTATCAAGATATACCTTCATTTTATACTTCCAATATGCATATTCAGTATCATCGAAGTATGGCTTAAGATGATGCAACCCTTCATTAGCCATTTTAATCTTTTCTCAACAATTAAGTTTGAAGAATGAGACCAAATCTCTGATACTACTTATTTGCCCTTATGCGCCAAGAAGGGTGGTTGAATTGGTGGGAAATTAAAAATTTAGATAGAAAGGAGATAGGAAAAGAGAATGAACACAATTGATTTTATAATGGCTCAGGTATTAACGAACCTTACGTCCACTCCCTAATTTCAATTGGGTATTCTACTAGTAGTTGATATTTACAAGGAGTTTCAAGCTCACTCCAAACTTATAATGTGTTTCAATGGCTCACACATAACCCTTTTAAGAGTTTTCTAATGGTTCACTCTCAAACCTATATAAGAGGTTACTAATGGCTCATTCTCAAACCTATACAAAGTTTTCTAATGGCTCACTTTCAACACAATACTTTGTGTTTTCAAGGCTAAGACTCAACGTTACTTGAGCAATCAATGCTCTTACAATAATCAAATAATAATAAGAAAAGATTAAGATATGAGATTTGAAATTGCAAAGATTTAGCTCTTAATAGATGTTGTTCTATTATTTTTAGGATGTTTGAAGAAGGTATTTATATGATTTTCTTCTCTAAATTCCTATTAGAAATAGTATGAAATTAATGATTTCATGACAGCTTTAAAATCTTATTTAAATTTTGCATTTTGATGAAAGTTGCGGACACTACCATCATTTCACGATTAGGACTATATTTTCGCGATCGCGATCTCTAGATTCCACAATGGCTAGTGACACATGGCTTTTATTAGCTAGCTCTTTTATATTTTTGTTGAAGCATTTGAATTTAGTATGAAATTCGCAGTCGCGACTGCTATGCAGTCACGAATTCAATATCGCGTCCAGAGTCGTGGTCGCAAAGGAGGTCTCGATTCGCTCTATGTGAATTTTGAATTAATTGCCTTTTGAAGATCTTGGTCATGATAACTTTGTTGCAAGTGCGATTTAGTGCTCGCGGTCACGATTATTGCATAATGGTCACAACTCAAAAGCTAAACAACATAGTTAGAGAGATATCAATCTTCTTTCCAATCTAATCAACTGAACAAGTTATAATTTGCAAAAATCAACACTTAAACAAACATTAGATAGCTTTTAATTTGATTGATAAGATCAAAATAGAGATTAACTAAGTTTTGAATAACTTAGGTCAACATAAATAATAAAAGGAATAGACCAAATGGCCACTTTCCAAAAGTTTGTGTCATACTTTCCAAATTGTCACTTCTTATGCTATTTTATTAACTCATAATTTAGCCATTGACAAACAAAGCATCAACAAAGATATGAATGTGAATGATATGACTACAAGTGAGTATGTGTAAATGTCTTGTGATGCATGGCTACATGATATAATGAAATGGCTGTGGTAAATTTGTGAAAGTGATAAGTGGAGTGGTTGCATGAGAATGAGAATGGAGGCTCAACCATCTATATCAAAGAAAATCACAAAGACAATAATCAAATGGAGGCTCAGCCTTTATTAAACACCAAGGTACACATTTCCATCTTAAAAGCCACAACATGCATTGAAACACATTTCACGATGACCAAATATATAGAGGCTCAACCTCTTTGTATCAATCCATCAATCCATAATACAAAAACAAAAACATAGGGAGGATCAAAGCCTTTATGTCACTAAAAGCCATTCATTAGCATATAATTATTCTTATTAACAAATATCCAACAAGCATAGAAACATAGCCTCTAGTAAAATAAATATAGCCAAAAGTCACAAATTTAGAGGGAGTTACCAAAAGCTAAAATCTAAATAAGAGCCTTGTTTACAATGTGCCTCTCTTATATGGGATACAACCTCAAGTTCTTTATTATAGGATTGAATCAAGGGATAACCAGACTATAAAGGTTGCAAAAAATAGAAAAATTTCACCAAGCATAGCAAAAGAGGAAAAAAATTACTAGAGCATTAGGGAAAGTAAACTAACGAGGTAATTAAAATTTTCAAAGGAAAATTGGTTTATCTTGAATAATTACCTCAATGCTTGAATAGTGCTAAAAGAAAGTACTTGTGGATGGGAAGCTCTAAGTAAATGCAATAAACCCTAAGATCATTAGAAAGAAGCAGTAAAAGCAATAGGTTAACGGAGCAAGAAGATAAGGCCAAATGGATGCAGAGAGCTACAATGGAAAAGAACAAGGTACAATTTACATTTGGTACTAAATATGCTTTAAAATTATTGAGATGAAACTTATTTGGAACTAAATGCAAGATACTAGTAGGTCAAATAAGTCAAGAATTTTTTGACCATATTATATTCACACATATGTATTTTGACTTGCCAAGCCATTATCCACCAAAAATTTCCAAAAGTAAGTTATGTGACCTAATTGGATAAGAAAATGGTTTTTAACCATACCATGTCAAAGAAATAAAACAATACATTAGTAAGTATAGTTTTTAATCATAAAGCATTAGGAAGAATCAACAAGGTAAGAAGGAATTTAGAGTAGGGAACTTGATAGGTGATTTTGCAATAAGTGCTAATACTCCATTAGTTATTAGGCCAAGGAAAGTTTAAAATTACATGCAGACCTAGTTTTAAGGTTAAAATCACGAAAAATCCTTCACAAAGTTCAAGTTCCTAATATTTTCAAAAATTAAGGTTATCCAATTTTGCATCATTTCATCATTTGAATTTCCATGAACCATCCTTTATTCAAATGCATTCTTTGTAAGTTCTCCAAGGACTATTCATATGGCCATATAATTTCATTTTAGTCTAAAATCACTAAAGGCTAAAGATTTTATATCTATTACAAGTTTTAAGTAACAACTTCTTTCTCAAAAAGGCTAAATACATGGCCATATAATTTGCAATTTCATAATTTAGGCTGAATTTCCAATCCACCAAAAGCCTAAATTTTCTTATTCATACCCATTCTCCATCAATTTAAAGTAGCAAGTTCTTTCACTAAGGCCAACATATGGCCATTTAATTTCAACCATGTTTCACAATTTGAGCTATTTTCAAGTCCAAAAATTCCAATTCATTATTTTTTAATCATGTCAAAAGTTACTCTAAATTATCAAAAACAAAAGCAAATCATCAATCGCCAAGGCTCAAATAAGTTTTTATGCTCAATACTATCAAAAATCAATAATCAACAGATAAAGTTCAGCAAAAAAAAAATTCTGTAAAATAAATTAAAGAAAATTAAGAAAAATACCTTTCTTGAAGTTTTTCTTCTTTCTTTGTTAAACTTTTGAAATTTGTTGGAGTTTCCTTGGTGATGGAGGAGGGGAGCAAAAATTTTCCAATACCAAGGCTTTAAAGGTGTTGAAATTAAAGAATTATGAGCTAATGGACAAGGTGATGAATGAGTTGCTACCTGAGCTATTAATTGGGCTTCTTGGCTTAAGCTTTTAGGTTGATTCGGTGGGGTTTTGGTAAGGATTTGAGGGGCTGTTAGTTATGCAGTTGGATTATATGATGGTGAGGTGTTTGTAGCTTGGTTTGTTGAAAATGATGATTGAGAATGATGCAGGGCTACTATCAGATTTTTAGTGATGAGTTTGGGTGATTTTAGGTGGAACTTGAGTGAAATTTTATTACATTTTTGAATGAGGGAGCTTGAGTGATTTTCAGTAAGGCTTAGTTAGGTATTTATGGTGGGAAATGGCTAAATACAACTGGCTTTGCCAAAGAAGAAGAAGAAAAAGAATTTTGGGCAAAAATGAAAATGATACACAATAGAGAATCAAGGTAAGAAGCTAATTTTTTTTTTTTTATATTTGGTTTAAATTTATTCTTGATCACCATTAGTCCAAAATCCATGATGAATTCTTGAATGGCCAATACATGGCTATTCCAATGTCATTTGTTGAAAATTTAGGCTAATTTGCTATATCTCATAAGCTCAAATTTTATTTTCATCATCACAAATTCAGTTTGTCCATTGGGCAACATATGGCCATTATAATTCTCTTCTTTTTTGCATTTTAGGCTAGAGACAAAAATTCTAAAATTTCTATCTCAAAGGCAAATTTAAACCAACAGATTGGACAATTAAAGCCTTATTCAAGCTAAGTTGGATTTCTCATTCTTTACTAATAAAACAAAACATCAATATCCAAAGTTCATAGCCATCAAACAAGCAAATTCGCCTTTATTTTTTTTTTTCTCATTCAAAACCCTATTATAAAGGTGAATTGCCAATCCACTCAAAAGGCCAACACAGTGCCATTTAGTCCTATTGATCCTTATAATTCCCATTGATCCCTACAGTTTAGGCTAAATTTTTAAAGCCTAATTGACTTTTTCAAATTTCATTCAACTATAAAATTCAATCACCAAATTCCATTCTTGGAAAATTATCAATCACTGAACTAAAATCAGAATCACCAAATGCCATTTCTCAAAAGCCATCAGAATTCATAATTACCAATTGAAATTCAACAAGATCTGCAAAAATTAAGTTAAATTTTAAAGAAAATACCTTGTTTTGATGACAGAGGTGGAATGAGAAAATTTTTGAATGCCAAGCCTTAGATGGAGATAAAGTAGTTGATAGTGAATGTGGACAGTAGTTGAGTGCTACTGTTGGTGCTGCTGGCACTCGCTATTTGCATCAGTATAAAAGGAGGATGTACGCTAGGTTGAATGATTTGTTATAGATGTAGGCACTAGTGAGGAATTCACCGCTAGGTTGTTAAATGAAGCACTACTATCTTTGGCATCATGCAATAGGTGTTTAGGTTTGAGCTGGAGCACAAATGGCACCGGCAAGGAGCTTGAGCAAATGATCATTGTGGTCACTAACTTGAGTAGTTGCTGGTGACTCGTACATGGCGTGCTGAGTTATTGGCAACATGCGAATGACCTTTGACACTAAGGTAGTTGATGCCGCTCGAGCTAGTAGTTCACACATGAAAAAGGAGGCTGCTACTCAGGCATTGCTGACAGGGGATGGCGCTTATGAAGTTGAGGCAACACTGCTTCTTGGATGGAGCTACTGATCATTGATTTTTAGGCAATGAAAAAGAGAAAATCATAGGAGAGAAGGTGGGTTTGTAAAAATTTAGAGGAAATGTATGGTTTTGTGGGCTTTTAATGAAATTTTGACTTTCAAAATTTGAAATTTTGGGAAAAATTCATATTATTTAAAAAAAAGGGTGAAAATAAGGTGGGACACAAAGTAAAAGAAGAAGAATGTAGAAGAAAAGGCAAATGGGTTTGGCAAAATTGGTGAATTTTTCAAATTAAAATAGAATTTGGTAGATTGGTTTCAAAATTTAAAATGGGTTTTGGGAATTAAATGGGGATTGCTCCTCTCAAAAGTCCAAACTTGATTGAATTTTGTGAAAATTTTAAGGGATTAACTAGTTAAGTTTCTATAGGTTATAGAAATAATAGGTTTCTACAAAAGAACAAAATGAAAAGTTTGAGTTCACAGGGGAAGTTGAATTTGAATTTTGTTGAGTCTCTAAGTCTCTAGTTGTGTTCACCCGAAACCATTTGTGATACTCAAAGAATAAAATCTTAGGCCTCAAGTTCCTGGAGTTAGTGAATTGTTGAAGAAAAGGAGGTTTGGGTCATCATATATATGGCTTTGGCTTTTGGGCCAAAGTGTATATATGAGGAGGACAATTGTTTATACCATAAATTTATAGCCTATTATGACAATTTTTATATAAAAGTAATAATAATAATTTTAACAAGTAGAAGAGAAGAAAACAATTATTATTTAATTGTTTTTCTGCTTGATGTTTAAAATGAAGAATTTACAAAGTATTTATACATGATTTTATACTAAAAATATAAAACTTAAAATATAGTAAATAATATATATTTTAAGTTTGAAACTTAACTTTTAACAAAAACATATTAAATATAGATTAGAATAATAATAATCATTGCTAAATTAGTAATGATTTTTAACACTCCCCCTCATTACTAATTTTTCCTTTAAAATCATCTTCAGTTGCTTTCGAAATTTTTCCAACTTTTCATTATTAAGCCCTTTCATGAAAATATCTGCCAATTGATCATTTGTCTTTAATTGAAGTACTTTGATTTCTCCTGCTAGAGAGTTTTCTCGTATAAAGTGATATTGCACCTATATATGCTTTATCCTTACATGAAAGACTGGATTTTCAACTAAGCAAATTATTGACTAATTATCACAATATAATGGGATCGGGTAATTTACTAGTTGGTGCAAATTTTCCATTAGTTGTGCTAACCAAGTGCTTTCTTATGCTGCCATTGTCACTACTTGATATTCTGCTTCTGTTATTGAAAGTGACACTGATGGTTGCCTTTTACTACACCAAATAACAGCTTTAGAACCTAGATTGAACATATAACTAGTAGTGGACCTCTGTGTGTCATAATCACCAGCATAATCAGCATCACAATATCCTTCCAATTTGCAAAGTGTTCCACTCTTGTAGAATAAACCAAGATCAAGTGTTCCTTTGATGTATCTCAAAATTCTCTAAACTGTCTCTAGGTGAGGCTTTTTAGGATTTTGCATAAATTGACTGACAATTCCAATTGCAAATGCAATATCTAGTCGTGTAAGTGTTAAATAAATTAAACTACCAACTATTTGTGGATACATTGTAGAATCCTCCAAATCTTTTCCTTCTTCCATACTCAGTTTAGAGTTCACCTCTATTGGAAGAGTAAGAGGTTTAAAATCAAGCATACAATACTTTTGGAAAAGATCTTTGGCATACTTTTGTTGGCATAAGAAAATCCCTTCCTCTATGTGTTCTATTTCCAATCTTAGAAAGTGATTCAGCTCTCCAAATTCTTTCATTTGAAAGTGAATCGACATATTCTCTTTAATCTAGTGGATTTCTTTCTCATCATCTCCAATTATGATAAGATTATCCATATAAACTAAGATTGTTGCTAGTTTCCCTTCCTAAGCTTTGACAAATAAGCTTGAATATGCTAGTGCAATTGTATAACCACTTTGAATGAAAAATTCAACAATCTTGCCGTACTAAGCTCTAGGGGCTTGTTTTAACCGTATAGTGCCTTTTTTAGTTTGCAAACATATTCAGGATAGAGTTTGTTCTTAAATCCTTCGAGTTGCTCCATGTACACTTCTCGATCAAGCTCTCCATTCAAAAAATCATTTTCCACATCCATTTGCTATAAGTTCCATGACTTACTTGTTACAAGTGCTAGCAACATATAAATTGTTGCTATCTGAGCTACTATACTAAATGTCTCATCATAGTCCAATCCATATTGCTATGAAAAACATTGTGCTGCTAGTTGAGCTTTAAACCTTTCAATTAATCCATTTGAACGAGTCTTGATCTTAACACCCACTTATATCATATGGGTTTCACATCTTTGGATTTCAGAACTAGATCCCAAATTTGATTCTCAATAAGAGCTTTAATCTCTTCTTCCATGGCTTTTCTCCATTCAACCTTCTATGATGCCTCTCCATAGGACGTGGGCTCTTTTTCTTCTTTAACTGGTGTAATATTGGCATACTTAGGCTTTGGGTTTTTCAACCTAGTTGATCTTCTCAATTGTGTTGGTTGTTCTTTCAACATCTCTTCTACTGGTTGACTATCTGATTTTTGATAAACATCCATCTTCCTTGGGGTCTTTTGAGATTGTAACTATAATGCAATCTCTAGACTCTATTGGACCTCTTTCACCTTCTTCTTTTCTTGAGATTGTTCTACTTCTTTCGACTAAGGAAGTACAACATATTCTAGTGTCCACCAAGCTGATGTCTTATCAAACACAACATTTTGTGAGACATGACACCTGCCAGTTGTAGGATCACAATATCTCAACCCTTTTCTCTTTTCATTATAGCTTACGAATATACACCTGATAGCTTTCTTATCAAATTTGCTGCGTAAATTATCAGGAACAAATATGTAGCATATATAATTAAATACTTTAAAATGGCTAATTATAGGTTTTAACTTCCAAAGCTTTTCAAACAAAGAGATGAATCCCATCTTTGGTTATGGAAGTTTGTTAAGTATATGGATTGTTGCTCTTATGCATTTCACCTAAAATCTACTAGGAACATTTCTAGCATGCAACATGCTTCAACTAGTTTCTGCAAGATGCTTGTTCTTCCTTTCTGTAACACCATTTTGCTATGGTGTTTTTAGACAAGTCAACTGTCGTCTAATTTACATTGAAAAAGATAATTAGAGAATTCATCTGATAAGTATTCTCCCCTGTTATCAATACATAGACATTGAATTTTCATTCCAACTTCTCCTTTCATTATCAGCTTTAACTTTTTAAATTTTGCAAGAGTTTTTTATTTTTCTTTCATAAAGTACACCTAGACATACCTTAAATAGTCATCGATGAATGTCACCATATAGTGCATAACATTAGTTGAGGATTGCTTCACCTTCCCAAATACATTTGAGTGGATCAATTCTAATGGTCGCTTAGCTTTAAAAGATGACTCCTCATATGGAAGTTGATGTGCCTTTCCATTTTGACATCCAGCACAAACTGCATTAGTGTGACCATTAAGATTAGGTAATCCCCTTAATGAAGACTTATTCATCGTCATCTTTAACTTATAATAGTTGGCATGTCCTAATCGTGCATGCCATAAATTAGTTGTCTCATTTTGCCTTGTCTTGTCATCATAAGTCTTCTCTGCTATCATGATATATATGGAGTCCATCTTTTGTCTTTCCATTATTAGCTTGACAACTATTTTGACTTGTTGACAAATTTTAACATCATTTGGGCCAAATACCACAAACTTGCCAATATCTATAAGTTGTGAAACTGACACAAGATTCTTTTTCAACCTTGATACTCAATAAACATCATTTAACTTCACTTGCTTCTAACTTGAATCAATCACTATGTCTCCAACGTAAGTGATAAGTAATCGCGAGTTATTTTTGATAGTAGTATATGCCCTAAGAGCCATATAATAGTTATATAATAGTAGAAATTAATTCCTAATGGCATAATAAATATATTCATAATGTGAAAAGGGTTTCATATTATTGAATATAGTCCTTAATTATTTGTAAGAGGATCTATTCCCAAGTGTTGAGAATATGGGAGACAGGTCGCTCTTATACAAATATTTTAAATATGTTCATAGTCATAGGATTAATGACTGGGCATCATTAATTTCGGAAGACCATCACATCTATTTGTTTTCTATAATCAATATGTGATACAAATGATTATAGAGGCAATGAGTCTCATGCTGCATGACATGTGATGTCGATACAAACATGTGGATATTCATAGGATGAATAGTTGAACTGTGACATTAGATTATAATAATATGGGATTTTACTACTTGTCAATTATTTATCATCTAGGTCATAATAGTGCATATAATCCTTTGACTTGAGGGATACTATATCTCATACATAGGTAGTTAGGATTTATTACTGCTTACATAGACATACTATTCCTGTATGAAATGTATGGCATGTGATAGTTCTAATTTGTTGTGTATGGAGGTAAGTGATCACCAAGATAGAATTCATTACCTTGAGTAAATGAGGTTAAGATCCTATGCTATCTAGTTACTCTTGATACTTAAGCTTCTGGCTAGGATAGACAAATTCACTAGAAATAGTTTCTAGCAAGAATCTAATTTCATTAAGAATTAGAACCGAGATGAGGACATAGAATCAAGGCACATTAGGGTTTAACATAAACCATTAGCCTAGTCAAGATTGAGATCTTTAATGAAGAGATTCTAGGGTATGATAATTATGATCGATGGTCCATGTGATGTTTAAAGTTATCAACTATAAACATTCATTTCTAATTTTGTAGTCGTGACATGGAATGCTAGCTGTCACTCATGACTTATGGGACTAAGTGTGAAGTGGGGTTTTACATTAGTAGAGAAAAATGTTTTCTCATTCCCATTGCTAATTAGACATGAACCTAGAAAGTCACACACCCAATAGTGATCACCTTCTAAGTGTAAAAGGTTTACCATAATAATTAATTAAAGTGTTTAATTAATTAATTAGTTGTAAAATGATTAAACATGTAATTAAATTTATGAGGACCCTAGCAATCCTGATGTTTAATCTAGGAAGGTTTCGATTCAATTAAATCTTAATTTGTATATGATACAAATGAGAAAGATTAAATTGAAAATGATTTGGACAAAATCAAAGACGTAATTTTAAGCTTAGTGAAAACCCTTAATACATGAGATATGGCCTAAGTCCATATATGATATAGAAAAGAGGCAATTTAGGGGTTAGAGAAAATTCACTATTCACATGCCCATGTGATGGGTTTACGGGTTAGAGAATTTTCTACAAAGGTTAAAATTGTAATTACGTCTTTTGGCTAGTAAAAATGTCCATTTTATCCCTAAAGGATAAAATGGTCATTTCACCATTTGAAGAAGCAAAATTCAATTTTGCCCTTTCGCCTAATGAAGAGCTAAAACGGTGTAATGGTCTTTTGATGCAAAGACTTAATGGTTAAGTCTTCTAAAGGATATAAAAGCTAAGAATTTTTATGTTGCAAGGAGAGTGAACATCATTTTTCAAGTTGAAGCCTTTTAGAGAGAGAAGTTGAGAGAGCAAAAGAAAAATGAAGAAAAAGTTTCTTTAGTTTTTCTTTTAATCTTCAATTCTCTTCTTTATTATTTATGAAATAACAAATGCTTGCAATTTGAAAATGAGTTTAGTCCAAAACAAATCAAAGAGAAACCTTAACTTCTTAAAGGTTTTTGATAGAAAATCTTGAATCAAATTTGGCCAACCAAGAGAGTGATTCAAGAACACTAAAGAAACCAAAAGGAGATTTGAATGTGAGCTAGGTATGGATGATCTAGAGGCTTCACACATGGGAAGCTCTTTGTTAAAGAAAGAAGGAACATATAAGAGGTAATATGATTACTCTTCCTTCTTCTTTCTACGCATATGTGTTTTACACACAAATTAATTGATTACTTGAATGAATTTTAGACCAAAATTAGGTGAAGTGAAATTTTAAAATGTTTGAAATTTCACCTCACCACCTTCCTTCCGCTACATTTGGCTCCACTATTCCTTCAATTGGTATCAGAGCCACTTATTTTCTATGTAAAACCATTGTATATATTATTTTGGAGGTTTTGATTTAGTTGAAAAAGAGTCGGTGTACAAATGTTGTGCTGTCGGACACAGAATTTGCACCCATGAATCAGAAATCATGACCATGAAAATGATGTCACACTCACGAATTTGAGGACCATAACAAATGTTGTTTAGGTCAGTTTAAAGAATCGTGACTGCGATTCATATTTCGCGGCCGCAAGGTGGTCATGATTTTCGCTGTGTATGTACTTAACTTTAATTTTTTCCAAAATTATTTGGATTAATTTTTTAATCAAATAAATTTTTATGACTTAAAATATGATTTTAAGCTATAGAAACATTGAATATATGATATTCAAAATGGATTTTTTTGAAATGTTCCAAAATTTGGAAATGTTCTAATGATGAACAAAATATCTATAAATATAATTGTTGTATATATATGTTTTGTTGTTGTTTGAGAGGCATGAATGGTTGATTATGGATTTAGAAACCATAATGTATTATTTCTAATATGTGGACATGTACTAACTAATTTTATTATTTGATGGGATGTAAGTAAATGTTAATTACTCATTTAGGTTGTAAATTAATTCCATTGAGCCTATAAGCTCTTTTATTTTTGTAATCTCAGTTTGTAATGCCAAGGTTACTAATGTACATATAGAGATATGGACATGCAAGAACAAGAAGACGTTCAATCCATAAAGATGCCTAATGGAAGCATGAAGATACAAGTGTTCTAATTTCATGTTTATAATTTATTTAACCTAAATCCCATGTCCATTCCTTATGGCTAGGAAGTGGATCCATAGAATCCATGATCATACCTATGTGTATATTGTCCATTTTATGATATATATATATATATATATATATATATATATATATATATATATATATATATATATATATATATATATATATATATATATATATATGAATGCATATGATGTATGTTTAAAATGGATAATGTGCGAAGTGAGACTAATTTATAAAGCCTGAAAATCTTCTAATGAAAATATCAAGTCATGGTTCTCCATTGGAACAATAGTTTAAGAAAAATTTAAACACTTATGTCATCAGTTATAGATACATAAGGGTGATATATTTGGTTTGAATATTTTCTTGAAGTTATTGTGAAGCATGTGATATTACGAGTATATGATACATTATATGTCAATAACGACAATGAGTATCTAAGACATATAATATTCAAATCATTATACTTGTTAGTCCAATGTGTTTGACTTGACTAATGTGAAAACCTAATAATGACAATGTGTATCTAATGTTAGAAACAGTAGGAACCGAATTGATTGAGCCTCACAAAGAGTTGTGATGAACAAGTGTTGTTCACTTATTAGATATCAAAATTCCAATAACGACAATGTGTATCTAAGGAATTTGTGATAATCTAATAAGAATTCAATCACCTACTAGAAATCTACCCCAATGGGATTTTCATTTCCTATTTGGAAGTATAGGATTCACTAAATTAGTAGGATTACCATTTTGATTGAAGACCAAATCATTATGGTAGCTACATAATTACATAAGTTATTAATCAGGTTTTTTTTCTGCCTTTTGATAATATGAAATTAACAAACCCATAGGCTCACAAGGCCCAAATATATGGTCCATGCATTTGAGTACATAGTGTATTTATTCAACATGATTTGTTCTTGGTCTTTTAGAGAAAAGACTACTCTAAAGGAATGTATCACTCTAAGTGCAATGGAAATAAAATATTGGATGAGGTTGATGCTATATGGCTGTTTTATAAGTCAAAGGTTGCAAAAACAACATATGAGCATAACAAGACTCCAAGTAATTATGCATCGTCTATAAGAGTTGTATGATGAACATAAATACACTAATTAGTATGAGATATTAAGGCAGTTATTTTGTTTGCATATGAAGAAAATTATAAAGAAAGAAAAAGGAAAAGAAAAGAAAGAAAAGGAAAGGAAAAGAAATTGTAAAGGAAGAAAAGAAGAAAGTGTTTCTTCTTGATCGTCAAAACTTTATTTTTCTTTGTCTTCTCCATATTTTTCATTCTTGTTCTTATTCTTACTATTCAACTAGAGTAAGAAATTAGAGAAAAGAAATTAAAGAAGAAAATGTTTCATCTTTAATTTCTTGTTTTTTTATTTTTCTATCTAGTATTCTTTATGAAAGAATTTAAATTGTGAGAAACCTCTTTTATTTCTTATTAATTTAATTAAACTAAATTTGGAATTATTTTTATGTGATGATTAAATTCATAAAACAACTAGAGAGTTTAGATGTTTTGATGAATAATAATTTTCAAATAGTTTAATTCTTTAAATCTATTCCAAATTTCCATTAGATGGAAAATGCACTTTATGGTGATAGGAAAAGTTTCTATTATAAATTCTAAAAGGGAAATTATAAGGGACAAATCCATAGATAATGCTATAGTTGACAAAAGAAAATGTTTCTATTGTCAATGTTATGAATATTGGAAAAGTAATTATTTTAAGTATTGTGAATACTAAAGGACAAAGAAAAAGATAAACCTTGTAAAGGTAAATCTATCTCTTGTTACTATATTCCAATGATTCGTATAGTTCATCTGTTGCTAGGATTCATGATATATGTGCTTATGTGCCATATGCATAATCAAAGTAAGCAATGGAAGCATGGAGTTAAATAAAGTGATTTTGAAAAATCTAAGGGGCAAAGTGTTTGTTTTCAAAGAGCTTTTAGAATACTTCATAATGATTTTAAAAATCATATTTTGTATGTCTAGAATGTACTTAATGATGATTTGAAAATCATGTTTTTTAAATCATGTATATATTTCATACTTAAGCTACTTTATTCCATAACTTCAAGGAATTGTGAATTCTGTTACAAGAAAAATGTTGCCGTAGTTTATTATGGTAATAAACTTAAGAGTATGAATTATATCTTTGATGAATTATTATTATTAAGTTAATAATAACAAAACAACTCTAAGAAATTTTATGATAATGCCATAAAAAACTTCAATCTAAAACCACTATGATTTCTTTGATTAGTTTATTTAGCTGAAGATAAGACAACTTAATTGGATAACATTTGTCACTGCCTATCAGGGTGTAAACTTATTTCAACTTAGAAGTCTAGTATCAAATACAAAAACAACTAGATCACCTTTTTGTTGGACAAAAGGATAGAAATCAAAGAAGTTTTAGAATTTATGCATACAGATGCATTAATACCATTTGTGAAATGGTTAGTGGGAGTTTAATCAAAATTATTCTAAGGTACTTGAGAAGTATTTAAGATTTAATTTTGACAAATGAAAAATGTTACTACATAAATGATAGAGAGTCTATCATTGGGATTATTGTTATCTATGATGAAGAAATAATTTGCTAGAAATGTTCTAAGCAAATTGTTGTTACAAACTTCATTATGGAAGGTGAATTTGCTACCTAGGATGTTGAAATAAGAAATTATTTTAGATTTAGCAGTTATGAACTATTTTAAGAGTTTCTCCAATACATCATGAGTATCTCTCTGCTGTGATAATAATGGAGCCTTAGCTTATGGCAAGGGAACTTGAGTCTCACACTAAGATCCAGAATATTTCGAAAGGCATTAAGATATTATCAAATCAATTGTTGGAATAGGGCATTCTAGCCTTGTAGAAAATAGCGTAAACCATTAACTTGGTTAATCCATTAACTAAAGTCAAAATTTAGTAACAATTAAACTTCATCTTAAGAAGATGAGTTTCTGATACTAAGTAGAATGGCTCTAGTGCAAGTGGGAGATTGATAACAGTATATGCCCTAGGAGCCATATAATAGTTATGTAATAGTAGAAATTAATTCCCAATAACATAATAAATATATTCATAATTTGAAAAGGGTTTCATACTATTAAATATAATCCTTAAGTATTTGTAAGAGGATCTATTCTCAAGTGTTGAGAATATGGGAGACAGATTGCTCTTGTACAAATATTTTAAATATGCTTATGGTAATAGGATTAATGACTGGGCATTATTAATTCTAGAAGACCATCACCTCTATTTGTTTTTTATAATTAGTATGTCATACAAATGATTATAAAGGCAGTGAATCTAATGCTAGTTGACATATGATGTCGATACAAACACGTGGATATTCATAGGATAAATAGTCGAACTGTGACATTAGATGATAATAATATGGGGTTTTACTACTTATTAATTATTTATCATTCAGGTCATAATAATCCATATAATCCTTTGACTTGAGGGATACTATATCTCATACATAGGTAGTTAGGATTTATTACTACTTACATGGATGTACTATTCATGTATGGATATATGGCATATGATAGCTCTAATTTGTTATGTATAGGGGTAAGTGATTGCCAAGATAGAATTCATTACCATGAGCAAATGAGGTTAAGATCCTATGCTATCTGGTTATTCTTAATACTTAAGCTCCTGGCCAGGACAGACAGATTCACTAAAAAGAGTTTCTAGTAGGAATCTAATTTCAACAAGAATTAGAACTAAGATAAGGACATAGTATCATGGCACATTAGAGTTTGACATAAACCATTAGCTTAGCTGAGGTTGGGATCTTTAATGAAAGGATTCTAGTGCATGATAATTATGTTGATGGTCCATGTGATGTTTAAAGTTATCAACTATAAACATTCATTTCTAATTACATAGTTGTGACATGGAATGCTAGCTGTCACTTATGACTTATGGGACTAAGTGTGAAGTGGGGATTTCACATTAGTAGAGAAAAATATTTGCTCATTCCAATCGCTAATTAGACATGAACCTAGAAAGTCACACACAATAGTGATTACCTTCCAAGTGTAAAAGGTTTACCATAATAATTAATTAATTAGTGGTAAAACGATTAAACACGTAATTAAATTTACAAGGACCCTAGCATGTCCTGATGTTTAATCTATGAAGGTTTCGATTCAATTAAATTTTAATTTGTACATGATACAAATGAGAAAGATTTAATTGAAAATGATTTGGACTAAATCAAAGACATAATTTTAAGCTTAGTGAAAACCCTTAACACATGAGATGTGGCCTAAGCCCATAAGTGATATGGAAAAGAGGCAATTTAGGGGTTAGAGAAAATTCACTATTCACAAGCCTATGTAATGGGTTAGGGGTTAGAGAATTTTCTACTAAGGTTAAAATTGTAATTACATCTTTTGGCTAGTGGAAATGGTCATTTCACCCCTAAAGGAGAAAATGGTCATTTCACCATTTGAAGAAGCAAAGTTCAACTTTGCCCCTTCACCTAATGAAGAGCTAAAATGGTGTAATGGTCTTTTGGTGCAAAGACTTAATGGTTAAGTCTTCTAAAGGATATATAAGAGTTTTTATGTTGCAAGGGGAGTGAACATCATTTTTCAAGTTGAAGCATTTTAGAGAGAGAAGTTGAGAGAGAGAAAGAAAAATGAAGAAAATGTTTCTTTAATTTTTCTTTTCTTTAATTTTTCTTTTAATCTTCAATTCTCTTATTTGTTCTTTGTGAAAGAACAAATGTTTGCAATTTGAAAATGAGTTTAGTTCAAACAAATCATAGAGAAACCTTAACTTCCTAATAGTTTTTAAGGGAAAATCTTGAATCAAATTTGGGCAACAAAGAGAATGATTCAAGAACACCAAAGAAATCAAGAGGAGACTTGGAGGTGAGCTAGGTATGGATGATCTAGAGGCATCACACTTAGGAAGCTCTTTGTTAAAGAAAAAAGGAACCTACAAGAGGTAATATGATTATTTTTCCTTCTTCTTTCTATGCATATGTGTTTTACATACAAATTAATTGATTGCTTGAATGAATTTTGGACCAAAATTAGGTGAAGTAAATTTTTAAAATGTTTGAATTTTCACCTTACCACCTTCCTTCCGCTGTATTTGGCTCCACCATTCCTTCAATTTGCAATCACCACAACTCGCTTGCCTTTATACTCTAAAATATTACAAAGCTTCTCCCTGTCTCCTATCATATGACTAGAACATCCAAAATCAAAGATCCCATCCTTCTCATAATTAATTCTATGAGAGGTAGAAGCATTAGAGACTTGCCCTTCTTCTTCCTCTATTGCAGTTGCCATAAGGATAGGAACTTTTATAACTTCTAAATTAGTATATTCCTCTTACATTGTTTCTAAGGTTACCAACAATGCTTCTACATCCCATTTAGGCTTAACTTGGTGATGATTGCTTATTGTTGCTGAATTATTTTTAATTTTTTTCTTAGACTAGCAATACCTTGCATAATATCCCTTCATGCTACAATTGAAACACTCACCATTTTGACGTCTAAAATTTTTAAACTATCCATTGTACTAGTATTGCTTATGTTAAGTTGCCCCTGATTGTGGATTCCCTTGTATCTTCCCTCTGTTATGATAAGGAGGTTGATTCTTTCTTCTATTAGCAAAGAGTGCAACCCTTTGTGTACTCAAAGACATTCTAGCCATTTGTTTTTCTAGAATTTCTTGACTAGCCAATAAATTCTCTAATTCTTCAATTGAAGGTTGTGTAGGCCAACCTTGAATCATAGTAATAAATCCTCTGTACTCAAGACGTAAGCCATGTATGATAATTTGCCTTATTCTTTCACTTACAATTTTGGATGCCTCATCTAACTCAGCAATTTCTCTGCATAGAGATTTCACCTTGGTGAAATATTGACTAATTGTCATATCCCATTGTGAGATAGACATTAATTCATTTTCTAATAATTAAAGTCCAGCATCATTTCTTTTTGTAAACAACAAAGTAAGTGAATCCCAAGCTTGCTTGGGTGTGACAATTTCCTTGATGTACTCCATCATTTCCTCTTCTATAGTAGTCTTAACTGTGAACATAGCTTTCCCAATTTTAATTTTGCATTTTCTAAGACTACCACTATCATCTTCTGGTGGTGGTGTAACCTTTGTCCCAAAAACAACTTCCCACAGATCTTAACCTTGTAACTATGATTTCATGCAAGTCCTCCACATGTTACAATTATTATTATTTAATTTTTTAACAACACCAACATTGATAGACTCTACCATCGTAACTTGGTTTGAGCAATGTCGCAATTGACTAGGTAAGTATGGTTCCAAACCAATAAAACTTCATATTTCCAAACTGTGCACGAGATTTTTTTTTTTCCTGTACAACTACTTTATACATAAATGTCAAAAAATTTGATTCACGACTGAGTGGCTCTGATACTAATTGAAGATTTTTATATAGAACTAAATAATAATAATTTTAACAAGTGAAAGAGAAGAAAACAATTATTATTTAAAATAAAGAATTTACAAAGTATTTATTCATGATTTTATACTAAAAATATAAAACTTAAAATATAGTAAATTAATATATATCTTAAGTTTGAAACTTAAATTTTAACAAAACATGTTAAATATAGATTAGAATAATAATAATCACTATTAAATTAGTAATGATTTTTAACATATTATTATTAAAGCATATAAATTTTTCTAGCCCAAGTTCATTAACTAATTAATTTTCATTTAATTAAAATTAATTGGTTAATGGGTGAGAACAGTTGAAGAAAGAAAAAGTGGACAAGAGTAGTTAAGGGAAGTGGGAGGAAGTTGAGAAGAAACAGAAAATGAAGAAAACGTGGAGAGCTTCAACAAAGTAGGAACTCAAATGCAATGTGTCTAATGGAGATATGCAACTACAGTAGTTACTTGGTGCTCCTATAAATAACACAAGCAATCACTAAAAAAACTACCCAGAGCTACAACAAATACTTCAGCAACTTAAAGCACTTCATTTCTTTTGAAAGCAATTCCTACAATTCATTTTCTTTTCTAGCAATTTATGGTCAAGTTCTTGTTATTTTCTTTTCAAACCATTGTCAATATTTCCATTCATGCCTTTGTCAATATGTTCCTTCAATACAATTTGAATTAATACAATAAGTTCATCTCCATTTCAATTCTTCTGTACATATTTAGCTCATTTAATTTTCAATTCTCATAAATTTTTTAATTTAATTTACTGACATTTGTTAAATCCAAGTGAACTATGGTTAACGAAGTTTGGTGATCCATAATTTATTCTGATTTTAGAAGTCAAAAGACGCAAGAAATCAATTTGTGTACTTTACACTTGGTATGCTCACAAAACAAAAATTCCACCAACACTTAAAAATAAAAAAAAATACCTTAAATAAAAATAAAATATTACTTTAAATAAAAAAAAATTATAACTAATAATTAATTTATAGTATGTGGCACTATAATAGTTGGTGGCACTAATAAATTCATGATAAATGGAATATAAAATATAAAATATAAGTTTTAATATTCTTTAATGAGTGTCACATGCCAATCTTTTGTACATTTTTTCTTACTTTATATATATATATATATATATATATATATATATATGACTGAAAATAAAAAAAATTATGTTTATAAAAATATATATTAGCAATTTAACCCAATTCATTTATATTTTTATAAACATAAATTTTTATTATTTTCAATCATATATATATATATATATATATATATATATATATATATATATATATATATATATATATATATATATATATATATATATATATATATATATATATATATATATATATATATATATATATATATGTTAGGAAAGTTAATTTACCCTCCAATTAGAGTTTTACACCTTTTTGGAGAAAAAAAAAAAGTAATGTGGGGAAAGAAAGTTGGGGAAAAGAATAGAAAAAGTCAGAAAAATTCTTTCCCTCACCTTGTTTGGAAAGCTATGGAAAGAGGGGAAAGAGAAGTTATAGAAAATCTCTTTTCTTTATTTGGAAAATTGCAGAAAATAAAGAGAAAAGAAAACTTTTCAAATGAAATTACTATTTTGCCCATAATATTATATGCATGATATGCATTTTGTGTAAAAACAAAAAACTATATTGTGATCATATTAATTATAATAATAATTTAAGAAATGCAATTTCATATATAACTAATTTAAAACCATAAAATGAAAAAAAAAGTCGTATATCAACCACCCAAAAGTTTTAATTAGTATAATACTAATCATATAATACCACTTATTAATTTATACTATCCTATATTTGCAAAAAATAATCAATATGATGAGTATGGCATAGCTTAACAAGAATATATCAATATCAATCTATGTACAAAAAGATTATGATAAACTTGATGACTTAACCCAAATACACAATTACAAAAGATCAAATAAATAATATATCATACCAAATTAGAGAAAGATATTTTGAAATTTGGCCAACAAAAGCTCCAAGCAGCCAGGGACATCATCATTCATATAAACCATGCTAAATACCCTAAATTCAATCTATCCACCCATACCCACAGCCATAATAAAGTAGAACTAGCTTACATATTATATCATCCAAATTACATACTCCATAAACCTAATCTTACATATATTTTGTCTAAATTATCTATTTAACTAATACTATAATTCATCATATGAACTAAGATATCAACACATCGTGCATGAGGTAACCCAAAAAGGCACGTGCTTTATCTAGATACTTAGATAAAAATAAATATGCATTCATTTGCAATGGACCTTGCACTCTAATTCTTTCCAACTCATCAAATATGTCTTCCTCTTGATAATAATGAGGTCTACCACTTTTAACAATGGCAATAGATTTTTCAGCAATAGTAGCATGTTTTTCGATAATTTCAACTAATTTCTCTACAATAGCAATTGACTTTTTAGCTATGATATTTCCTTCCCTCATACCTCTACCACTTCTTGAAATCCCATGTTAACCATGTTAATTTGCTTCTTAAACATGTCCATCATAGATGCTTTTCGCTTAGTTCCTCTAGATGTTGATGTGCCTTAAGAATTATGGGATTATGCATATTTAGGACTAAACACATTGTTATTTCCCACATTGCACTTAGAATCAAACATTACATATTCATAGGAGGTATTAAGATCAAATTGGCTATAATTGCCCTGTGTTTGCCATCTTTGCTCCTTCTCTCTTACACTCTCAGCAGATTCACCTATTTGTCATAATGCTAAATTTTAGTGCGCATCCACTTTCGAGCTTCAGGTTTTTCCTATAATTAAAAATAACAGTCAAGTTATATTGTCATTAAGTTATGTGTGTAATATTAAGAACTTCTAAAACAAATGATCAATTGTGAAATATGAAAAAATAATAATAAATAAATACCTGAATTAGTTCCAGCCATACTTCATCTTCCACATCAAACATTTAGGTGACTGGATTCCATGCAAATCCACTCATTCCATGAAATAAATCCTTGCATTTATTAAAATGATTCTTCAATGTCTTTAACTGATTCTTTATATGATTTTTTTAGATATGTGGGCCAAAAGATTATCATAACATTGCAAAATATTATTCATGGCAGTACAAGTGAATGTGACATGTAGTCTATTTCCTTTTGCTTCCTCATCACATGATGCATATATCAAAATGGAGTCCATCTTTGAATTTCAAGTCATTTGCTGCAGAACTACCACGTTCACTAGGTACCTTTAGATGACATGACACATTGTCATTGCATTAATTTTGGTAAGTACATGTATTTCATTGCACAAAATATGAAAAATATACTAAATGAAAAATCTTATAGTTGTTAGCACATAACCATATGAATACAAATGTAAAATAAAAAATGAGAATAAAAATACAAATAACAGTAAATTTATCCATTAGAAATTTTATGTAGCTCAATACATGCCATAATTGTATTCAAAATGTAATATTGCAACATACTAATTAGAAACAATACTATATTACAACTCATAAATTGAGTTGGTAATCATGCCACATTTGTATTGCAACATTATCTCTTAATATAACTCCTTACCTAAACTCTTCATTTTGGTTCTACCAAATATGTGTTTGTTCAGTATTGATCTCACTTTGAAGAAGCTCTCAATCTACTTCAGATATTAACTTCTCATCAGGGTCTACACCCATTTGAAATTATCTAATGTACACAACATACTAACATAATTTTAGTCATGATATTAAAGGAATAATATAGTTTAGTTCCTTTGGCTATGATGGGAAATCTTTTCTTCACCATCCCAAATGCTCTCTCGATGTAGTTACGTAGGGAAACATGTCGATGATTAAACAACTCCTTATAATTTTCAGGACCACATCTTGAATATTCTTTTGAATGATAATAAACTCCTTTATATGGAGTCATCCAGTCCTCAATGGAAATCCAGCATCAACCAAGTAAAATTTTCCTCTAATAAGGTTAATCAAATAAATACTATTGACATAACTCTAATATAATGGAAACCTAATAAAATAAACTTACCTAGTGGAATATTAAGTCTATCTAACCTAGTCAAGGCATTCTTAATGATTCTAGAATTAGACGCGGACCCTTCCTATCTAGGTAAAACATATGTAAATCTCAAGTCAAAGTAACATGTAGCTAACACATTTTGAGTTGTACATTCTTTCCTCCCTTATAATCTCGTAACATTTTGCCTAGGAACTTTAACACACACATGTGTTCCATCTATTGCACAAGCATAATACTGAATGTGTTTACATGTGTTTTCCCTTATACACTAAGAAGGGGGTTGAATTGGTCGAAATTAAAATTTTAATAGAAAGAGTTAGGGAAATAGAGATAGAACACAAATACTTTATAGTGGTTCGGGTGTTAACAAACCCTACCTCTACTCCCCAATCTCAATTGGGTGTTCCACTATCACTAGGTAATTACAATAGAGTTTCAAACTCACTCTCAACTCACAATGTGATTTAATGACTCACAATGTGATTTAATGGCTCACACACAATCCTTACAAGTGTTTTTCCCTTAGGCTCACACTTAAGCCTATACAATGTGTTTTAGAAGGCTAACACTCAACCCTTTAAGTAATCAATGCACTTACAACAACTAAAAGATTACAAATTAAAATTTAAGGCTTTGAGAAATAAATTTGCGAGAGTTTGGCTATTACTAAAGTTGTTAAACAATTATGAGGGTCTTTGGAGGGGGTATTTATAGCTTTCACCCACCAAAGACCTATTACAAAGAGTTTGGGTAGAATATTTTCCACAACAGCCATAAAATCTACATTTAATGCTTTGTTAGAGCAAAGTCACTGTCGTAACATACTTTTTGTGCTCGAGATCCTTATTTCACAATCATGATATTCAAAGATCCTAATGGCCACTTGACATATGGCATTGTCCCATTAGCCATTCAACTATCCATTGGGGCTCGAGTCGGCCTTATAAAAGTCATGGTCAATACTCCTTTATCATAGTCGCAAAATGTCTTTTGCGGGCATGGTCACAGTCGCGACCTAAGTCTCGAGGTCTTTTGCCTTTAATTTTTCTTAGTCGCAATCTACTAAGTCACAGTCATAATTATGGCATTGTATCAGCAAATTTGGGGTCCACCACATGACTTGATGTTTTTGAAGTTCTTTTGATTTTTTAACTTTGCTAAAGTGTAATTCCTATAAAATCAGCATTTAAAACAAACATTAGATCACTCCAATTTGATTGTTAAGATCAAAATAGACATCAACTAAGTTGTGAACCAACTTAGGTCAGCAATCTCCTGCTTTTGATTTTGATAATCAAATTGAATTAAAACAAAAATCATCCAATTTTAGCATTAGGAAGGAGAAAAACTCCCCCATAATTAGTGATCCCTTTAAACAAATATTTTTAACATTTGTCAAGTCATATTAATTTTATAACAATCAAGTAGTTAAATCACAACAAGTAATTAAATCAAAATTGTCATGTTCATTTTACAAACAATCAAATAGTTAAATCACAATAAGTAATTAAATCACAATTCACAAGTAATGTTCATTTCTTGGATTTAAGTTCTTTTCTCCCCCTTTGGCAAGATGAAAAAGAGAGAATAAAAAACAATTGACCAAAAAGTAAAAATTATTCGTGAAGTGAATTATAACAAGAATTAAAGAAATATCAAGGACAATAGGAATTAAATTGAAAAGACAATTGCATTCATTGAAAGATCAAAATATGTATATGATCATTGAATTAGAAATGCCAAAATTAATGAATGCATAAGTGAAAAATAAAAGAAATTTTAAAATAAAGTTGAAATAAGAAAGGAAGGAGAGAATGGAGAAGTCATAATTATAAGACTTAATATCTTGTTCACTTTCTTCACTAGATCCCCAATATTCCAAATGACATTGTGGCAACCCCATTTTGCCTTGCATATCATAAATGTCTTGATGACTATGGTCAAGTAGGCTAAGCTTCTTCATAATTTTGGAAAACAACCTATCCACATTGGAAGGAATTTGGGAAGTAGAGGCACTAAGAGGTTGGGTGAGGTTAAGTCTCTAAAGGTTCTTCATTCTCTTAAGCACTACCTTAGGCCTTTTTCTAGCCTTTTCTTAGACTCATTTCTCTCCAAAAATATATTCATGTTTTCCATCATTTTCCCTCAATTCCTTTGCATTGGTCATGTATTGAATGTGAATGAGGAATTTCTTAAAACAATTTTTGAAAAGGGCTTTATTTTGGAAGTAAGGGTGCCAACATTTTTTGCTATAGTAGTAATATGAGAGGAGAGAAGAATGACACCCTTTTTGATGGAGGCAACGTGATGGAATTGGTCCACTAGAAAATGGGCAGCTTGAATGCCCTTTCCTTTAATAAGGCCATAGATAAAGAATAAGTCTTTTTGGGATACCTTTTCATTGTCATCTCCTCTAGCATTGATAAAGAGGGTGACAATTCTATAGAGCACCAAAATAGAGAGAGTTTTGATATGTTTGGCTAAGTTTTGGGATCCAATTTTAGTTCAATAGAAATTTTGGTCCAAAAAGTAGTTCCATTTTAGAGTCATTTAAGGTATAAGAACCTTCAGTTTCAAATCTAAAAATATTAGCTAGATCTTTTAGTGTGAGTTCATATGACTTACCAAAAAAGAAAAAATCAATGGCATAGTGCCCATGGGTTGGATGAAGCTTTTTATGGACAACTAAGGTGGCAAGAAATTCTTTTGTTAGCTCCTCATAACTAGCTTCGTCAACAAAAATAAACTTCACCCATTGTAGGTTGTTAAGGTAGCCAACAATGCTATCTTCAATGCCTAAAGTTTTAAGGCACACTAGGCTTTGAATGTTGGTAGGGAGAATGGTTTTGTCTTAAAGTCTTTGGTAATTTTGTTGCTCTTCTTAGGTAACTCCTCTCGTGAGTTCAAGAGTAGAGGGTTGTTAAGCAGTTTGAGCCTCTTTTCCTTTTTTTTATCCCTTTCTTGATGCCATTATGAGTGAACAATAGATTAGAGATTAAAAGAAAAGTGAATAAGTTTGGAAATTTGTGAAAAGTGAGAAGAGTAGAAGATAATGTGTGAGAACTTGGGGGAAAAAGAGTATATATAGAGACTTTGAGGTTAAAAAATATTTAGAATTCAAGTAGGAGAACTATTAAAGTTAGAAATTCATTTGGATTGAAAGTGGGGTTTTATAGGCTGAAAAATGGAGAAATTCAAGCAAAAAAGGTAAAAAAAAAAAACTCATTAAATATGAAATCAACCATTTTTATAACGGCTATTTTTCTTTTTTTTTTTTTGTTAGCAAGTGAAATCGCGACTGCTATTTCACTATTGCTACTATGATTTTTGAATTTTCAAAAATCACGTCCGCATTTTCAAATAATGACTATGTGATACATACCTAATGATTAGGCAAATATTTTTCAAATATCATTACTGCAAAAGTTGCGACTGCTATTTATGAGTCAACCAAAAACTTTTAAGAAAAATCAAGAATTTTTTATGTAAATGGATTTGGCACTTAATTTCTCGATAAAAAAAGATGTAAATGAGCAATGTTATCATAGAAACACCAATCCTACAATAAAATTCAAGTCATCCATACGCCAATCACAATAAACGTCTCGTGAATTCAAGGAATCACACACTTTTCAATCAAACAAGTTAAATGAGACAAAAGTCACCTAAATCCAAGAGAAAATGAGAAAATAATTTATATAAAGAATGTACAGAAAAATTTTATGCATTAAAAAATTATGGCCAGGAACTTCCATCAAGCACACCAATCCCCCTTTTTATGAAGTTCAAACTTTTTTCATTTAGGGGTTTTGTAAAAATATCAGCAAGTTGGTTTGTTATATCAATAAATTCTAATACAACATCTCAATTTTGCACAAGAGCCTGTGAATCCTTAATTTTGCACCCTTATGATCTGGTAATTTTGCACTCTTATAATCTGGCCACAACTTAACTCCTACTAAGATTAGTGTGTTACATAGAGCCAGTATAAACAAACCTCTGAAAGTTGAAATTGCCAAAATTGAAAAATCGAAAAACAGAATCCTAGAAACCAAAACCTATCCCTTTGACCTCTAAACCATCCTTAGATTATCCAAGATTGGATAGCAAGCACGGCATAACTAGAATCACAAAAATAGACAAGAAATGGGTGAAAATGGGCCAAAAAATGAAGCTAAGTAGCCTATGAGTGGTGTGGTAGCCACAGCCACACCACTGCTGTTGTTGTAAGGGTCCTTACGATAGCCAAATAGGCTACCATAATGGGCCCTATAGTTGCCACAAAGAGCCTTGCAGCTACTACAGTCCTTGATCAATTACCATAGTGCTTTTTTTCTAAACCTTATATCAAAAATTGACTAGATTCAACCCCTATACTCCATTTATAAATACCTTGCACCTCTTAATAGTTCATACACACTACTATATGCTTCTATTCTCACTCTAAAGCTTCCTAATCCTTATTTCTAAGCTTCCCAATCATCCAAAACCCTATACCTAGACATTCTAATATCTTAAAACCCTATTCCTAAGCCTTCTAATCTCCCAAAGCCATATTACTAAGCCTCTTAATCACCTAAAACCCTATCTCTAAGCCTCTAATCAAGAAAAGATGTGATTCATGTTTAAAAGTTCTTTTTCTAAAAGGCGAGCTCATGTTGTTCAAAAGCTAAGGTGGAACTTAGATATAGTACAAACTCATTCCCTACATTCCTCATCGTCAAAAACTAAAGGTAAAGTCCTTTCCTTTCCCTTTTCAATTCTAGTTAATATTAAAATTCTCTCTCTTATACCTTTCCTTAAGATCTAAGCTTGAAAAGATCTAATTTTTGTTAATTGAAATCTAATCTAATTAACAACTCCTTAAGCCCTTAAAATCAATCAAAACATGGTAACAATTGCAAAAAGGAAGAACTACGTAGAGTTTAATTCCTATTCAAAAGGATACACAGGCATGCCATTTCTAAGGCATCAACACCACTAAAATTAACAACTTTTTTCTCTATCACTTTCTTTACATAGTTAGGGCTAAGATTGTTTATATATATATATATATAAAATCAAAAGTTTAATTTTCTTTTCTATTTTTTCTTTATTATAATTGTTTAGATTGTTAGTGTTACCTACTTTAGTTGTTTAGATTAGCTTTGGGAAATGTGTGCCTTCCCTAAAATCCCATAAGGGTTAAAGAAAAGATCCCCTGATTTTACTATTTTGATTTGTAATAATTTTAAGTAGATTTCTTTTGTTTCACCTTATTATTGTTTAATATTTGACATGTATTGCATGAATAATATTTGTTTCATACATCATATTATATTTATTCATACATACATAAAAAAAAAATCCTTTTTTACAAAAGCTATTTTGTATTTAAGCTAAACTAATTTCTTGAATTGTTTTAACCAAAACTTAGTCCCTAAGCCCTTTTTGGTCACTCGTGGACTAGTGCTTTTCCTTACGATAAATTATACAATTTTGGAGTCAATCAAATTGGGTTTTTCCTTAAATCTTTCCAAATAAAATAAAATAAAATTAATGTGGCAACTTCTTTTGCAAATAACAACTTACAAAATATAATTTTCCAAACTCATAGCAAGTCCTAATCATGATGTTTCTCCTAAGGAGCATTTTGATCCCTTAGCATATCAAACTTACTTAAGCAAAGATTTTTAGTTGCTTTAAAAAGTGATGCCTAATGTCTATATGTTTACTCCTAGAATGTTAGATAGGGTTTTTTGAAAGATTTATGGCACTTGTATTGTCACATTTGATGGGAATGGGATGAACTACTTATCCATAGTCCTTGAGTTGTTGTTTCATCCAAAGGACTTGAGTGCAACAACAACCCGCCACTATATATTCTGCTTCAATGATGGACAAGACGACTAAAACTTATTTCCTACTAAACCAAGAAACTAAGCATTCACCAAGAAAGTGGCAAGTTCCAGATGTGCTCTTCCTATCAAGTAAACTACTGGCATAATTTGTATCCAAAAAACCAATAATATTAAATGATGTGTTCCTAGGATACCATAGACCTAAGTGCAAAGTGTCATGTAAATATTTTAAAATTCTTTTAACTGTATGTAAATGAGATTCCTTAGAGAATTATTGAAAGCGAGCACACAAATAAACACTATATATAATATTGAGTCTAGATGCATAAGATAAAGAAGAGAGCCAATCGTACCTCTATACTTCTTCTCATTTACAAGGTCATCCTTTTCATCCTTGTCAAGTTTTATTGATGTGCTCATTAGTATCTTGCTAGTCACAACCATTTATTCCAAACTTTTTGATAAGCTTCTTAGTGTACTTAGATTGGTTGATGAAAATCTCATCCTTGCATTGCTTATTTTGTAGTCTTAGGAAGAATTAAGCTCACTCATCATGCTCATCTCAAATTCCCTAGTCATATACTTAGCAAACTCTTCACAAATATTTTCATTAGTAGCGCTAAATACAATATAATTAACATAAATTTGAACAATTAAAGTGTCATTATTGTGCTTTCCATAAATAAAGTTATGTCAACATTGCCTTTTGTAAAATCATTTTTTAAATGAAATGAACTAAGCCTTTATACCAAACTCTAGGAGTTTGTTTCAATCCATACAAGGCCTTAGTTAATTTGTAGACACGGTTTGAAAATTCATGATGTTCAAAACCAAGAGGTTGTTCAACATACACTTCAACCTCAATAAAGTCATTCAAAAATGCAAGTTTCACATCTATTTGAAAAGTTTAAAATCCATATGACATGCATATGTAAGAAGAATGCTAATAGCCTCTAATCTTGCAACCACAACAAAGGTTTCATCATAGTTAATGCCTTCCTCTTGGTTGTACCCCTTAGTAACCAGCCTAGCCTTATGATAGGCATTTTGCGACACTAGGAATTTTACATTTATAATAGCTTGATGACTAATTCTACCCTGGCTTTAGGCAAGTGCACCTATTGTTTAGGTAGTATAGCAATAACAAGGTCAATCCACAGAGACACCGACACAAGTACTAGCTCAAACTTAAACTATTGTCTAGTTGAACCAAATTCAAGATTAATTAAACTAAACTATTTAAAGCTAATCTATGAAAGTAATGAAGGATAGATGATAGAAAATCAATAGCGAAGTTCATCTAGATATTGAATTCTCCTAGCCTCTCATACATGTCAAGAATAATGGTATGAATCATTCAAACAATGAATTGAATTGGACTCTCACTAAATTAGATAGAAACCTTTCTTAAGTGATTAAATCCCTAACTTCCTTAGTATTATAGAGGAATCTCTTCTCAACCTATAATCAAATAGGAGCAGTATTAAATTCAAGAGATTAACATCCAAAGAAGTCTTGTAGGTCTATCTCTAGCACCCCAATCAACTCTCTATTCCTATGAGTGATCTATCTATATCAAGGTATCTCTACTCATCCAATATAGAAATAATATCTAATCAACAAACTGGCAATTGCCGATCAAATAAATATCATAAATCATGAAAATAAAACAATCCAAAGATAAATTGATTCAAAATAAATTATTCAATTCATACAATTAAGAACTAGGGTTCATCTTTATCTAAATAAATAACAAATTAGTTCATAATAGAGAATTGAAATAAAAAAAATATAAGAGAAGGTAAAGAAAACTCAAACAATCCATGGATGATGAGAAATCCCTGCTTTAAACTTCATTCCTTTTCAAAATCTGCAGCTTATTGGATCTTCACTATGAAAAATCTGCACAAAACTCCCTCTCACCCTTTTGAGGGCGGCTATTGAAAACCCTAGAGAAAAATCTCCCCTTTTTTTATGTAAATTATGTCCTTTTATAGTGCTTTGAGGCTCATTAGGGTTTGGATAGGTGTCAAGCATGGATTGGCCAATTTTTGCCATGTTAGCACAACTAGGCTAGGTGCCAAGATACAATATCTGGATTGTATGCCAATTTTGGATCAAAAAATGAAGGAATTAGAATTTTGAGTCTTCTTAACATTTGTATTTCTTTCACTTAGTTTCCAATGGTACCTGAATCACCTCAATCAAATGTCTGTAGCTTAAGTTATGCTCAAAATACTATAAAGTGTTCAAAGATATTAGAACTCTATGGTGTCACACGGCCAGCGACACGCCCGTGGCTCTTAGGCATGTAAGGCTACTGGAATTTAGGCTCTTATGCCAAGACCAAGGCCATGGGTGTGGTGGTCGCCAAAATTACTGAAAAATTGCACCGTTTCTCAATTTTTAACTGCAATTGGAGCTCAAATGTTCAGGGCATTCCAATATATAAATAATTCCTAGAAATTACTCTAAAAAGCACTTGAACAAACAAATTAAACTCAATTTAAAGAATAAAACATGCTAAATCAAGGGGGAAAAACAAAGGAATTTGTGCACTTATCAAACTCCCCCACACTTGAGTATTTGCTTGTCCTCAAGCAAATTAAATTATAACAACAGTAAGAAATAAAACCCACCCTCTCTAGGCAAAGAAATTCAAAAATATTTACAACAACTTGAAATCAAAAATGCTCAAACATGATAGCCAAATCAAGAAATCTCTAAAGCAAATATCAAAAAAAAAAAATTGAAACCTAAATTCTAAAGTTACAAGTTTGAGCAAATAATTCCACAGAGACAAAAGTTCAAGCAAATTATATTTATAAGGATTTTTCCCTCAAATGCCTGACTAATCACTTAACTTTTCATTGACTATGCATTTCAATTCATGTTTGCTTTTTAATTAACTAAGGAGCCTAACTTGTTTGAATTGTCATCCTAGCCTTTTTTTGCGAATGCAAACACTTGTGATGCCAGCCTCAGTTACTCAACTAGAATCACACATTCAAATGGCTACTAGAACTATTCATATTCTCAATCATTTTTGTTTAAAAGACTCAAAAACAACGGAAACATTTTCAAAGCTCCTTTGCATAATCTTTTTTTTTTATATACTTATGTTTTTTTTTCTTTTTTTTTTAAGAAAAAACAGTCAAGTGACCTAAGGTATTAAGCATTTCTACTAAACTAGAACAAAAGTAACAACGGAATAAAATAGGCTCAAAAAGTGTAACTAAAGTTTCGAATTTCAGGTAAAAAAAAGATTTGCAAAACTTTAATTCCCTAGTCATTCGAATTTCAGGTAAAAAAAAGATTTGCAAAACTTTAATTCCCTAGTCATGACCACCACATTTAATCCACACTGTAACAAGTCATTGTCATATCAAGCAAAATTAGACTAATTTATCACTAGAGAGAGTTAATTTCAAATCAAACTATTGCCACAACTCAATTCACTCAATCTCAAGATTCAATAAAAGATAAGGCATAATAAAATACCTCTCCCCCACACTTAAGTAACAAATTATCCCCAATGTGTTATAAACAATTAAAAAAAAAAAAGGTGAAGGGAAACTACCCTGAATATTTTTTTAATCGATGTTGGGATCTCCTTTTCTAAGAATTTTTTCCATGATCAAATCATCCTATAGACTAAAAAGATATAGTAGTAAAGAAAAGGTGAAGATTAGATCCATAAAAAAATAAAAAATAATAAAACAAATAGAAAAGTAAAGCAATAAAAATTTAAATCATCAATGGGTTGTCTCCCATTCAGCGCTTCTTTAACATCGTATTAGCTGGACATTATTATTATCCATTGTCATCGATGGATTCGGAGGTTATGTTGTGCTAGACACCTCTGTAGATTAAAATAAAAAAGATTATGCAAAGGGTGTGGCCTTTGCACAGCCTTTTTACAATAATAAAAATTATTTTTGGTTCTCCAGAACGTGCAAACCTAAACTTGTGAGTTATAGAACCATCATTGAAGAGCTTTACCCATTGGGTTGGCATGGGGAATTCTGGTTGGGGTGCCAAGAGATGGAGCATGCTGTGTTCAGCATCCACCTCATCTAAATCTTTGATGCTCCACCCAAATCCACTAACTATCTGCTCTAACACCTCCATAAAATGAATCTCCCTCTTGTGAACCCTCAAATTTGCACCTCCTGATTCGGCTGCAGCTTGACACCTACTAGGAATAGGGCGCTACGCATACGGCAGTCCTGCTAGCCGATTAGCAAGCAGGGGTCAAGGGGGCAGCGCCCCGTCGAAAAAATAAATTTCCTGAATCTTTCACCTCCGGTCAACCGTCTTTGAGTTACAAATCCATAGAATCAAACAGAGCTCGAATCGAAGCTGAAACAGGCCTAAAACAGACAGAAATAGATTGAGCCACGCGAGTGGCACTGGGAGGCATGATTTTCGTGCCGCCGCATGCCGTGCCGCTGGAAAAAGGCCATGCCGTCGAAAGAAAGCCATGCCATCGATGCGGCATGAAAATCATGCTGCCGGTATGGCGGCACGCCAGACGGTCAGCACGTCTGGCGTGCTGCCCGGACGGTCGGCGCATCAGCCATGCCGCCCCTGCCGCTGGCGCTGCGCTGATGCCGCCGTCCATACCGCCGGCACCTCCTCTATCAGCTCTATAAATAGAAGCCTCCTCCAGCCTCATTTAGGCACAGTTTCCGACAACTTCCAACACATTCCAATACATTTCAAGCTCATTTGAGGCATTCCATTGCATTTCAAAGCAATCCAGATTCCAAGTTTCTTTTGAATCAAAGTGGAGTTGAGATCCGGAGCAAGACTCGTTCCATTCGTCAGAAAACCAAGAAAAGCAAAGGTATAATCCCCTTTCTATCTTTAAAATTCTAAATTCAGATCTAGAATTTTCTTTAGGTCTAAAACTGAAAAAGATCTAAAACTTATTAATTTAAAAATCAGAATTAAGTTAATAAGCAAACCAACACATTTTATTAAAACCCCTCCTTCGCAAGAAGGGAGAACTGCGTGGGGTTTGATTCCTATTCAATAGGATACGCAGGCTGCCAATCTGAAGGGCATTAACTCCAACATCTTTTATCAATATTGTTTTCCTTTTTATCTTGATTTATTCATATTAATCTCTCGTTTGTGATTATTTTGGGGAATGTGTGCTTTTCCTAGTACCCATAAGGGCTAGAGGAAAGATCCCCTTTATTCTATTTGTTTTGATATTGTAATAATTAAGTAGGGTTTATCTTGCCTATTTATTTATTATTGTCATTCCATCACATCACATATTTGTTCATTCATCATTATATTTTTGTTCATGCATACACAAAAATTCAATTTTAAGAGTTATTTTGCATTTCAAGCTAAGCTAAAGAAAATAACATTTTCTTAAATTGTGTAATTACCAAAACCTGATCCCCGAGCCCTGCTTGGTCACTCGTGGATTAGTGCATTTTCCATTGGGATAAAATCAAAAATATTGGAGTCAATCAATTTGGGTTTTCATTAATTTTCCCAATTAAAATAAATAAATTAAAGTGGCGACTCACTTTTCAATTGACAGATTACAAAAATCAATTTTCCAAACTCACAGCGAGTTCCAATCATGGAGTTTCTCTCGAAGAGCATTTCGATCCCTTGGCGAACCGGACCAGTGCTCGGGCGAGGCCTCACAGTTGGCGACTCCATTGGGGGCTTAAAAATCTTTTTCAAATAAAAGATAAAGTGGATTACTTTTGGTAAAATATCAAGTTTGGCTTTCAATACAAAATAACTCTTTCATGCATCACTACATTGGACTCCTGGTCCACAAAGCCTAGCTTCATAGGAAAACAAAGGATAGAAAGTAACATCGAGTGGGCAACCTTCCTTAGGTCTGCTTGCCGATAGTGAAATCATCCAGCCCACAACGTATCCTCTAATCCTTTTAGAGGTGTAACAAGTATGCACGTACCATTCGACCCATGCGAGGCTCCTTGTCTCACATGTGGTTAGGTATATCGCATCTCTAATGTGATGGGTTCCCTTTAAACCACCCTAACCCTTTCATGTAATGACTCATAGAACCTTTCCTTTAGGATTTTATGCACCATAATACTGAATTTGGTATATCATTATCATGAAACCTTTTCATTCATGCATACATGCATGCATAGCTTAAACCTTGTGAAGAGTCAAAAACCTATCCAAACATCTTCACACCCAAAGCCCATGGTCCATCTAAACCCATGGTCAAAACCCAAAGCCCATGGTCCACCTAAACCTATGGTCAAAACCCAAAGCTCAAAACCCATGGTCCACCTAAACCCATGGTCAAAACCCAAAGCCCATGGTCCATCTAAACCCATGGTCAATACCTAAAGCTCAAAACCCATAGTTCACCTAAACCCATGGTCAAAACCCATAGTCCACTTAAACCCATGGTCAACACCTAAAACTCAAAACCCATGGTCCACTTAAACCCATGGTCAAAACTCAAAGCTCATGGTTCACCTAAACCCATGGTCAACACCCAAAACCCATGGTCCACCTGAACCCATGGTCAAAGCCCAAAGCCCATGGTCCATCTAAACCCATGGTCAAAACCTAAAACCCATGGTCCACCTAAACCCATGGTCAACACCTAAAGCCCATGGTCCACCTAAACCCATGGTCAAAGCCCAAAACACATGGTTCACCTAAACCCATGATCCAGTCCTATCCAAACCCATGTCAAACTCAAGGTAAAAATAAACCCATCTATGGTACCCTCATCTTTATCCACGATCCTTATCCAAGCTAAACACTGACCTAGCTCTATTCTTTGTAACCATTGTACAAGCTAAACATCGACCTAGCTTTCATCTTTTATAACTCTTACCCAAGCTAAATATTAACCCAGCTTTGATCTTTCATAGTCTTTACCCAAGTTAAACACTGATATAGCATTATCCACAACCATCCTTACCAAAGCTAAATACTGACTTAGCATCACTCTTATCCTTACCCAAACTAAATGTTGACTAGGTTTCATCTCCTACATCACTATCCAAACCCATAGCCCATCTAAGCCCATGATCTAGTTTAACCCAGTTCCCAACTATCACCAAACCCATGGTCCACCCAACTCCATGGTACATCCATACCCAATCGCAAAACCCATGGTCACTTTATCTTTAAGCCCATGGTAAACCATTAATAAATCACAATCCCAATCACCCAAAGCTAAATTCTGACCTAGCCACCTCAAAGCTAAAATCTGACCTAGCCATCCTAAGCTAAATTCTAACCTAACCACTCAAAGCTAAAATTTGATCTAGCCACCCAAAACTAAAATCTGACCTAGCTCCCTTAGTTAAATACATACCTAGCTAATACCATACACCTCTACCCTCATCTTTACCCATACACCGTCAACCTAACCATAAGACACTATCATCCACTATCATTAAACCTAAGATCTTTTGGTTTGTCACACCTCCCTATAACCCTTTTTTCCAAAGCTGGATACTAACCCAGTTCCTTTTCCCTTGCAAAGGTTGACAAGATGTCTATTGCTGGAGATGAGATCACCGCTACCAGAGCTGATGAAATTTTTGACGAGCTTCTTGCTAAGCTCTCTGAACACTAGGAAACTACGATGAAAAGGCAAGAAGCCCTTTTTGAAGACATGCTCAAAGCCCAAAGGAGGGCTATCATAGAGGATGTTCGTACCATGCTAGAACAGGCCTCCCTGGCTCAAAACCCAACTAACCCAAAACCATTCCAAGCTGACTCGAAACCCGCCTTTTATCCTGTTTATGGATCCACTTCCAGAGTTGAATCCAAAGACAAAGAACCTGCAAACATTGACATCATTCCATCACTACCTATTTCATCACCTGAATTCCTCAGAAACAACTCACTCTATCAACCCATAATAGTTCAACCACCAAATTTCACCCCTACTCTCACTTCCCAACCCGCGGATCCTTTCCAAAGGAAGGAAGTCAACCCTGAAATCAAAGCCTTCATGGAAAAAGTGAAGCATATGGAAAAAATGCTGAAAAATCTGAAGAAGAAAGAGAACTTAATTGATACAAGCTCCCTGAGCTTATTTCCCAATGCAAGAGTTCCACCAAAGTTCAAGATGCTGAATTTGGACAAATTTGATGGTACTACTTGCCCCAAGATCCATTTAAAAATGTACGTGGGGGCAATGCATCCTTTTGGTATCAACAATGAGCTCCTTGCTCAACTCTTTCATCAAACTCTTACTGATCCTGCCCTAAGATGGTTCATTAATTTGGATGATACCTAAAAACAGACTTGGGAGGACATTTGCAAGCATTTGTCGAACAGTACCACTACAATACTGAAGTGGACATTACAAGAAGGGACTTAGAAACCACAAAGCAACTTTCAGATGAGTCCTTTTCTATGTTCCTTACAAGGTGGAGGGCTAAAGCTGCTCAAATGGTAAACAGGCCAACCGAGCAAGAACAAGTAGATATCATTGTCAACAATCTACTTCATGCCTACAAAGCCCATTTGTTAACACAATACCTACCCACCTTCAGAGCTTTGGTTGCAATTGCATCAAAAGTTGAAGATTGCATCCAAAGTCAATCATTTCAAGCTGAATTCCCCACCACCAACCTGAACAGTGATGAGGAATCTAGTCCTAACTCAACCCCACCTTACCTCAGCCCTAGAAGGCATGTCATGGAGTAGTTCAAATTTAGCTAATCTGACCTGTCTGAGATTGAATTCCAAGTCTAAACTTGAGTCCAAATCTGAGTCAGAGTCTGTCGTCTTATTTTTTTTTCTTTCTTTATTCACATAGACCATAGCGGTTTCTTTTGTCATCTTGCAATAAAGTTTCCTTTATGGTAATGCACATACATTTTCTCTTCATTCTGACATGGATGAGCTTACCCAAAAAAAAAAAAAGAGAAAAAGAAAAAGAGGAAAAAAGAGAGAAATGGACAAATAGTCAAATCCACCACTATTAGCACATGAGGTGCCATCAATAATTGCACCTAATCAAAAAAGGTCAAATAGTTGAAGCAATCAAATGGAATTACCTATTGCACATTAGGTAATCAAATAATGCACCTCAACAGGGTTAACATTTGCCAAATCTAGAATTCAAAGGCTAAAACCCCTCAAAGCAGCAGCCCAAATTATGGTCGAATATTTTTGCAAGTTCGCTAAGCTGAAAACCCAAAAAGGGTAGCTTAGGCAGAAGTTAGAGCTAAGAAAGAGAGAGAAAGAGAGAAAGAAAGCTCATCCAAGTCATTTTCCCTTATGTCTGAAGTTTTCAAATCATTTTGTCTCATCTCATATCTCTAGAGTCATCCTTCCTAACCAGAGGTTTATTCTCTAAGGATATACATTCTTCTATGCCCTTATCCTACAATGGGGGCATGTCTTCCTAAGTCATCATCTGTTGTCAATCCATTCCGTCGCCTAGCTTAAAAAGCTAAGGCACAATCCCTCATACATATCTCCAGTCTATCACATCCTTATCTCTCACTTGGAAGCATGATCCCCAATTTGTTTCCTTCCACTAACCCTCTAGCCATTCCTAAGGGCTCTTTGTGTCAACTAGTGCAATCTATAATTAAGTGTCACTCTAAGAGTCTCTTCAATCTCAAACAACAAGAAAATCTTGATTTGTTCTTTGCCATGATTCATGCTACAAAAAGCAAAATCATACAACCTCCATGATTCTTTTCAGAAGTTTCAGCCTACCTTCAAAACCATTCTCGAACTTTATGAAATCATATTGTTCCATCCTAAGCATCATTGGCAAATCATACCGTATGCCACCCTTTCCTTGGCATAATCTCAAAATAAGCAAAACCAAAAATCCCAAGTCTATCAGGGCTTATCATATTTAAATCTAGTTTCCTTGGCAAAACTAGAAGTCGAGGCATATCTCCCACCAAAAAAAAAAAAAAAAAAAGCCTTCCCCATGAAGCCCAAATCTGAAAGCCTTCATGAAGAAGCACATAAACCAAAAGCCTTCATCAAGAAGCTTAAACCAAAAGCCTTCCCCGTGAAGCCCACTCCTAAAACGCCTTCGCCATGAAGCTTAGATCCAAAAGCCTTCACCATGAAGCCTACTCCCAAAAAGCCTTCACCATGAAGCCCACTCCCAAAAGGCCTTCATTTCTGAAGCATATGATCTCCTTTAAGGCAAAATCAGAATTAAGCCTTTCAAATGGATTTCCTTCACCAGACCTTCCCTCCTCCCAAAAAGCCTTCCCCATGAAGCCCACTCCCAAAAAGCCTTCGCCATGAAGCTTAGATCCAAAAGCCTTCACTATGAAGCCCACTCCCAAAAGGCCTTCATTTGTGAAGCCTATGATCTCCTTTAAGACAAAATCAGAATTAAGCCTTTCAAATGGATTTCCTTCACCAGACCTTCCCTCCTTAGCTAAAACCTTTCCTACAAGGACTAATCATCAATGGGCAAACTGAGTTGAGCCACCCATGTTGACATTCCCACACCCATCGTCTTTTAGAGACATAGCCTTCTCTAAATCTAAAACCAAAGCCAAGCAAATAGCTTTGATCTTATTCCTCCTAATACTAAAGCCGAACAGATAGCTTTGATCCCCATCCTTTTAACACTAAAGCCAAAATAGATAGCTTTGATCTCAGCTTTTCCCAACACCAAAGCCAAACAGATAGCTTTGATCCCAATCCTTCTAACACCAAAGTCGAACAGATAGCTTTGATCCCTACTTTTCTAACATCAAAGCCAAACAGATAGCTTTGATCCTATTCCTCCTAACATCAAGGCCAAACAGATAGCTTTGATCCCAACTTTCCCAACCACTAAAGCCGAACAGATAGCTTTGACCTCAATCCTTCCAACCATCAAGGACAAACAGATAGCTTTGATCCCAATCTTCCCAAACATCGAAGTCAAACAGATAACTTTGATCATAATCTCCCCAATAGTAGGGTCAAACAGATGGCCTTGCTAAACCAATTTGAATTCCCTAGGTGGATCAAATCTCTAAATCTTTCAAAGTCTAGGCAAAACAGATAGCCGTGATTAAAATTCACCAAATCATCTTTACCTCCAACAATTAGGCTGGACATATAGCCTTAATTGAAGATCACCATGACCATTTTCACATCCAATGCCATGGTCAAACCAATAGCCATTGGCAAAACCTCATTTATCCTATGGGCTCTCTCCCAAAAGGTTCATACTAGGTTTGTCCTTCTTCATGAGGTTCAGTTTGCACAAAGCATGAATGTCCTCATGCATGATAAGCACAAGCAGATATCACAAGCCTAGAGTCTGACATGGTATAACCCAGAATCTAACATGGTACAGCCTAGAATCTGATATAGCAAAAGAATATATAAGCCAAAAATCTGATGTGGCAAGAGCACAAGCCCAAAGTCTGACATGGCATCTCTTCACAGGGTTCACTGTCATCAGAATCGCCTTTTCCTTAAAGCCAATTCTGATGAGGGGGCAGCTGTGAACCCTCAAATTTGCACCTCCTGATTCGGCTGCAGCTTGACACCTATTAGGAATAAGGCGCTACGCATACGGTGGTCTCGCTAGCCGGTTAGCGGGCAGGGGTCAAGGGGGCAGCGCCCCATCGAAAAAATAAATTTTCTGAATCTTTCACCTTCGGTCGACCGTCTTTCAGTTACAAATCCACAGAATTAAACAGAGCTCGAATCAGAGCTGAAACAGGCCCAAAACGGATAGAAACAGATTGAGCTGCGCGAGTGGCACTAGGAGGCACGATTTTCGTGCCGCCCAGGAGGCGGTACGCATACCGTGCCGCCGAAAAAAGGCCATGCCGCCAGAAGAAAGCCATGTCATCGGTGCGGCATGAAAATCATGCCGCCGGTATGGCGGCACGTCTGGCGTGCCGCCCGGACGGTCGGCTCGTCAGCCGTGCCACCCCTGCCACCGGCGCCGCGCCGATGCCACCGTCCGTACCGCCGGCACCTCCTCTATCAGCTCTATAAATAGGAGCCTCCTTCAGCCTCATTTGGGCACAATTTTCGACAACTTCCAACACATTCCAATACATTTCAAGCTCATTTGAGGCATTCCAACGCATTTCAAAGCAATCTAGATTCCAAGTTTCTTTTGAATCAAAGTGGAGTTGAGATCCAGAGCAAGACTCGTTCCATTCATCAGAAAACCAAGAAAAGCAAAGGTATAATCCCTTTTCTATCTTTAAAATTCTAAATTCAAATCTAGAATTTTCTTTAGGTCTAAAACTAAAAAAGATCTAAAACTTATTAATTTAAGAATCAGAATTAAGTTAATAAGCAAACCAACACATTTTATTAAAACCCCTCCTTCGCAAGAAGGGAGAACTGCATGGGGTTTGATTCCTATTCAATAGGATACGCAGGCTGCCAATCTGAAGGGCATCAACTCCAACATCTTTTATCAATATTGTTTTCCTTTTTATCTTGATTTATTCATATTAATCTCTCGTTTGTGATTATTTTGGGGAATGTGTGCTTTTCCTAGTACCCATAAGGGCTAGAGGAAAGATCCCTTTTATTCTATTTGTTTTGATATTGTAATAATTAAGTAGGGTTTATCTTGCCTATTTATTTATTATTGTCATTCCATCACATCACATATTTGTTCATTCATCATTATATTTTTGTTCATGCATACACAAAAATTCAATTTTAAGAGTTATTTTGCATTTCAAGTAAGCTAAAGAAAATAACATTTTCTTAAATTGTGTAATTACCAAAACCTGATCCCCGAGCCCTGCTTGGTCACTCGTGGATTAGTGCATTTTCCATTGGGATAAAATCAAAAATATTGGAGTCAATCAATTTGGGTTTTCTTTAATTTTCCCAATTAAAATAAATAAATTAAAGTGGTGACTCACTTTTCAATTGACAGATTACAAAAATCAATTTTCTGAACTCACAGCGAGTTCCAATCGTGGAGTTTCTCTCGAAGAGCATTTCGATCCCTCGGCAGACCGGACCGGTGCGCGGGCGAGGCCTCACACCTCTCTAAAGAAAATTTAAAGACTACAAATACTGGCCAAATACTTGAGTCTCCCATAAAATAGCACTATGAGAAGGGTGTAGATTGTATGTGGTAAGTTGTGGTATTGCTAGAATTTGGGTTATGTTATGGGTAGGTGTTTGAACTATAGGTGGATTGTTGTCAGTCTCCTCAAAAGGTGGGAGGTTTAGAATGATAGGGGGAAGTGTGATTTTTAGCATGCATAGCTTCCAACTCTATGCTCTCCTATAGCTCACTATCATCATAAGAGAGTTCCTTAACATCTGACTCCACTCCATTCATGTCCCATTGCTAGACTTGGGGTTACTCACTTAAGCAATCATTAAATTCTATATGCAGCAACCCCAAATTATCCTTACCATTCTCTTCTTCATCACTATCATCATTCCATAACTAAGTTTTGGTAGTGGTCTTTTGTTGTTCTACCAGAATGGGGTAAGCATAGCTTGGCAAATTATCTTCTAGTTGAGCACTTAGAAACTCTAAAATCTGCCTAACTTGAATTTCTACATCGTGAAGAGATGCCTGTTAATTCTCTAGAGTTGTTTCAATACTCTGAAATCTTTTATACATTGTTGATACTAAAGTCACAAACATATCTTCTAACCTCTGCTCCTCTTGTGCATACTTATCATCCTCCAATGTGATGTCTACTTCAAACTGAGTAGGGAAGCTAGCTTCTGATGTATTATTTTTGTTGCTCTCCACTTCCTTGGCCTAATTCTCCATAGACCACGTGAATATTTCCAACGCAAGCTCAAAGGATGATTTCTTTTGTGGTACTCCCCATTTGTATTCTGCTTGAAAATCAATTTGATAGGGATACTGGTCTCCCTGATATCTCCATTCTTAATTTGGGCAAGAACCCCACTAATGATAATTCTATTCAGCCATGGAGAAATTTTTTTTTTTTTTTTGAAACATAAAAACTCAAAAGAAACAAAAAAGGAAAATAGAACAAACAAATAAAAATATATGAAAACAGACAAATATGAAAATAAAAACTAGATCGGTAGTCCCCATCATATTGCTAATATTGTATACAAGTGTCCCCTACAACAGCGCCAAAAACTTGACAAGCATTTTGCGACACTAGGAGTTTTACATTTATAATAGCTCGATGACTAATTCTACCCTAACTCTAGGCAAGTGCACCTATCGTTTAGGTAGTATAGCAGTAACCAAGTCAATCCATAGAGACACCGACACAAGTACTAGCTCAAACTTAAACTATTGTTTAGTTGAACCAAATTTAAGATTAATTAAACTAAACTATTTAAAACTAATCTATAAAAGCAATAAAGGATAGATGACAGAAAATCAATAGCGAAGTTCATCTAGATATTGAATTCCCCTAGCCTCTCATGCATGTCAAGAACAATGGTATGAATCATTCAAACAATGAATTGAATTGGATTCTCACTAAATTAGATAGAAATCTTTCTCAAGTGATTAAATCCCCAACTTCTGTAGTATTACAGGGGAATCTCTTCTCAACCTATAATTAAATAGAAGCAGCATTAAATTCAAGAGATTAACATCCAAAGAAGTCTTGTAGGTCTATCTATAGCACCCCAATCAACTCTCTATTCCTATGAGTGATCTATCTATATCAAGGTATCTCTACTCATCCAATATAGAAACAATATCTAATTAATAAACCAGTAATTGCCAATTAGAGTAAATATCATAAATCATGAAAATAAAAAAATCCAAAGATAAATTGATTCAAAACAAATTATTCAATTCATACAATTAAGAATTAGGGTTCATCTTTATCTAAATAAATAACAAATTAGTTCATAACAGACAATTGAAATAAAGAATACAAGAGAAGGTAAAGGAAACTCAAACAATCCATCGAAAATGAGAAATCCCTACTTCAATCTTCATTCCTTTTCAAAATCTGCAGCTTATTAGATCTTCACCATGAAAATTCTGCACAAAACTGCCTCTCACCCTCTTGAGGACGGCTATTAAAAACCTAGGAGAAAAAGCTCTCCTTTTTTATGTAAATTATTTCCTTTTATAGTGCTTTGAGGCTCATTGTTTGGATAGGTGTCTAGCATGGATTGGCCAATTTTTGCCATGTCAGCATAGTTAGGCTAGGTGCCAAGATATAATATCTAGATTGCATGCCAATTTTGGGTCATAAAATGAAGGAATTAGAATTTCTAGTCCTCTTAACATTTGTATCTCTTTCTTTTAGCTCTCCAACTGTACCTAAATCACCTCAATCAAATGTCTATAGCTCAAGTTATGCTCAAAATACTATAAGATATTCAAAGCTATCAGAACTTCGTAATGTTACATGGCCAGGGACACTCCCATGGCTCTTAGGCATGTAAGGCTACTAGAATTCAAGCTCTTATGCCATGCCCAAGGCCATGGGCATGGCTCTGGGCATGGCTATAGCCAAAATTACCTAGAAATTACACCGTTTCTTATTTTTAACCTCAATTCGAGCTCAAATGATCAAGGCATTCCAAAATATGAATAATTCCTAAAAATTATTCTGAAAAGCACTTAAACAAACAAATTAAACTCAATTCAAAGAATAAAACATGCTAAATCAAGGGGCAAAACATAGAAATTCATGCACTTATCACCTTATTTCTAGTGATGAAACCATGCTCATCTAACTTATTTCTAAATACCCATTTACATCCAATAATGGGATAATCTTTAGGTCTAGGAACAAGTTCCCAAACTTTATTTCTCTCAAATCGGTTAAGTTCCTCTTGCATAGCAAACACCCAACTTTCATAATTAGGAGTTTCATCAATGGTCCTTAACTCAATTTGAGAAATAAAGGCAAGATTATTATCTAAGATTTTAAAGTGAGATCCAGTACTTACACCCTTTGAAGTTTCACCAATAATAAGATCCTTGGGTGATTCTTGGGATATCCTCACCCCTTTGAAAGTCCTTGAGCATCTTCCTCTTGTAGATGTGGTGGAGCTTTATAACCTTGTTGGCTTTCTTCCTTGGTTTCATATTCCTTTGAATTGCCATCTTAATCAATTCCAAGCTTCTCAAACTTATTTATAAGATCATCATGAATATATATATATTTGCATATAAAATCTATTCAAGTTTTAAGATTTATAAAATTCTAAAATAATCTCGCATCTAGTAAAATTTGAAATTTCAAGAATTCTAAGATTGTAAATATTCATTTCTAAATAATGTATGAGAAAAACCACTATATATATCTATATATTTAATTATTGCCAAAATTTAACAGTTATACTAGTTAGTACTAAGAATCATAAGTTACTATACCAATTTCAATTAAAAAGTAAAATATATTATGATCTACTTACTGCCAAAAGTGTTATTTACTCTTGCCAACTATTGGCCATATGTCTTAATATGTATTCCATCATATTGGAATCAATATCGAAGAAGCATCTAAATTCTCAAAGGTTCATAAAGTAATATGAATATAAATATTCCATTATGTAATCTTGCATGATTTACTTTAATACCAAAAATTCCATAATTCAAAAATATTTATATATGTATAACTCAATTGAAACTAGTGACCATAGGTATAAATCCCACTCACATTAAGTCTTCCATAATGTGTTTAACTTTTTACTAAGAAAAATATAAATTTCATGGATGCTAATGCAAGTCTTGAATTATATTTAAGTTGTACAACACTCAATTAGTATTCCATTAAATTTTAAATATCATTGTGAAAATCGGATATTCTAATTCATGTTCAAAAATATGTACCCAATCATATGAAACCATGAGCCATCCTTGTGAGCTAGTCTCGAATACCTAACCTCACAAGTATGGTACTATATTCTTTACTCACTGAGATTTTCTCATATAATTGTGGTTACTATTTTTCAAGAAAATAATGGATATTGACAAGTTGATACCTCAAGCTTTTTACTTCCCTTGAGGTTGACAGTTGGAAAATTGTAAATCTCTTTCTAAATTACATATCTATATATATATTTTTAAAGTCTCTCTAGATGCTCCATATATGCAAATGGTGTTATCATATTTGATTCGTATATGATGTAAGTGTATTAATAGTAAATATAAAATGTAATATTGATGTGTAAATTGAATGGTAAGACTGAGATTGCATATAAGTATAAGAATGATAATAGGAAATTTGAATATTGATTTATTCTCATCAGGGAAATGAGATTGGTATTGAAAGTGTATTTGATATGCAGGTTTTGATCTTAAAGCTATATTGTAGTTATAGCTGATACCATGTTGAATGTTCATTGGATTGTTAGAATGTCTAGGTTTTACGAGTTGTCGATTTCCTTATGATTACCCATGTCCTAAGACCATTACAGCTCAAAAGTTAGGTGTATATGTGTATGTGTGTGTATAAATATTATATCAGTAAAAATAAATAAAAAGTTTGACATTAATCAATTTGTATGTTATATTATGTACAAAAAATAAATAAATTTTTTTTATTAGATCTCTATAAGCTTAAGAAACTTATTTGCATATATTAAAAATAAATGAGAAAAAAAAATTTGGATACTAAAGCTATATTTATTTTAAAATTCTAATAATTTTATATAATGAATAACCTTTTTTTATTTTTTATTTTTTTGGAAATTGCATAAGAAAATGTTATTTTTTAATATATTTTTAAGAAAAATATATTACAAATGATCCTACCTGACCCCATTTTAAACCTCCAAATTAACTCAAATTTAATTTGAAATTCTCATTTTTTTAATAACTTAATATATAATTTGACTCATTCACAACTCAAAATAACCTAATTGACTCTGAACCTAGATAAAAATTTGATACCAAAAATGACCTAGACTTGAAATGGTTTGAATACATAGTGACCCAACTTAAACTCACTTAACCTAACCTATTTGCCACCTCTATCAATAGTAGACCCTTTTGATCTCTTTTATTTTCATTTTCCTTAATCTTTATTGTTTAAATAATGTTCAAAAAAAAATTTTTAAGTAAATCTCTAATTTGGGCAAATGACACCAAAAATCACATATCTTTGGTATCATTTCTAATCTTATCGCTAAAGTTTAATTTGATGTAGATGAATCACTAATCTTTTATTTTATTTTTTGAGAAATCCATCATACTTGATAACATGGCAAGCCACTTCACATTATTAATATGGGAAAAAAGTACAGTGCATTCACTACTTTTGTTTTTTTCTTTTTTTTTTTTACTTTCACCGTTCTCATCTTCTCTCCTTTCAAACTCTTTTCACTTCTATCCCAAGATCTCTCTTACTCTTCCTAATTCATCTGGTAATCTCCAAAAAATGAAACCTAAAAAGCAAATTTCATATCTTAAAAGTCTTTCCAAGCTTCCTCGCTCCTTATGTGTTAGAATCCAATTCCTTTTGTTTTTTACTTATTCTCTACTTAGATCTGGCAGAAGATTCAACCAATGCTTTCAATTTCCAAGATAAGCAAATGATAACTTATTAATTTTAGAATCACTTTCCAAAAATCTAATAGTTGAGGGTGAATAGGAGGTTGAGGAAAAATTCAACATAAAGGAATTTGCTTTAATTTAAAGGAGGAGGAAGAGGAAAGCAACTTAAAGGGTTATGAGACTAATTTGAAGTGCAAATTATGAATTGATTGTGCCATTTAAGAATATAATCAAATAGAGGTTCACCCCTATATTTCAAACACTATAGAAAAAAAATAAAATCTCTCTCCCCTTCTTTATACCACAAAATAACACTAGTTTAGATTTTTGCAAAATGAGTTTTACTTTGCTTATAAAGAATTGAAATTAAAACTACATGCTATTGGATTTTTCAGAGGATTGTTATTTAAAATTAAGCAAAGACCAAAGGTAATTAAAGAGAGAGTTAAACAAATTTTAGCTCTTATATCGTCGAAAGCTAACAACCATTTGGTCTTCTAACGCTTTAAGTGTGATGCCTCTAATTCGTTCACTAGGCACTATGCATAACTTGGATAAGGTAATCAGGTAGCTTGTTTTGATTCCTTCTCTTATAAGTTGAAGCGATCAAACCATCTACGAATTCTTATAAGCAAGTATGGGTTCCATTAACCTAAACTATAAGGCTATGTTTGGTAGGCAGTAATCAATGGCATATGTAATGAGAATTACATTCCATGTTAGATTACTTTGTTTGGTTGTGTAAAAGAATTTTAATACAACGTATGAGCATTACATTATTCATTCTCCATACATTAAAAATATAATAAACATTACTTTCCAAAAAGTATGTATTGCCCATTACATTTCTTATTTGCTATTTTCTGTCCTTTTGTTACAATGGATATAAAGAAAAGAAGAAATCTTCACATTAATCTTCAAGCTTTATCCTCTAAAATGAAAAAACAATATCATATTGAGAAAGCTTTAATCATTAAGCTTTCTATCTTTGGCCATACAAAGATGATAGATCATTTCTTTATTTACTACAATCTTATTTTTTTATATCTTAATTCTTCATTTACTACACTCTTATTTTTTATATTTTAACACCAAGTGTAATAGAACCTCAAAGAGAAGATGATGAAGCTAAAAGGTGAAGCTCTTCTTTTCTTTTTCTAAACCCTTTTCTTTTTATCTCTAGCATTAATTACTATTTGAAGCAAAAAAGAGTTAGGTGAGAAAGTGAGATGATAAAGCTTAAAAGACTACATCTTCCACTAATATATATATACATGCATATGTGGTTAGTGGAGAAATAAGTGAATCATAATTATCCTATTAACTATGAATCATAATTATCCTACTAACTAGGCTTATTGGTGAACTTTAAGAATGTGTAGACAAGTGTTAAGTAATACCAAAACAAGTGTTAATCTTTACCAATACTTATCTTACACCATTTAGGGTTTGATTTATTCAAAATCTTCATTAAGCCCTAAAGTCATTTAGGATATCCAAATCCCTAATTCATGATTTGCCTTTTAAATGCCAAATGACATTAAGTCTTTTAATTTAGTCCTTCCAATTTATAACAAATATGAATTAGGATAAAATAGATATAAGGTCATGTTAAGGATCTTTTCAATATGATTCTTCTAATTAATTAATTAATTAACCAATAATTGATTAATCAAAATAATGAGTCCAATCACACAATATCTTTTCTGCATGACTTCCCAAGTTCCCATCTAATTCATAATTAGAAGTGATATTCTTTAAAATGTCATGAGATGATCTTTCTCAACCAAATGAAAAATCCCAATTTTTATTTATTTTTACATGTTATGAGTGACCCCTAGCATTGGATGTCGTGACTTGTAATTAGAGATGAATGCTAAATAGTTGTTTACATTCCATAAATCCTTTGATCAAGATATTGGTACACTAAAATCCCTTCGTTACAAAGTCCTAGTTTCTATTTAGTCATGGTGGATGTCAAACCTAGTATCAAAACACTATGTGTCACGACCCAACTTTTGAGTAGTAATGATCTTAGGGCATCAGTAAGTCTAAGGCTACTAAAAACATGTAAAACTCATACTTGCTATCAATTTAATATGGTATCATGCACAAACCAAACATCACTCATGATAATCAATCATTAGTAACACATACCAATCTTCATTCCCCTAAGATCAAAACATGAATCATATACACATCTCATTCCTCATCATATGCACATCATATATCTCATGTTATTTATCAATTAACTCATACATATTGATAAATCTTAACATCATTATATGTCCAAACATAACTTAAATCAATACACATCATTTATACTATCTTTCCTCACTATAAGGGAAGGTCCAATAATGTTTCCCTACATGGTCAATATAAATCATATCCTTTATAGATAGTAGTATGTGCTTTAGGAGCTATATAATTGTTATGTAATAATAGAAAATAATTTCCAACGGCATTATAAATATATTCATTATGTGAAAAGAGTTTCATATTATTGATTATAGTCCTTAAGTAGTTGTAAGAAGATCTATTCTCAAGTGTTGAGAATATGAATCATATACACATTAGTAACACATACCAATCTTCATTCCCCTAAGATCAGAACCTAAATCATATACACATCTCATTCCTCATCATATGCACATCATATATCTCATGTTATTTATCAATTAACTCATACATGTTCATAAATCGTAACATCATTATATGTCCAAACATAACTATAATCAATACACATCATTTATACTATCTTTCCACACTATAAGGGAAGGTCCAATAATGTTTCCCTACATGGTCAATATAAATCATATCCTTGATATACTTATTGATAGCAGTATATGCTTTAGGAACCATATAATTGTTATGTAATAATAGAAAATAATTTCCAATGGCATTATAAATATATTCATTATGTGAAAAGAGTTTCATATTATTGATTATAGTTCTTAAGTAGTTGTAAGAAAATCTATTCTCAAGTGTTGAGAATATGAGCGATAGATTGCTCTTGTACAAATATTTTAAGTATGTTCATGGTCATAGGATTAATGAATGGGTATCATTAATTTCGGAAGACCATCACCTCTGTTTATTTTCTTTGATTAGTATGTGATATGAATGAATATAGAGACTGTGAGTCTCATACTGCTTGACATATGATGTTGATACAAACAAATGAATATCCATAGGATGAATAGTCAAACTGTGACATTAATGATGGTAATATAGGGTTTTAATACTTGTCAATTATTTATCATCAGGGTCATAATATTGTATATAGTTCTTTCACTTGAGGGATACGATATCTCATACATAGGTGGCTAGGATTTATTATTGCTTATATGGACATGCTATTCATGCATAGATATATGACACATGATAGTTCTAATTTATTATGTATGGAGGTAAGTGATCGCCAAGATAGAATTCATTATCTTGAATAAATGATGTTGAGATCCTATGCTATCTAATTATTCTTAATACTTAAGTTCTTAGTCAGGATAGAAAGATTCACTAGAAATAGTTTCTAGTAGGAATCTAATCTCATCAAGAATTAGAATTGAGAACAACATATAATCAAGGCACATTAGGATTTAACATAAACCATTACCCTAGCCAAGGTTGGGATCTTTAATAAAGGAATTCTAGTGCATGATAATTTATGATCGATGGTTCATGTAATGTTTAAGTAAATGACTATAAACATTCATTTCTAATTAAATAGTCATGATATGGAATGCTCACTATCACTCACAACTTATAGGACTAAAGTGCAAAATGGAGATTTCACATTAGTAGAGAAAAATATTTTCTCATTTTCATTGCTAATTAGACATGAACCTAAAAAATACGCACCCAATAGTGATCACCTTTCAAGTGTAAAAGGTATACTATAATAATTAATCAAAGTTCTTAATTAATTGATTAGTGGCAAAAGCATTGAACTTGTAATTAAATTTACAAGGACCCTAGCATGTTATGACGTTTAAATCCATAAATGTTTCATTTCAACTAAATCTTACTTTGTATATGATGCAAACAAGAAAGATTAAATTGAATATAATTTGGAATGAATAAATCAAAGAGTTAATTTTAAACTTAGTGAAAATCCTAAACACATTAGTGCGGCCCAAGCCCATATGTGATATAGAAAGGAAGCAAATTTAGGAGTAAGAGAATATTCGTTATTTACTAAGCCCAATGGATAGGTTTAGGGTTAGAGAAATTTCCACTAAAGTTAAAATAGTCTTTTCCTCTTTATGGAAATATTCATTAACCCTAAAGGGTAAAATGGATATTTCATAATAAAGCATAAAGTCAAAAGGGTGGAAGAGTCTTTTGGCAAAGACTTAAGGGTTAAGTCTTGGAAAAGAATATAAACGCCATGGATTTTTATTTTCTTATGTGAAAAATATCATTTTTGCATTGAAGTAATTTTTAGAGAGAGAAGTTGAGAGAGAAAAAGAAAACAAGAAAGAGTTTCTTCAAGTTTTCTTTTAATTTTCAATTTTTTTCTTAGATCTTTACGGAAGAATAAATTGCTTATAATTGAAAGTGAGTTTACTCCAAAGCAAATCAAAGAGAAACCTAAACTTCCTAAGAGTTTTTGTTTAAAGATCTTGAATCAAGATTAGGCAACCAAAAGAGAGATTCAAGAACAACCAAAGAAACTAAAAGGAAACTTGAAGGTGAGCAAGGAATGGATGATCTAGAGACTTCAAACTCAGGGAGCTCTTTGTTAAAGAAAGAAGGAACCTTCAAGAGATAAGATGATTACTCTTCCTTCTTCTTTTTTATGCATATATGTTTTACACATAAATTAGTTGATTTGCTTGAATGAATTTTGGACCAAAATGGGTGAAGTGAAATTTTAAATTGTTTGAAATTTCACTCCACCGCTTTGTTTCTGCTGTAATTGCACCATTGTTCTTTCACTTATAACTTTCAATTCCTATAGAGTATCTAGAAGGAAAGACATTAGAACTTTAATATTAACAAACATAAATATAAAACAATAAACATATACACTATAACTTCTTAGTAAAGCAAAAGATCAAGAAGTCCTTTTATACACCATAACTTCTATCTTGTATTCTTTGCATTTTTCAACTTATAACTTGAAACCACAAACAATCTGATGAGCCGTCAACTTATTATGTATGAAATATGGGATAAGGTAGAAAAAAGGTCCCTAATGTTTAGCCCCATCAGCAAATAAGCCCCTAAACTTAATTTTGGAATAAAAACCCTATAAAACATGTTTTTTCTATCACTTAAGCCCCTCATTACATGATAATTAATTGCAAATTATATTACCATTTCTACTAGTTGATGTGGCAAAGTTTTTAATACTAATTGGACCCACCTAATTGCTTAAAAGCTAAACACAAAACCAAGGAATTAAGAGTCAGTTTTTGCATGTCATCAAAGTCAATAATCCTAATCCCTAAGCTCTCTCTCTCTCTTTCTTTCTTTCCCACCATAAAAGCTTCAACCACAACCACACTGCCACATAACTTTTTATTTGCTTCTAAATATCCAAGCACAGCCTCCATAGTCACTTTCTTAATTTTCTTTTCTCATTTTCTTCCAAGGTAAATTGCCTTATATTTTCATTAGCTATAAATTAATTAAGAAGATTTAAGAATTTGAATTTTTATAGCTTCATTCTCTTATGCAAGTATCAATTTATCCTTACTATTTTAGATAGCAAAACAATGATTTTTATAGAAAAGAGGTATATTTAAGAGAATTATATTATGGCATCCTTTAAATTCATACACATCGCAATAATTGAAGTAGAAGAAAAAGAGAAGAAATCTCACTCACAAAATGCAAAATTAAATCCAAAACCACGACAAACAATCAAATCATCAACAAAACAAGGTAGAAAATTGAATCAAAATAGCAAGCTTCTCGAAGCTCTCCGCCTATCTCAACCGTATTGCTAAACATTTTCTTCCATTGCAACAATTCTAGGATTATTTGGAATTTATGGAGGTAGAGATTATTTTTGCATTTTGAGTCAGGGATTTTCTGATTTGGGCATATACAGTACTATATATCTACTAGAAAGAAGCAGAAGAAGCAGAGTAAAGAGATAAAAATAGAGAAAAAGTAGTTAAAAGATTATCCAAATATTTTGACTTATTTTCTTAAGAATTTAGGAATCACAACTCTTTTAATTAATTTAATGATTTTACAAATTAAAGCTATAGATGATCAGCTTACATTATTGTATGACGATTAATTTGCTTTCCTTGTGTTGGTTTTTATACATTTAATTTGAATGATTATATTCAAAAATACTAATGTGAGCTGCTCTAATGTAGGAAGCAACAAAGGTCTTGTTTTCAGAGCTGCAAAGCTAGGAACAAAAGTGAAAGAGAAAAGAAAAAGAGAAATCCCATATCAAGGTTGTGGTTGATTTTGGACCTATTGACTTGTCAGATCATCAAGATAATGGAAGCTTTTTTTCTATTTAATCTCAGTTATAGGAGGGGCTTAAATGCCACAAAAAACATGTAGGGGCTTATCTATACTTGGAGCCAAACTTAAGGGGCATTTTTGTACCTTATCCCTAAGAAATGCATATGAAAGAGAAGGTTTTACAATAGCCGATGAAATCAATGAACAATGGTATGAACATATTTCACATAATGGTTCATAGGGTTACATGTACATATACACATTAAGTCATTATGGGTTCAATAAATAATATATGTACATGGCATGAATGTAAGGCACTAAAGATATACAACATGAATGAAGGGCACCAATGGTATACAACGTTATAATAGAACCACGTTTCATCATATCCATCAATTTCTTATATCTCATCACATCAATTAGAATTGAAACTGTCTTTATGATAATCACATACTCATCAATTATCTCATGGGTAAGATGGAGCCATTGTCCCCATAATCACTATAATACATATCACATATCATGTTCAACATGTACTTCTTTGAGTACACATCTAACGTACTACCTTCCCTAGGTAAAGCATATATTTGACGTGCACTTTATTTAGTATACACCCAAGGTATTGCCCTCCCTAGGTAGGGCATCATGTATTTGACATAATTTATAGACCTGGTCAGTCGAGTCACTAATATATGGTCAAATGCCTTTATTTCCCCCGTTAATTAGGAATTCTCTTACACATGCATGTTTACAAATTTGGTCATGGTTCAATGGGATCATATCATACTCATCAATTGGTTAGCCCAAATGACTTTGATATACAATGAGGTCTCGGCCCAAATGGCCTTTAAGAACAAATGAGAACAATACAACAATAGCAATAATCATGTAATCAATGAACAATATCTATAAGAATGATAATAGCAATAATAACTATTCAATTTAGTTTATTTAGAATAGTTATATCAATGAAAGATGAAATATAAGCCTTTCATGTTATGTTATTATGCACATACACATTTTATAACTTACCTCTCTTATTATATCCTTACATAAAACTCATCAATTCTTGGCTCACCTTTACCTGTACATGAAATCCCCAAATCATATATTAATTATATTTCTTGGAACTTTAATCACATAACATAATTTCTCAAATTATACTATGAATTCTTATCTTTCATGTTTGCTGACAATTATATCTTATAGCCATAAGAAATTTAACTTGATCCTAAGGTTTACTACACCTAGGATTTTTTATTAAACAACCTCAATCCCTACAACATATACCGCAATATTCTTTAACTTATAATTCATGATTAAACCTCAACAGGAATACACTTAAAAGAAATTTAAAGGATTAGAGACTTACCTTAAAGATTACCACTCCCTCTCTAACCCTCTAAGAAGAAAGGAAGGAAGGAATCCTTACTTGAATCCTTCAATTTCTCTTGAGATCTTATGTTTATGTTATAGAAATGGAAGAACTTTAGGTTAGATTGAGATATCTTAGAAGAAAAATGAAGAACATAGGTTGTAGAAGTGTCTAGAATTGTTTATAAATAAAAGAAAATGGTTCATGGTCAATTTGGGCAGAAGTTTTAGCATTTATAGGCCTCGACATGTAATGGGCATTACCGAATGAGTAATGGGCATTATGGCTAAGCATCCAAAAGTATCAAATTCTACAAAGAAGAGAAATTCACAAGTGTGACTATCTTATAACGGGCATTACACCATAGTAATAGCCATTATAAAATAGTAAAAAGCATTACAGCGTAAATTGAAGCCCTACCCCTTTTGCACTTCCAACTTATAGAAAAATATCCCTACTTTATCTAATAAACTTCTAATAAAGATAGCTTCTCAAATCATTCATCACATGCATCTATCAATCAAAACCATCATAAATTATTACTTAATTTTCATATAACACTTATGAACAATCGACTTATGATCTAATCTTTCATGGTTTATGCTAGTCTAGCAAACATACAACTTTAACCATTTATATTCATACATATACTAATGAAATTTACAAGCAATAACTTAAATTTGATTATGCAGATATTGTTGGGCAAAATCTACAAGCATACGGAGTCCACAAGTAATATATAATGGGTAGAATTATCATTCCCATGAAAACTATTATTTATCCACCTATCTAATTTTCTTTATTTTGTTTAAGGCTTAAATTAAAAAATTTATTATAAATTAAACTAAGGGATAAATTCTAATTCTAAAACTAAATAAGGTACAAGATTTGATTAAAAGAAAAACAATGATAATTGAATTGTTAGGAATCCATACTTTTCCATAGTCAATCCATTAATTAACTATAAGCCCTAAGTCATTATATGAATCAGGTTATCCAATTGCATCGATTAAACTCTCTTGATATTTAACTAGTTAAACCATAATTCAAGCAATCATAAAATAATTCAATCAATTCTCATATAATCAAACTATTTTTTAATGACTCAAATATGACTTTAAGCAAACCCTAGGGATATCTAATAATGAACTATAATCTCTTTATCTAATAACGAACTATAATCTCTTATCAATTAGAAATTAAAAAAGTATTTGTAGGTCTATTACATTACCATCTCTCAGTGCATAACACAACACAAATCATAATCAAACAAAACTAATACCACATATCATATAAACTTAGATTTTATAAATAATTGAATGAAATTGTGTTTCAAAGTATTAATTCCTAACTGTAGATCTAGTTATACATGGTATGAGCAATCACAAAGTATAAAGAAGAAGAAGAAATCATAAATACAATAAAAGAGAGAATAAGAAAAAAAAAATCTCTCAATCTTCAATATTGTAATAAGAAAAATCTCTCAATCTTCAATATTGTAATCTCTAATTCTTGAATTCTTCTTCACTTAATCTCCTATAAAATCTCTCCAAAGCTCTCTCTATGTTGTTAGAGTTGCTTCCCTATCTTCCCTTTTCTAAAGGTTAGTGGCCTCCACTTGTTTCTCAGGCAAAAATTTTGGTTTTTTAGGATTAAAAATTCAGAATATAAATGTCACATCACATATAATAGGACAAGTTAAATCTAACATTATTAGATTACTACTCATACAACTTTTGTTGAGGAAATTACATTTAAAGCTACTATATAACTATTGAATTACTTATAATGATGGAAATTACATTAAGTTAAAGTCTTAGTATTATTACATATTAATTTATATTTATAATACTCGTGTTCCTGAAATTATATTAAAAATAGTTAAAACAATATTATTTAATTAAATTTATATTACTTCTTTTAAGAAAATTAAATTTGAAACTACTACAATATAAATTTCTGGGTCAGCCTTGAATTTCTCCTGCTCATTGTCGACAGGCCTGGTCAAAATGTTAGCTCCATGGCTTGAGAACAAGTCCGTTAGCGGTGTAAGTCTCGCCCAATCTTGGCCCGGCGCATAAGGTGACAGAGTTATGATTTGAATCAAATTTGATAAAATTTACAAACTAAGTTTAAATTTAATAAGAAATAGCGGGTACGGACAAGGAGACAAATGAGCATTTTGTTGTTCTGCCCACAAGCAAAAGCAACTTGGCATGCATCTAGATTGAGTTATTGCCTAATCAACAACAGCTCACAAATGTAGCTCAGTGGTGGGAGTCTATTATCCATAATCAGTGTCTTCTTTCACAGGAGAAGTATTTCCAGGAACTTCTTGCTTTCTTATGGTGGTCCATTTGGTTGCAAGAAATGATTTTATATTTAAACACCGAAGCCCCGACCCCATAAAGACAGCCCAAAGAGTTGAAAAAATGTGGTTGAACTATCTCAATGCTAATGGGAAGTTAATCTTGCAGGCGGATGTGGGGCAAAATAGTTTTGTATCACCTGTATGGGGCGTAGTCCAGCCTCCAAAATTAGCTGCTTTGCTGTATTTGGATATTATGGTCTAATGAATTGGTGTTTATTAAAAAAAAAAAAAAAAAGAATTTAATAAGAAATACTGCAAAATAATAAAACTACAAATTTAAATTAATCTATGATTAATCTAACTATAAAAATTAATTTACAAAAATAGATGAATTCCATATGAATTTATGCCAAACAATATCTTAGTGAATATTTATATAAGAATCAAAGAAACTGATAGCAACTTACAAGAAATTTATATACACAAAGAAATTTACATCTTAGTTGATGCACTTCTAAGCCCACGCTGTTCAATTAATTAAACAGTCATTTCAGGGCCATTGTTGGCAGAAGGAAAAACCTTGCGTTCTGATGTACTTCTACTCAACAATCTTTTCACAGAACATCCCAGCACAGATGAAGAAGAAGGAGAATCATAATTTATCACCAGATTACTATTATTATTATTATTATTATTATTATTATTATTATTACCATTGTCATGATTTTCAGAATTGGAAATCTCCTGTACTGTAGAATCTCCGCCATCACTTAAACCAACCTCTGGTGCTGACTCCGTAGATTTAATAGTAGCAGGAGCTCTACAAATTGGACAATTCGAATGGGAATGCAACCACATATCAATACACTGAACATGAAAACAATGGCCACATTTTGTGAAGGTCCTGCCAATTTCATTATCCTCAAAAAAGCTTAAGCAAATTACACACTCTAAACTTTTATCTTGTTCTTCTACTCGGTAAACAAATAAAGGCATGGAAGATATAATTGATGGGTCAAGACCCTTTGTAGGAGAAGTAGAAGAAGAAGAAGAAGAGGAGAGTCTTGAAGAACGCAAAACATGATGATGAGACACAGAAACAGGGCTTGATCTGCTTGTAATTGTATGGCGATGAGTAGCTTGTTCTAAGAACCATTTGGCGTAAATGTGGAGAAGCAAAACAAACAAAATCACTACAAGAAGAGATATAACCGCAGCTAGCATTATGTTACTGTCATATGAAGATATATTGTTTATCAACTCACTCAACATTCTTAATTACTCTCTAAACAAACTGAAATTTTTTTGAAGAGAAACCACCACAATAATATATATATCAGTGGAATCTTCTTTCTTTCTTTTTGTTATGCTAGTGTTATATAGTAGGACAAATTATAGTATTAAAAGCTTTTGGGACAAATTACTATTTATTCACTCAAATAATTTAGCCTAATTAATAAGTTAGTCTTAGTCTCTCGTTTTTCAGAAATAAATTAAATAGTCCTTACATTTATTTCTATTATGAAAATAGTCTATTATTGTTAGTCAAAATAATTTTTAGTAGATAAATGAAAGATTTAATGATAAAAATACTAAATATCATTGATTATAATAAAAAGAAAAGTAAAATTCAAATTGATTAATGATTTTTTTAATTTTTCTAATTTTGTGATATAATTAAGATAATTTTTTTATTGTTATGTCATTGGAATTCAATTTTTGTTTTAAAAGTTTATATATTTTCATAATATAAACAAATTATGTTTTAAGTACAAAAATTATATAAATATTTCAAATTAATTAAAATAAAAGGTTATATAATTTTTTATAGTGAAAATATTTTTTTGTTATTTATAATAGAAAATATAATTTTTTATATTTTAGAAAAAATTAGATGGATAAATTCAAAAGAATTGATATTGAATTTGAGTTATTATTAGAAAAAGAAAAAAAATTAAAGAAGAGATATTATATTTTCTTAAGTTTTATAATTACATAATATATATAAAATTATTTTATTTTAATTTTTCATTCACTTAATAAAAAATTTTAATTATTTTAGATACAAAAATTATTTTATTAATGAAAATAACTACATTAATTATTTAATATGATTTTAAAAATGATGAACGTATTTATTAATTAAAGTGAATCCCAAAAATTGAATAGTAATTTATGCCTTTTTTTTTTTCAAATTTGTATTTAAAATACATGTTGATTGATCTGTCATATGTTAAAATTAAAATTAATAATATAGAACGTTGATTAAGGACTAAATTATGGGTAATGTGCCCCCTGATTTTTTTTTTCTTTTTTTTTTTTTGACCAATGATGTGCCCCTGAATTAAAACATTTGCGTATAATGGTTAGCAATAGCACAAACTGCGAGTCAACAATGTAGTTTGAAGTCAAAAAGAATCCCTTTATCCAAGGGGTGAATGAGACTCATGCACGGGAGAAGACGGAAAAGAAGGCCCTAAATGAAGGACTCGTGAAGCCGACGGCAGCATATGGATGGGGTTGTTGGATTCACGTGCTCATTGTATTTGTTTAATGGGATATATGTAAAGAGAGACTCCTATGACAAGTTATTCAGTGAACCATCCACCTAATTTATAGATTTATTTTTGAAGAATTTAGAACATATATATCCTATTTTTTATATTTTTAATATTTATATTCTCTCAATTTTCTTTTTCATATTTATATTTTTCTAATTATTTTTAACTTTTTTTTTCATTTTTAACTTATTAAATTTATTTTGCAATGGATTATTAATCTAATAAAATTTGTAATAATTTTGAGTTAGTGCAGTAAATACTTTATGATTTTCTTTTGTAAAATTTTCATTTTAACATTTAATTTTTTTAATTTTTTTGAAAAATAATATTAAATATTAAATAGTATTATATATTAATTATTTATTAAAAGTATATTTTTTATTTAATATATATTATTTGCTGTGACTTTTTATTTTGTTGGAAATTCATTACTTATATAAATACACTAATTGCATTATACAAATATAAAGAATTTGTATTAAATACTAATTATTTGCTATAAATATATATATTATTTTTATTAAATATACACTTTTATTGTGACTTTTTATTTTGTTTTATTAATAGTAGTGGATATTAAATACAATGAAAAAATATACTGAATTTTATTTAATATATTACATAAATTAAATATTAAACAGTATTAAATATTAATTATTTGATAAAAATATACTTTTTTATTTATTATATACTGTTTACTATAATCGTTTATACAGTTAAAATTTCAAGCACAAGTGGTGCATGGTTTACTAGTAAGGGAGTTGTATCATCAAATAATAATGAGTCGTGAGTTTTACTTGGTGGTTTTTGCTTAAAGTTTAATATTATAGAATTTATATTTGTTACTGGTTTGAAATGCCATGAATTATTCAAAATATTATATTCACTAATTTTGCTTATTTTAAAAATTTTTTAAAATTTCAAGTAAAATAAAAATTTAAAAGTATTTGATTTTATAAATATGAATTTAATTTCTATACAAGCAATTGATACTGTACATATTATGAAAAATCTAATATATAAATTCAGATGAATTATATAATTTTTAATTTAAATATAGGTTAGTAGTTAATTTATTTTGAATTTTCATAGATATTAGCTTAATTTTTTAATTTTAAAAGGAAGTCAATACATGATAGGTAAAGAGAAAAAGTTTGACTTTAATAGCTAAAGAGAAGAAGAGAAGGTAAATTTATAGATGAGGAGAAAAGTTTGTATTATTTTTGCAAAAATTAAAAATTTTGATGGCTCAAAAGTTAAATTTTTTTAGTTTTTAAGTTATTTGTGTAAAAACCCTTTATTTTTTATAAATTCCTGTGGATCCGGTACTTTTATGAAACAGTATATCCCTATATCTAATAATTTTTTTAATTGTTATTAGCTGTCACGAGGTACATATTGCGTCATTAAGCGTGCATGGCACATTAGCATTGCAACCGTTGAACTCTAACGTAATATGATTTTTTTTTATGCTTTATTTGACTATTATTTTATTAATAGTAAATGTAAATATGACTTATTATATTTTTATTTTTTTCTTAATTATAGTGTAATTATAATTTTAAAAATTTTATAATTAAACTTTGAAATTATAATTTTTAGGATAATTTATAATTTAATCTTTAAAATTTCTCTAAATTAATAATTTAATTTTTACAGTTTGAGAAATGAGTTTTTTAATCGTTAAGTTTCATTCAGTCAAATAAAATAGTCATTATATCTATTTTTACCATTAAATACATATTAAAAAATTAAAATACCCTTTATTTTCTTTTAAATTTTTTTTTATTGCCATAATAGTCTAATTGTCTCTCTCTTCATATTTTTGTTAAGCTTATAAAATAATTTCTTAAATATAAATTAATAATATTTTACTCCTAAAAAAATTAATTTCCTGATTTTTCTAAAGTGCACAGGTTCAAATGACGCTTCTCTAATCTCAAAAATAACATTAGAGCTGCCATTTTGAAGGAGAGATTTGGTATGGATATGAGGGAAAATTGCAAAATTTCTTAGCAAATACTTTGGTACCATCACCAGTCGCATAATGCTAGTGGAGTTGACTTCCAATTGATGAGAATAAACTTGAGTTTCCTAAGCATGTCTTTGGACAGTTTCAAGATTACGTAATTATCACCCTCAGTGGAAATGATTAATAATGAAATTCAACTGAAATTTCAAGGAATTACGATATTGTTTTTTCGGTCTTAGGCTTGTGATCTTTATGTCATTTAACAATTTCGAGTCCCTTTCTCATTCAAGCTCAATAAGATTATTAGGTTTTCAAACTATATCAGTAAAGTCAATTAACTTTGCCAGATTGTTTCATATAATCATCAGGAGAATTGACAATGCTTAAGCCTACTTTACTGCAATCTTTGCTCTTCTAATTCTGGTGTCCATTATGAAATGACTTTGGATCCCACTGTCACCGGAGCTTGCGCCTCTCTCTTTGCCGTGTCTGGTTTTGCCGTCATCGCCGTCTCTCTCTTTTATTGTTGGGCAAAAAATTTTATGCAGAAAATTTGATTGGACAAGGAGTACGGTATTATCCGAATGTGAAAATGAAGAGGTTCGGATAGGTTTTTTGTTAGCGGTATAAAAATATAAAATTTTATATTAAAATATTATTTTAATAATTAACTAATAGAAAAGTTAAAAATTTTGACAAAATGATCAATTAACATATCGGAAGTAAATTTTAAGAATTAAAAGGTGTATTTCATAAATTGTAATGATTAAATTATTAATTTAGACAAATTTCAAGAATTGAATAATAAATTATCATAATTTTTATGTTATATATATTTATTCACTTTCTATATTATTTATTTACACATTCACTTTCTGTATTTGATTTTTTTTATATATTTTTTCATTCACTTTTTGTGTGTATATGTATATTAACTTTATTTTAAACTATAAACTTGACGCTGATTTTTTATGATGATGCGACAATAAATAAACTCTGCCATATTTAGCTTTTATATATATATATATATATATATATATATATATATATATATATATATATACTAACTTTTATTTTTTTTTTCTAATTACATAATTTTTATTTATTATTAATTTAATTATTAGATATAAATCTACGAAGGGGGTGAAACAATGCATGGATACAAACTCCCTCAGTACCATTTATTAGTATGTCCTAACTGCATAATTATTATTTATAATTAATTTAATGAATTTAAATTATTAAGAGCTAACTTACTTTAAAATCGACGCTAAATTTTGTCATTGACTGAGTTCAAAAATCCACATATATGTTCATTTTATATTTATATGGATTCTCAATAATCAAATTTTAAACAATAAAAAAAATAGAGTGATTGAATGCAGTTGTAATATGTTTCATTTTACTTTTTATATGTAATAAAATTACTATAGTGCCCATAAAATTTCTTCTTTGTTAAAAATTATAAGATTAAATATTAAAAAATATTCTCCCTATGTATGTATATATGAGAGAATACCCAATTCGGAGTCTAAACCTTTGCAAAATACTTAATTTAGTGTCTTAAAAAAAAATTTATTCAATTAAAAACTTAAAGTCAACAAATTGGCTCAATTAAGTGCTTTTTTGTCAAAACTAACGGTTTCCATTTGTGAAATTAGTAAAGTTAATTTATATAGGATCCATTTAAATTTTTAAATATATAAATTATTAAAATTTAAAAATATATATTTTAAAATGATAAAATATTAATATTAAAAAAAAAAAAACCCACATCTGATGGGCTAACCTAGATCTAAGTTAAATTTTAGAAGCAAAATCCAAAATTTTATCATATTGATTATCCTATGGGGAGTCTTCCAAAAAAGAACACTCTCCATAGAACTTCAACTATAGAGGCGGTGTTTGTGATGATTCTCCACCATACACTTAGGCTTGATATAGGTTGACATTGTGAAGGAGTTGATGGATTGAGAAAAAAAAAACCCAAACTTGGAGCTTATTCCTGGGCTTTAGCTATTAGCGGTGGTGGAATAGGTGATATTTGTGGTTATATTATTATTGCACTGTTATTTTTATCTCACTGCAAATACTAGGGTTTCTTGTTCTTTAGGAATTGATGTGCAAAAAGCCCTTTAATGAATCACCATTTTCAAAGAAAATCAAATTCAAGACTTTTTATTTTCCTTTCTTTTTCTCTATGGATTAATGGGTTGTTGTTTGATTTGGGTGAAATGGAGAAGAAGAAATGGATTTCAACATATAGTTGATATAAATTCTTTTAAGATCAAGACATATAAAACCAATCCCAACAACTATGAATAATATTTAGACAAATTCTTTAAAGCTAATTCCCAATCAGGAAATTTCAATTTGATTTAAATTAATTCAATCAAAATATCCTTATAATATACATTCACAAATTTTCAGGCACAGAAATATGAAATAGACCTGAAATTTCAATGGAGAAGGCTTCAAAATGAAATGGATATGCTGATTTTGGAATTGGGTTGGATTGAAACTTGAACAATTGATGAAAGCCCATTAAGCATGAATTAAGATGATGATGAGCAATGAAGAAAACAAAAAGAACTATGTGAACAGTGTCAAGTGCTCTTCACCTGGTGTGCTTTAATTGTGGCTACTATGGTTATAAGAAATAGTAGTGTCCATCAAACATGAAGATGAAGAAGAGTGAGTAAATAAAGCAAAGAAGTTTCTTTTTTTTTTTTTTTTCTATTTATCTTCCCTTAATTTGTTTTTCTATCTTTCTCCTTTGATAAACTTGAGTAAATTATTGATGATAGAGTCCTTGCATCGTAGTTTGTCTGTGGATTTGCATCTCCTTTTATTTAGACCTGGGTTTCATTTTGAAATTCATATCTGGGTTGATTTTTTATTTATGTTTTGATTGTTGGGACTTTATATTTTAATTTTTAATAATTTTTATTATTTAAAAATGAAAATTAATAATATTTTTATTATTTAAAAATAAAGTTTAGTATTTTTTATTATTTAAAAATGTAAAGTGTATTTCACTTATGATATTATATGGCCACATAATGTTAGTTATAGTCATGTGATAACACGTGATAGAAAAATCTTTAATTGAGTCAATTTAGAGATTTTAAATCTTTAATTGAATGAAATTATTTACAAGACACCAAATTGAGCATTTTGCAAAAATTCAGATCCCGAATTGGATATTCTCCCTATATATAGGTCAATTTATAGTGTTTCAAAATATCAATGTCTCATTGTATGTTATATAATAATCATTGGATAATCATTACATGTTCTTGAAAAGCATAATATTAGCACAACATGGTAACCCTAAGAGGGAGTGAATTGGATTGTTCCCTAAAATTTTGGTTTCAAATGCAATTTTAAACTAGATAAGCAATTCACACTAAAAATATTAAGTGGAAACACATTTAAACACAATATGAATCTTTATCTATAAATAATAATGATTAGATGAGTATATACTTAAGCATTAATAAAAATATTAATGATTAAAGTCAATGCTATAACTAATATTACAATCAATTATGTCACATCTCAATTTCAGAGATATGACAGTCCTAAAACATGAGAAGATATAAGGTCATTCACACCCATAAAACCTACATATACATATACAAATATTGCCTAGGATCGTATCGAACCATATGCACTAACTTAATTAAACCATTTAAGACAAAACCTTAAGTTTGCAGAAGTTAAAATATACTTTAATACAATCTATAAGAAAATAATAATAAGACTCCAAATAAAGTCACCAAACATAATGTTCCAAAATAAAGTTCCCATCACGATAATTCCTAAAGTGTCTGAGAACTCATCATAGTATAGCTTAAGCGATCACCTTGCCTCCTCCTAGTGCTTACCTGAAACCACACAAGGAAAAAGGGGGTGAGATAGAGGATCTCAATGAGTAAACAATATAGCTTATACAATAACACATATCCCTTAAAAGGGCCTATAGCTTATAACACATAGTTCATGATTCATCATTTATGGTTCACAGTTGCAATTTAGCAAGGTTCGCAGAAATCACACTAATAACAATTACCACTTATAAAGAGTTGATGGCTATTTTAGCTCATTTACTCTAAAGAGAGGTGGCATTATAGTAAATTCCAACTCTCAACCCATCACTTATAAAGAGTTGTGAAACTAATCAGGCTCCATGGCTAGAATCACCCCTTCTAGTTGAGGTGGATACACTATCCCTATCCATCTAGTTAAGACCATATGCATAGGTTCCGATGGTTACCCACATCAGCACAAGGATTTTTGCATAAAGAGTTAGAGGTACCACAACTAGAGCTAATGGTAATCACTTATAACAATAGTATTTAAGAGAACAACAATATGTAGCATAATATCAATAGCAATTTAACTTATTAAACAAAAGATAAGATAATTGTGTGATTTCAGAAAGAAAGTAAGGTAAGGCAATAATTTCAAAGGAACTTTTATATCATGGAATAACAATAATGGCTTTGGATCAATTATCCTTTGACAACCTAAGCTTAATAAAGAAATCATAAAATTATAATTGAAAGTAGAAAATGACTTAGGTTTCAAGAATCTCAAGGATTCCCATAATATAATTACTTGTACTTGTAACATGAATATAATGTTTACTCACCTTGTGGTTCTTTTGCTTCTAGTACTTGTAGCTCTTTTAAACTTGTACTACTCCTCAAGCTCTAACATAATATTTAATTTAATACTTAGAATTTGCTTAATCATCATGCTATCCTATCCCATGACTACTCCATGCACATATAACTTTCACATAAGCTTGGAGCTGCACTTAGAAGTGCACTCATCATTTGCATATAATATGTTGACTTTTAAAGTCTTGCACGTTTTATAGGCCTACATGAAATCACATAATAACTCATATCAAGACTTTTCTAAATCCCAACACAATACATCAAACACAATACATCATGATCATAATATCAATTCAATTTAACATTCAACTTAGTACACTTAACATTTTCCATATATGTCAACTTAACAAGTAACTTTTCAAGTGTCATGCTTATCTCTTATGGCCAATTCATACAATCAATCTCACCATCCATTTAATATCATTAATTCATTATTAACTCATTATAAAACCTATTTCTCATATCACTTAATCATATGCACATATCAATCACAACATAGTAATAGGGTTGTATACCTAATTATCTCTAGATTTGTTTAGAGTTAATCCTTCAACCAACATGCAATTAAATCATTGTCATTCATATATAAATGTCAACAATTATTAAAATATATTATACAAAAATTATAGACATTGAAATTAAATTCCCAATATAGGCTGAATACCCTATATCATGGAAAACATAAACTTTCTCACTTTTTGCACTTTCCATTCATTACAGTAATATGCAAATACATTATTTAAACCAATATTTTTCATGTAAACATATCAAAAATCATTTTAGAATGCTCCAATGTACAACTCAGCACCCATATAGATACATATGCATGAAAATTTCTAACTTTAGGTTTTAGGATGAAAACCATGAATCTTTCTTATTTTTAGTAATTTCTGATCATTATAGTAATATATAAACACATGATTTAGACCAATAATTTTCATGTAAACATGACAATAATTATTTTAGAACATCAACATGTAGGAATTGGCAGCCCTTGGTAATATATATGCATGAAAATTCTAATTTTAGGTTGTAGCGTGAAAATCATGAGTTCTCTTGCTTTTTGGTATTTTTCGATCATTACAGTAATATACAGAAATATATTTTAAATCAATATTTTTCATCTAAACACAACAAAAATCAATTTAGAACACAATGGAATACAAATTAGTAGCCCCTTCCCTTATTATGCATGAAAATTCTAAACTTTGAGTTTTAGAGTTCACCTTTGGAGGATTCACATAGCGAGATTTGTGTTTTCGATAGAAAAATAGATTTCTCTTTCAAAAATTCACCTAAGCTAAATTTAATCAATAAAAATTAGCAAATACTTAGTCTAAAATAATTTTGTAATGATTAGTTTTAAAAAAATCATATAGTAAATTGAAAAAAAAGAAAAACTTACGGAACGGTTTTGAAATCACAAGGTTTGAAATTATCTTGTGAATTTTGATTGAGAGATTATTTTTTAGAGAATTTTTCTATCAAAATTAAGAAGAATAATAGAATGGTGGCTGCTACTCTAGGTCTAGCTGAATCTTTGCTATAAATATTTAGGGTTTTGGGGAATTTCCAAGTTTATCTTAATGAGCTTGGTGAGGAGTGTTTTGGTGGGTTTTTGGAAAATTGGGCCTCTCATTTAATTTATGAGCTAATTATAGGTAATTATAAATAAAATATTTTTCTTATTATTTTCATTAAAATTTCTCCCAAAATATTTATTTAAAAATATTTTAAAATGAAATTATCTTATGCTTAAAAATTGCTTTGTGCATGAAAATTCAATTTATGTGAAATAAATTATTTTATACTTATGCATTTCATATAATTCTCTTATTTCAACATAATAATTCTTATTATGCATATTAGAGCTAATCTAAAATGCCACATACTCATCAATCACATCACATATGAATTTTCATAAAAAAAACATATTTTGCCATAATAGCTCTAAATTCAAGAAATTTTGTTACTAAACTCCTAGGGTATATATGGGTTGTTACAAATTAATATTGTTAACCCACAAGCTTGCAAATAATTAAGCAATAAAATGGACTAATATAAATATCAGGCAAGCAAATAAGATTAATAAGTGAATAGATAGATGAGAGAGAGAGAGAGAGAGAGAGAGAGAGAGAGAGGCAAACACAAAAATTCATAGTAGTTCTACCAACTTCTTACTGACATGCCTTCTCCAAGCTTCCCTTGAAATTTCTCCACTATCTACAATCTTCTTGTAATTATAATGATCCTTTTACCAATTCAAGATCAAAACTCAATTCTAATTCTGGGTAACAATCACCACCCACTTGGTGCTAGTTAAACCTCTATTATCCAAATTCTCTCACTCAATTTTGGTATAAGATGATTTTACAAATCTAGGCTCATGAATATGTTTTGTATTATTTTGTTATAGTTTTGGTAGGTCTAATTTTATAATTTCTATTTTAATTTAGTTATATCTATGTTTGTTTTAATTTAGTTATTTTTATATTTGTTTTAATGTTATTTTTTTAAATGTTTGTTGTGTGGTGTGATTGGTAGATTTTAGGTCAACTAGGATCAAAATGACGAAGAAATAGTGCTTTGCATAAGGAAGGATGAAACAAGGGCTTTTTAAAATGAAACAAAGGTGTTTTAAAATGAAATAGGGTTATTTTAAAGTGGAACAAGGGTGTTTTCAAGGATTAAAAGATGAAAGTGTTTTCTTTTTGCTTAAAACGCTTCTGTTAAGTTCAAACAATGGTGTTTTCTAGTTGTAGCCAACTTTTAGCCGTCAAAAGGGAGGACAGACTTTGAAACTCAATTAGGTTTTAGGTTTTATATTCTCTGAAAAATGCAAAAACAATGAATTCATCTTAAAAATTTCTTTTTTTTTTTTTGGATTATTCAATTAGCTATGGATTTCAGTTTGTAACTGGTTTACTTTGAGGATTAAGAATAGAATTTGGAGAAATTGTGACCTATCAAGTACAATATTTTCAATTCCATTTTAATCTTAATTTCAATTCAATTATTTTATTATTATAATTATAAATCATGATGATGTTTATGACTAGAATTGTTTATTTAATTGAGTTGATGAATGCTAAACCAATTATGAGTAAAATTTCCCTTGTCTAGGGCTAGGATGAAATTAATTAATTGATTATGTTAGGGTAATTGACATTAATTATTTGATTTATTCTTTTAATTTGCAATATTGTGTTTTTCAATTACCTTGCCAATAATTGTTTAACCTTAAGTACTGAATTAGGTTGAGAAACTGATTTAATACTAGACCTAGTTTAAAAGGAAATTAGGTATGAATAGGGAGAAACAAAACCAATCAGTTGGGTTCATTTTTTAAATATCGGTTTGGTTTCAGTTTTTATTTTAAGAAACTAAATTAAATTTTAGTTCAGTTTGGTTATAGCAAAAAAATTTCGGTTATAACCGAGCTGATCAAAGTTTTTTAATATATATATATATATATATATATATATATATATATATATATATATATATATATATATATATATATATATATATATATATATATATAGGCTTAAATTCTTTATTATAATCACTATTGGAAATTGAGTTTTTTTTTAATAAAATGAAATAGTATTAATTATTTTTCACTTGTATTTTTTTTGATTTATTATCATTATAATAGGAAATTGAATTTTTTTGAATAAGATGAATTAATATTAATTATTTTTTATTTTTATTTTAAGAATATATATATATATATATATATATATATATATATATATATATATATATATATATATATATATATATATATATATATATATATATATATATATGTATATGTATATATATATATATATATATATATATATATATATATATATATATATATATATATATATATATATATATATATATATATACATATATATATATATACACACATATATGTATATATGTATATATATATACATACATATATATATATACATGTGTATATATATCTATACATATACATATATATATATGTGTGTGTGTGTAGACACACACACACACACACACATATATATATATATATGTATATGTATAGATATATATACACATGTATATATATATATGTATGTATATATATATACATATATATATATATACACACACACACACACACACACACATATATATATATACACATACACACACACACACACATATATATATATATATTGATGATTAATTATTTCATTATCATATTTATGAAAAAAAAAATGCCCAACAGCCTAAATCGACAAACCGAACTGAACCAAACTGAATTTTTTTGGTTCAGTTCGGTTTTGTTTAGTTTTCACTAAGAGTTCGGTTCAGTTTGATCTAAGGAAAAATTAATTTTGATTATTCGGTTATTTCGGTTAACCGAACAGACCATTTGCACAGCCTTATGAATAGGAAATATCATACCTAATTAATTGGTAATTAATTAGCAAATACTAGTTAGGGATGAAATCTATGAATATGGAAGTTATTAGATTTGAAACCTAATTTAGTCCTAGTGAATTTAATTATTCTTGATGGCAAATTAGTTAGTCAATTACCCTAACATAGTTGTTAATTGGTGGATTCTATACTCTAGCCTATTCAAACTGTTGCTTAGACACTTTGTGAATTATTTTCGTTTTGACTTAATTAATTAATTAATATCTTTATTTATTTACTTCATTTTAGTTTTCCTCCTTTGGATTTTTTATTCTAAGGCTCTTTGCCTAATGTTTGTTTTGTTATGATAGTTAATTAGAATATGATTTAATTAACTCTATTGGTAATTGATTGAAGTCAATCAATCAACTCAACCCTCCTTTTAATCAATGAATTGAAACATGATAAAAGGCTAAGACTAAATAAATGCCTTTGATAAGAAGGGCGAACTACATGGATTTTTTTATTCTCATTCAGAACGATATGTAAGCATACTTGTTTCAAACATCAAATTCAACTAAAATAAACAACAATCTTTTCCCCTCTTTTCCCGCCTTCTTCATATAGTCTGAGATTTGTTTTGTGTTCTATCGCTACAAAAAAGTATACTTTTTGCGGCAAATTTATAGGGGCAGTTTAACAACCGCCGCTTTTTTAATGTCAATTTAATATTAAGGCGTTTTAATGAGGCGGCTCTTAATTTCGCAGGTAAGTAAAGGCAGTCAATAGAGGCAATTCTAAAAATGCCTCTAAAAACAAGCTAAAAAAAAAGGCGAGCAGATTAATAAAATATGAATTAATTAAAAAAATAATTTTTTAACCATAAACAAATAACAATTCAATTTCTAGTCTCTCTAATTCCCGTTGTCACACAGATGCAACCAAGGTAATCTGCATTAGTTTTCCATTTACACAAGAAATTCATATTACTTTTGGAAGCTCTCTTATTGCTATCTCCTTCTAATTTTTGAGGCTTACTTCTCTGGTAATCTACTTCACATGATTATAATCATATGCCATAGAAATCTCTGTTTGGTCTACCATTGATTTCTTTTCTGAAGATATCTCTTCTTTAGGTTTGGCTCTTCCTTTCGGCAAATTCTTGTTGGTGCAGGTTACTTTATTTTGTTCAATTGGATATAACTCTATTCTTATTATTGTTTCTAATTTTCTGGTTTTGATGAGTGCGTATGTGCTGAATATTAGAAGCAACTTTATTCATATAATCATTTTTCATCTTTGTGTCTATATATGAATACTGAATTCTTATTGTTTGCCTCAGTTTGTATATATAGGACTACTTTGATTCCTTGATTTATAATTTTTTAGTTGATTGTTGTTATCCAATTGCTATATATATATGATTTTGGTTGGGTACAGTAGAATCTAGTCCAAGGAATAGTAAAACTATTATATTAATTTTGATTGCCCACTAAGTGTTTGTAGTTTTGCCAAAGAGACAACAAATCTTCTTCTTACTTTTTAGATTTTGGCTTACAATCTTTATAATTTCCTTTCTACTAAAAAAAATAATTCCATATAATTCATAACACCCTTGATTGAATTTGAACCTGAAGCATCTTTACTAACTTCAGGACTCTCTGCTGTTTGAGACCAATAAGTTCAAGAAGAACAATTTTTTTATAATCAAGACGTATATATAGTATCTGTGAGTTTACTTGTTCTTCCTACAAGTAAGGTAGAAACAGAGCAATTAAAGTGAAAAATTGCACCTCAAGCACAATTGTTAAATGAAGTTAATTAAATCAATGTATTGTCAGTAACCAAAGGGTATCAGCAAAAATCAAGACTCAATTGTTAATTAAACATGTTTAATACATAGATATGAATTAATCCGTTTATTATTGAGCAAACATATCATATATAAATATATATTTTTTTTGGTATATCAGAAATTTGGAAATGAAGTGATTGGATATTTGACTTTTAAGCTACTAACTCTCTTTGGCTTTCATATATAATATTTTAAATATACTTTATCCACCTTTAGAGAAATGAGTAGTAGACAATGTTGCAAAACATGCAGTGCATTAACCACTATTTCTGTTTTAAGCTTCTCATCTATTTTTATTTTAAGTTTCTTAAGTAAATGTGAAAGCGAGTAATTTGATAAAGAAATGAATTCCCTTTTGATTGCCCACTAAGTATTTGTAGTTTTGCCAAAGAGACAACAAATTTTTTTCTTACTTTTTATATTTTGGCTTATAATCTTTATATTTATTAAAGCTAACCCAACTAGATCAACCTAAACTTTAGAAAATCTAAAAAATATATATCAGAAAAAACAGAGACAAGAAAAGCCTAAAAGAATGAGCTTTGCAATTTCTGAATGTGGCCTTCAGTTTCCCTCTTTTATTTATATATTTGCTACTATAATATACAAAAATTTGAGTGAATAGAGAGATTGACAAAGTCACCTTCAAACACACAATGGATAAAAATTTGTAGAAAATGGAAAGGAACAAGTCAAATATATTTAAAGGAGCCATCATATTGGTTGTTAACTATAGCAAAATAGCCAGTATCTTAAAAAATTTAGTACTAGTACAGGAGCAGGTAACTTGAAAATTCCAAAGTTAAATTGTGTGAAATTTTCTTGGATTTTCCTAAATTATTGAACAAATTCTAAGCAGCTAATAACAGAGTAACCTTCTTTAGTATAGAACAAATGCATAATCTAGAAGTCTTAATTATATAAGCAGAAATAAATATGTAATTACCATAATGGTATCATCAAGAAGGTGCTTGAAGTTTCAGTTCAAGTAATTTGGAAAATATTAAAGAATTTCAGTTCAATTTTTTTAATATGATTTTAATTGTGATTTGAATTATGATATTTGAGACAATACAAATAATAGGCACAACTTGCATCACTTTTTAAACTTTTATCTAATAAGTTGCTAAGCAATAATCTTAACTTTAAAGTTATAAATAGTTTTCCATTTATTAACTCATCTTATTGTTGTGGTTGTGGGTGTTGTACATCATCTTTCTATAATTTATAGTCTTTTGAGCGTATATAGTTTCAATGATAAAATGAGTCAAGAACTACCATTCTTGCTAGTCTTAAATCATTATGTTGATTGATATTTAAATAATTAATATAATTTATTTATGTACATATTTCTCAATGTCTCTTAGGTAGGTCTGCTTGAGATCTATATGTCTTGAATCTTATTGGGGAACTTGAAAATGGATAAAAGTTGGATGGTGAAGCCTAGGAGCAGTATTGAATATAAAAGAGGGGTTAAGTATTTTCTTGATTTTGCATTTCGAAATTCATCTGAAGATGGGAAAATTATGTGCCCATGCAAAAATTGTGTAAATCATTCTTTGCAAACTTATAAGGAAGCTAAAGTACATTTGATATGTGATGGATTTTTGAAGGGATATATTAGTTGGGTATTTCATGGGCAGATATCTTCCAATATTGATACATCATCATGTTGTGATTTGAACACTTTATGCACACATAGAGTGGAACTTGTTCAAAATTGTAATACTGTAGAAGCAAATCCACAAAGGCTAGATGATATGATTGGGTTATTGCATGATGCCTTTAATATTGCTGGGCAAACAAATGAAGTACCTTTAGATAGAGATGTGTTTCTTAGTATTGGAGAAAATGAGGAGGTATAAATGCAAAATATCAATGTAAAAATGCAAGCAAAAGGAATGAGTATGGAGCAACCAAGATGTGATGGGGTAAATAGTGATTTTTTGAAATTACTCAAATTTGCAGATGAACCATTATATCCAAGATGCAAGACATTTTCTATTTTATCCTTTATCTTGCACTTATGTCATATAAAATGTTTAAATGGGTGGACTAAAAAATCATTTACTATGTTACTTGAGCTTTTATTTGATGCATTTCTTGAGGGTGTGTCACTGCCTAAGTCTTCTTATGAAGCTAAAAAACTGATCCATGCATTAGGCATTACTTATGAGAAAATTCATTCATGTCCTAATCATTGTATGTTGTTTTGGGGTGAGAATGAAAACAAAGAGTCATGTCTTACTTGTGGGTCTTCAAGGTGGGTGGTTAGTAAAGGAAACCAATAAAAAACCACTAGCAATGCATAATCCTCTTCTTTTACTAGAAAGAAAAGGCCAGCAAAAGTTTTATGTTACTTTTCTTTAATTCCAAGACTTCAGAGGTTGTTTTCCTCTACTAAAACTTCTAATGAGATGAGATGGCATGAAAAGGGTCGTAAAAAGGATGGATTGCTTAGACATCCTGCAGATAAGGAAGCATGGAAAGCCTTTGATGCTACATTTCTAGACTTTTCTAATGAGGCTCAAAATGTTAGACTTGCTCTTACAAGTGATGGTGTCAATCCCTTTAGATCTATGAGCACTTTTTATAGCACTTGGCCAGTTGTGTTAGTTAATTACAATATGCCACCTTGGATTTGTATGAAACAATCTTCCTTTATTCTGTCAATGATTATTCCAGGTGAAAGGGGTCCTAGAAATAATATTGATACTTACTTACAACCTTTGATTGAAGAGTTGAAGCAATTGTGGGAAGGCATAGAAACTTATGATGCCTCTACACAACAAAACTTTCAAATGCGGGCTGCATTAATGTGGACCATACACAATTTGCTTGCATATGGTTATTTGTCTGGTTGGAGCACTAAAGGAGAGTTTGCATGTCCTTGTTGTGCTGAGTTCACACATTCAAAGTGGTTGTATAATGGTGGTAATCATTATTATATGCGTCATCGAGGGTGGTTACCTGAGGGTCATGCCTTTCGCCAACGAAAGGAATATTTTAATGGTGTTGAGGAGTTAGGAAAGGCACCAATACGACTTAATGGCAGTGATGTTTTGAAGCAATTAGATGGCATTTAGTTCACATCAAGTGCATAATCTAGTGCTAAAAGGAAAAAGGCAAAAAGGAAAAGAGGGTTGGGAGATCAGCAGGAGGAATTGAATGAAGAAACAATAGAAGGATGCAAAGCTACTTATGCCATGAATTCGTGGAAGAAAAAGAGCATTTTTTTATGTTGCCATATTGGCAATATAACCTATTGTGACAAAATCTTGATGTGATGCATATAGAAAAAAAAATGTTTGTGACAATTTTATTGGCACATTATTGAATCTTGAACATAAGTCAAAAGATAATTTGAAAGCATGACTTGACTTAGTTGATTTGAATATTAGACATGAACTCCACCCTAAGGCAAATGAGAACGGGAAAAGTAGATGGCTTGTAGCTTGCTAATGACTATAAAGGAGAAGGACATTTTTTGTCAAGTTCTTAAGGATGTGAAATTACCTGGTGGTTATGCATTTAACATTTCTAGGTGTGTAAATCAAAAAGATCATAAAATTAGTGGCCTTAAAAGTCATGATTGCCACATTCTTATAGAAAACCTTCTTCCTATAGCATTACGTGCATGCAGTCTATCTAAACAAGTGACTTCAATTGTCATAGAGATAGTTGCCTTTTTTAAGGCCATATGCGCAAAAGTTCTAGATGTGAATGAGCTTGACAAAATTCAAGAGCGTATTACCTTAACTCTGTGCAATATGGAGAAAATATTTCTTCCATATTTTTCACTGTAATGGTTCATTTAATGATCCATTTGGTGGAAGAGGTAAAACTTAGAGGTCCAGTGCAATATGGATGGATGTATCCCCAAGAAAGGTATGTTACTAAAAATTATATCTCAAATTATCTTTCTTTTATTATTTCTTTTCTTAGTCATACTTATGAAGTAGTCTTTTTTTTTTTTTTTTCTCATCTTGAAAGGTCTTTTGTTCATTATAAATCATCAGTTCGTAATAGATCACATCCGGAGGGATCAATTGCAGAATGGTATATAATAAAAGAGTGTTTACTATTTTGTTCAAGATACCTTGAAGGAGTAGAATCACTATTTAATCGACCTTTATATAATCTTGACTTGCCTGCAAGTGAAAAAACCAAATACTTGTTTTCAACTGGAGGTCAATTTATAGGAAAGGTAGAAGATATTGTCTTAGATGATATCTCATTACTTCAAGCACATCGTTATGTGTTGCGCCATTGTGATGAGATTGAAGCATTTCGTCAGTAAGGATAGCTTTTTATGATCTAAGTATATATGAAGTAATTTTCTTAATATTAATATAAATATTACATATTATGTAAAGAATTCATTGACATTGAAAAGAGAAGAAGGCATCGACATTCTTGCCTTAATTAAAACTAGATATATAGACTTATAAATGAAAAGTTTCATGGATGGTTCCAAAACAAGGTAAGTTTGTTTAACATTATGTCATGCTAATAACCTAAATAATTGTCATTAATAAAAATTGATTATTACTAACATGTTAGGTTTTGAGCATAATGGACAGTGCGACATTATAAGAAGAAATTATAGCACTTGGTAAGGGTCCTAACAAAGTTGCAAGGAGATACTCTGGCATTATTATAAAAGGAATCAGGTTTCATACTACATCACGAGAGGATCAAAGAGTGACTCAAAATAGTGGTGTAGTTAATACCGCTGAAGAGGGTAGACAAATTTATTATGGTAGATTGAAAGAGATCATTGAATTGAATTATTATGATAGTATTATTTAAGTGTGAGTGGTTTGATGTCTATACTAATATGGGCATAAAAAAGGATGAATTTGAGTTTACTCTTGTTAATTTTTCTCATCAAATGCATACGGGAGTAAGACTAGAGGATGACCCATATGTATTTTCTTCTCAAGTTGAGCAAGTGTTCTATGTGAAGGACCCTAAGAGTGTGAATTGGCATGTAGTCTTGAGGGTATCACCGAGGGATGTTTATGATATGGGTAATGAGGATGAAGAGGATGATGCTTATAATATAGTAGAATTGAACAATCAAATTTTAAATGAAGAGCAGCCTAGCTGGGTTAGAACTGATTTTGATGAAGATGATTAGGACTCTTATTTAATTCTTTGTTATTAGTTTTATTTTCATAATTTCAATTTAATTTGGTTTGAAGTATGATTTTATTTTTCTTTATAGTACAAAAGAGTATTTGAAATGTAATTGTAATAATTATTTCTAGTTTATTAGACTCCAATAGTTAAATTGTGTCTTATTTTAATAATGTGTTTCATTTTATTTAAATTTGTATTTCTTATGTGGTTATAACAAATTTCTATTGGATTGCATTCATTTGTATCTAAATCAAGACTTCTCAGGTAAGCTCTTAAATAATCAACATATCTTTTTTCTTATTATATAAAGTGCACAAATTTCAATAATGTATTGATTTTATTTGTAGTGAAAAGAATGGCTCCAAGAGGTAGGCTTCTAAGTGGATTAAGGATAGTGACAAGTACTTCTTTGAGTGAGCAACATCTCCCATAATAGGTAAATAATCCTAATGTATCCCATTCTGAAACCCAAACTAGCCAAGCTGAGAGTCACAATGTGGCACCATCACCATCTGACTCTCAAACTAATCAAGAAGCACAACGAGTAATTGATAATGAATTTACTAAAATGATCGATAAGTTGGATCTTTAGCTTTAATATATCTTGCATTTGAATTATTGGTAAGTTGGATCTTTATGTTTCATATATATACACACTTCTTTTTAGATAATAATGGAAGAAGATACAAAAAAAAGTGGAAGGACTACAATGGCATCTATGTGGAACTTGGAAGAAAATGAAAAGATATTTGTGGAGGTAGACAAATATGGAGTTCCTTGTACATGAGAAGGGGCTACACTTGGATCTTTTCTAGGAACAATTACAACAAATGGGACACTTGCACCTTTGAACATAGCTAGATGGGATGATAAAAATTTTGAGCCTTTTTATTGCAAGATGTTAGGTGTTGTTCAAGTATAATACTTTTCATCTTCATATCTTCATTCTATAATTATGTAATTATTAGGGTGAACATGAATCTCATAAAAAGTAACAATATATATCTTTTGTTAGAAAAAGTTGAACATGAATTCAATTAAATTTGGTTGTGGGAACATTAGTTGTTCATTTGGATGACTCAAATTTAATATTAGCTTAAGAAGATTATTTTTCATTTAATTTGCTCTTTTTTATTTAATTATATTAATTAATTAATTTTTATTAGGAACAATATATATTCAAATTTAAAGTACAAAAATTCAAAAAATATTGCTGTAATTTAAAAATAAAATAAATAATTAAAATAGATAGTTAAATGCATTTTTTAAGGGCAATTTAAAATGCCTCAAACAAATCAGTTTAGGTTAGTTAAATTGGCGCTAAGACAGGGTAGTTAAATTAGTGCCAAAATAGAGGCAATTTAAAATGCCCTTATTGTTATGGATATGTTAGTTATATACAAACATAGGGGCGGTTGAAGCCGCCACTATTTTGGCGCCAAGTTACATTATCGGTGCTTATAACAGCCCCTACGAGAATTGCCACATGTTTTTTAACTAATCATTAAGGAAAAAAAAGGCATTTAAATTCGCCCCTATATATATTAATAGCGGCGTTTATAACCGCCACAATAAATCGCCCCCACTCTATGACATACCCCGCTGGATCCCATAATCGCCGCTACACTGTAGTGATGGCTGCAACAGTGGGCGGTTGTTAAAAGTGCCACTAACTTGTGTAGGGGTGGTCCAAACCACCCCTACACTCATGTTCAACCGCCGCCAAAAACCAATATCTCTTATAGTGTATTATTTGTTTAGGATTTAGTTTGGGGAATGTGTGACTTCCCTATAACTCACAAGGGCTAGACGAGGTGTCTCCTATTTTTTGGATTTTTCATGTAAAGTTTAATTTATTTTTATTTTATTTATTGCTCTTTTATATTGAATGAGTGAATGAATTGTTCATACATCATAATCTATTCATGCATTAAGTAAACTATTTGTGAAATTTATTTTAAGTTATTTTATATTAAATTTTCCAAACTAATTTTTTTTCTAAATAAACCAAAAACTTAGTCTTTGAATTCTCTTTGGTAATCGAAGACTAATGCACTTTTTTCTATTGGGACAAAGTTAGAGTCATTTAATTGGATTTTTCCCTTAACTTGTTTCCCAAATAAAAAATAAAATTAAGATGGCAACTCTTAATTCACTTCTCAAAATCAACCAATCTAAACCTGAGGGTTCCATCTTAAGTTCAAATCAAATAAACATTTTGATCCCTTTCAGTGGATCAGACTGGTGCTCGGGCGAGACCTTATAGATATCCTTGAAGGGTAGTTGAAGATGTCCTAGTAGAGGTAAAAGGTTAAAGTTTTTAGTTGATTTTATAGTTTTGAATATTGAAGAGGGAAATGAGAATGAGCAAATTATACTTCTTGGTAGACCACTTATGGCTACTATCAATATCCAAATGGATGTGAATAAAAGAAAATTATCAATGATAGTCTTGGGTAAAACTGTAGAATTTTCAGTGTTTAACGATGCATTAAAATCATCTTTTATTAATTCTGCATTCATTGGTAGTGTTGATGAAGGAATATTAGGTGTAAATTAAGTGGAAGCAATGTGGTGGGTGAAATTTTAAACAATTTAAAATTTCACTTTTACCCAAATGAGTCCGATAATCATTCAAGCAATATACTAATTAGTGTGTAAAATACATAAGGAAGAAAGAAGATCAAGTGGTAATCAAATTACCTCTTGAAGCATATGAACTTTAAATCTTCTTTCCTCTCTAAAAGCTCCCCAAATGTTGAGCCTTTATATTGTCCACACCATGTTCCACCTCCAAGATATACTTTGATCTACTTAGATGTTCTTGATTCTCTTTCTTAGTAGGCCAATTGAATGTAAGATCTTCTAATACAAATCCTTAGTGATTTGATTTCTTCTAATTGCTATGGATATATCTTTTCAATTCAAGAAACCCTTGTTCTTTCACAAAGAACAAAGAATAAGAAATATGAAGAACTCTTCTCCTTTCTCTTTTCTCTCAAGACTTGATAACTAAGGTTTCTCTCATAGAAAAGATATGCATAAAATCTCCTCAATTTTACAACATCATTTTCCTTTTATATAGCCAACAACTATATTGTTAATTAGGGGACAAATTAGATATTTAATTTGCTTTATACCTTAGGGTTAATTAAACCTTAAATAGTGAAAAGACCATTTTGAAATCGGTAGACTTTCTCTAACCCCTAAACTCATCATATGGACTTTAGGGTTATAAAAATTCTCTAACCCCTAAACTGCCTCTCTCTATTTCTCAAATAAGCTTGGACTATTTAGGGTTTTGTCCAAAGCTCAAAATTAATTCTTTTAACTCATCCATAGTTTTAATTAATTTAATACTTTTCATTTATATTATCTATAAATTAGAATTTAATTAATAAAAAATCATTTTGGATTTAAACTTCAAGACATGCTAGGGTCATTGTAAATTTAATTACAAGTTCGATCATTTTACCATTAATCAATTAATTAAACACTTTAATTAATTATTATGGTAAACTTTTTATTCTTAGAAGGTGAGAACTTTTGGGTGTGTAACTTTCTAGGTTCATATCTAATTAGCAATGGGATTGAGAAAACACTTTGTCTACCAATGTGAAATCCTTATTTCACCCTTAGTCCCATAAGTCATGAGTGACGCCTAGTATTGCATATCATGACTACCTAATTAGAATGAATTTGAGTATTTAATCACTTATTCATTTCATGGACCATTGAGCATAATTAATATACACTAAAATCCCTTCATTACGAAATCTTAATCTTAGCTAGGGTCATGGAATTATCAAACTCTAATATGCTTTGATCATATGTCTATATCTCGATTCTAATTCTTAATAAAATCAATTCCTACTAGAAACCCTTTCTAGTGAATCTTTACTACCTTGGCCAATGATTTGATTATCAAGAATAATAAGATAGTATAGGATTTCTTCCTTGTTTATTCAAGTTAATGAGTTCTCTCTTAGAAATCACTTACCTCCATACATAACTAGTTAGAACTAGTACATACCATATACCAATACTTGAATAGCATTAGTATGTAAGTAGTAATAAATTCCAACTACCGATGAATGAGATACAGTATCCCTCAAGTCAAAAGACTATATGTATAATTATGACCTAGATGATGATTTATTGACTAGCAATAAAACTCTATGTAATCATCATCTAACATCACAGTTTAACTATACATCAAATGAATATCCACATATTTATATCTACAACATTTTTCAAATAGTATGATGCTCACTGTCTCTATAATTATAAGAATCACATACTGATTATAGATTATAAACAGAGGTGATGGTCTTTCGAAATTAATAATGCCCAGTCATTAATCCTATGACCATGAACATTTCAAAGTATTTGTTTAAGAGTGATCTGCCACTCATATTCTCAATGCTTAAGAATAGATCCTCTTATAAAAAATACTTATGCATGTCAAATATACATTTAATACAATGGAACAATTTCATTTGTAAACATATATTTTATTACCATTTAGGGATAATTTTTACATTTACATAACATATAAGGCACACCCTCTAACAATATCCCACTTACACTAGAGCTAATCATTGTAATATCTAAGTCCCATCTTCTCAAGATTAAATTCTAGTTGTTGTTGACTCATTGCTGTAGTGAGTGGATCTATTGTATTTACAGCTGATGCTATTTTTTGCATGGCTATCTCACCTTTCCCAATTATTTCTCTGATAATATGATAGCGCCTTTCTATATGTTTGGATTTTTTGTGAGACCTTGGTTCTTTTACTTAAGCTATAGCTCTATTGTTTTCACAGTAGAGAGAAATTGCCGACTCAATGGTAGGAACCACTCCAAGTTTTGTCACAAACTTTCAAATCCAAACAGCTTCTTTTGCAGCATGAGATACAATAATATACTCAGCTTTTGTAGTGGAATCTACAATAGTTGATTGCTTAGAACTTTTTCAGCATACTGCTCCTCCATTACAGGTGAAAAAAAAAATCTAAAGATAGACTTTCTCTCATCAATACATGACTGGAAGTCAGAATCTGCAAACCCATCTATCCTCAAGTCACCTCCTCCATATATCAAAACTAAATCCTTTGTTCTTCTTAAGTACTTAAGGATAGCTTTGACTGCAGTCCAGTGATCTAACCCTGGATTGGATTGGAATCTGCTAGTCAAATTAACAACATATGTGATATCTGGCCTAGTACACAATATAGCATATATTACGCTTCCAATTGTCGAAGCATATGGAACCTTAGCCATATTTACCATTTCTTTAGGTTTCTTGGGAGACATAGCCTTAGAAAGGTGGATACCGTGCCTCACAAGTAACAATCCTTTCTTGGAATCTTACATGTTGAACCATTTCAACACCCTTTCCAAGTATTGACTTTGAGAAAGCCCTATCATTCATTTCGAGCTATCTCTATAGATATGAATCCCAAGAATATAGGCAACTTCTCCTAAGTCCTTTATGGAGAAAGTTTTGGATAGCCAAACTTTTATAGTTGTTAACATACTAATGTCTTTTCCAATCAATAGCATATCATCTACGTACAAGATAAGAAAAGTGAGTGCACTCCCACTAGCCTTATTGTACACACAAGGCTCATCTTTGTTCTTGATGAAATTGAATAATTTAATTACTTCATCAAAATGATGATTCCAGCTCCTCGAAGCTTGCTTAAAACCATAAATGGATCTCTTAAGCTTACACACTTTGGAACATTCTTTAGATTCATAAACTTTAGGTTGTTCCATGAATATGTCTTCCTCAATGTTACCATTAAGAAATGCAGTCTTGACATCCATTTGCCAAACCTTATAGTCATAATGTGCTGCTATAGCTAATAAAATCCTAATGGATTAAAGCATGGCTACAGGCGAGAAAGTTTCCTCATAGTCAATGCCTTGCCTTTAACGAAACCCGTTTGCTATTAGCCTAGCCTAGTACATTTCCATCTATATCAATCTTTCACTTGAAAATCCATTTGCATCCTATGGGTACTATACCCTCAGGTGGATTAATAAGTTCCCAGACTTGGTTAGCATACATGGAATCCATTTTAGATTTCATAACTTCTAGCCATTTTGAGGAATCTATATCTAATATAGCTTGCTCAAAAGTAATAGGATCATCACCATGATGAACTTCTTCATGAATGAACAATCGTTGCACATTTCCATGAAGAAATCCATATCTCTCTGGTGGATGAGATATTCTAATAGATCTCTGAGGTTCTGTGAACCCTCAAAATTACACCTCTAGTCGACCATCTTTCACTTACGAACCTACAGGATCAAACCGAGCTCAAATCGGAACTGAAATGGACTCGAAACAGATGAAAAAGTAGGAAATAGGTCAAACCAGCCGGCTAGCGCACAAGAGGCTCGCTGCTGCTCTGGGTGGCATGCTTATCGTGCTGCCTCATAGGTGGCATAAAATTCATGCTAGCCTGGCATGTTGCCGGCGCCGCCCATGCTACCGATGACATGCTGATGTTGCCGTCCGTACGGCCGGTGCTCTCCTCAGCAGCTTTATAAATAAGGCCTCATTTAGGTTCATTGGACACACATTCCAAGGCAAAAATTCTCCCTGAATACTGATATACTTGTTGCTTTCAAGTTCTTTTTAAAATTTGATACAAAAGAGCTGTTGTTTCAATTTCAATTTTAATTTACATTCATCATGCTATTTCGCTAATCTTTTGTTGTTAAGATTCAAATTCCAAGTTTTTCGAATCTAAGGTGGAGTTGAGATCTAGAGCAAGGCTCATTCCATTCATCCAAAAGTCAAGGAAAACAAAGGTATAATCCCTTTTCCATTCTCAAAATTCTAAACTCAAATCTAGAATTATATTTAGGTCTAAAATAGAAAAGATTTGAAATTTATTAGTTTAAGAATCAGAATTAAATTAATAAATAAACCAACTCTTTTTTTCAGAACCCCTCCTTTGCAAGAAGGAAGAACTGCGTGGGGTTTGATTCCTATTCAATAGGATACGCAGGCTGCCATTCTGAAAAGGCATCAACTCTAAAATCTTTTATAATAATATTTTTTCCCTTTTACTTTGATTTATTTGTATTAACGTTTTATTTTTGAATTCTATCTTAATTTAGTTGAGGAATGTGTGCTTTTCCTAGTACCCATAAGGGCTAAAGGAAAGATCCTCTTATTTCATTCGTTTTGATCTTGTAATAGTTAAGTAGGATTTATTCTTTTACTTATTTATTGCCATTTCATTTCATTTTATCATATATATTTGTTTCATGCATCATTATATTCCTTTTTATGCATACACAAAAATTCCTTTTTAAGAGTTATTTTGCACTTTTTAGCCAAACTAAAGAAAATCATATTTTCTTAATTGTGTAATTACCAAAACCTGATCCCCGGTCCTCTTTGGTCACTCGCGAATTAGTGCTTTTCCAATGGGATAAAATCAAAATATTTTTGAAGTTAATCAATTTGGGTTTTCTTTAATTTTCCCAATTAAAATAAATAAATTGAAGTGGCGACTCATTTTCACAATATCAAAATCACAAAGAATCAATTTTCTAAACTCACAGAGAGTTCCAATCGTGGAGTTTCTCCCGAAGAGCATTTCGATTCCTCGGCGGATCGGACCAGTGCTCGGGCGAGGCCTCACAGTTGGTGACTCCACTGGGGACATAAAATCTTTTTCAAATAAAAGATAAAGTGGATTACTTTTGGTAAAAAACCAAGTTTGGCTTTAAATGCAAAATAACTCTTTCATGCATCACTACATCGGACTCCTTGTCCAAAAACCTAGCTTCCTAGGAAAACAAAGGATAGAAAGTAACATTGAGTGGGCAATCTTTCTCAGGTCTGCTTGCTGATAGTGAAATCATCCAGTCCATGGTGTATCCTCTAATCCTTTTAGAGGTGGAACGAGTATGCACGTACCATTTGACCCACGCAAGGCTTCTTGTCTCACATGTGGTTAGGTATATCGCATCTCTAGTGTGATGGGTTTCCTTCAAACCACCTTAACCCTCTCATGTAATGACTCATAGAACCTTTCCTTTAGGATTGTATGTACCATAACACTAGAACTTGGTATGTCATTATCATGAAATCTTTTCTATTCATGCATACATGCATGCATGCATAGACCTTACAAATTTGGAGAGTTTTAATTTCACTCAAACACTGCTAGTCCCAATCATAAACCCATGTCAACTTATGGTCCCAATCAAAAGCTGATATATTCCATGATCTTTATTCTATACCTAAGCTAGAAACTGACCCGGCTTTATCTCTCTATTCAAAGGTTGACAAGATGTCTGTTGCCGGAGATGAGACCATTACCACTAGAGCTAATGAAATCTTTGATGAGCTTCTTATTAAGCTCTCTGAACACCAGGAAACCATGATGAAGAGGCAAGAAGCCCTTTTCCAAGATATGCTAAAGGCCCAAAGGAGGGCTATCATGGAGGATGTCCGTACCATGTTGGAACAAACCTCCCTGGCTCAAAACCCAACTGACCCAAAACCATTCAAGGCTGACCCAAAACCTGTCTTTTATCCTGTCTATGGATCCACTTCCAGAGTTGAATCCAAAGATAAAGAACCTTCAAACACCGACATCATTCCACCATTGCCTATCCCATCGCCCGAGTTCCTAAAAAATAACTCACCAACAAATCTCACCTCTGGTTTCACTTCCCAACCCATGGATCCTTTCCAAGGGAAGGAAGTTAATCCTGAAATAAAAGCCTGCATGGAAAAAATGGAACGCATGGAGAAGATATTGTTAGGTATGAAAAAGAAAGAGGATCTGGTTGATACGGGGTCCTTAATTTTGTTCCCTAATGCAAGAGTTCCTCCCAAATTCAGGATGCTTAAGTTTGACAAGTTTGACGGGACTACTTGCCCCTAGACCCACCTCAAGGTATATATGAGGGCCATGCATCCATTGGGTGTGGATAACAAACTCCTAGCCCAATTATTTCAACAGTCATTGACCGGTACAGCTGTGAAATGGTTAGTAGACTTGGATGTCGCCAAAAAAGGACTTGGGATGACATCTGCAATATCTTTGTCCAATAATATCATTACAACATTGAGGTTAATGTAACAAGAAGAGACCTCGAGACCACTAAGCAGTATGCAAAGGAATCCTTCTCTTCTTTCCTTATAAGGTGGAGGAAAAAGGCTTCTCAGATGGTAAATCAGCCTCCTAAAAATGAATAAATTGGCATAATTGTCAAGAATCTTCTGCCAGTTTACCAAGAAAGGCTACAGACTCAATACTTGCCTTCCTTTAAAGCTCTTATTGCTACTGCTTCAAAAATTAAAGAATTAATTTAGAATGGTTAGATTAAAGAAGAGTTCGCATCAGGGTCAAGGTATAAAAAGCCAACTCATCAGGGTAATGTGGCTTTCTCAACGAATCAAAAAGGGGGGGGGGGGGGGGGAGTTAATGCTCTGACTATCAAAAAGCCTATCAAGATTGAAAGGAGGCAGTTTTCTGATCTAGGGGGTGTGCCTATGAGTATTATCCTTAAGAAGCTGCTTGAGGAAAACATGGTGAAACTTCTTGAGCCAAAACCAGTCCCTAATCCACTGCCAAAAAATTACAATCCAAACAAGAGGTGTGATTATCATTAAAGACTTGGGCACAAAACAGATGCGTGCAAGGCCTTTAGACACAGAATTTAGGACCTTATTGATTCCAATGACTTGATACCACCAAAAGCCCGGCCCAATATCAATACCAACCCTTTACCCAACCACACAGTCAATACCATAAATAATAATGAGAGAGTTGACCTTGTCTCCTTGATTGAGTCAAATCCTAATTTTTGCTGTGTCTTGGACCTCACCAACCTAGTTAAGAAAATTGATGCCATCACCAGAAGTGGCAAAGTCATCCAGGGCCAACCGAGCCCAAACACTCAACCTATCTAATCCATTCCTACACCTACCAACAAATTGAAAGGGATTCTTGAACCAAATGAAGATCCCATTCTCAAACAACTCAAGAAAACACAAGCCAACATCTTAATTTGGAGTTTGATCCAGTCCTTATATCCTCACCGCCAAGCTCTTTGCAAGGCGTTCAATCAGTGCCAAGCTTCAATCGATATCACACCTGAAAACCTTTTTGCTTTTATTACCTCTACTGCTAAAGAAGTGTCCATCACATTTAGAGAAACTGACATTTCAGAAGGAGACTCAAGCCATAATAATGCCCTTTACATTATAGTGGTAACTCGGGGAAAGACTATGCCAATGGTTCTAATTGATAATGGTTCAACCTTAAATTTATGCCCTATGAAGGTAGCAAGCTGCTTAGGATTGGAAGTTACTGATTTTACCCCTTCAGATCAGATAGTAAGGGCGTATGACAATACCAAGAAGGAAGTCCTCAGGGTGGCTATCATCGATGTGACCATTGGGCCAACATCTTTCACCATACCTTTTCAAGTAATTGATGTACCTTCATGTTTTAATTTATTACTTGGAAGGCCCTAAATCCATCAAGCAAAGGCTATCCCTTCCTCCCTACACCAGAAGTCAAGTTCCCTTTCAAAAATGGGGTTGTGACTGTCAAAGGGGACATATATGGAAGACCAGACATCCCAGGCTTTGTTCCCATTCTTGAGATTTAGCCTGAGCTATCCACTTATCCACTCTCTAGTTTCTCCTTCATTTAATACATTAAGGGTGAGGAGGGTAAAAAATTTGTTCCATTTGGTTTCGACCCCTTCAGGAATATTGCTGTTGCTAACATGCTCTAAAAAATGAATTACTTTCCTGGTTTAGGTTTGGGAAGAAGCCAATAGGGCTTAAAGTTTTTCTTGGACTATCTAGTCGTAATGCCACCATTTGGGCTAGGGTATGAGCCCACTGATGAAGATCTTGTAGAAATGGAAAATCGGGCTAAAGACAGAACAACTGCCCTTAAAAGAGGTGAGGTTTATGACTGGCCCATGCGCCCTTACTTCAAAACTCTAAATGGCTATTTTATAAAGGAAAGCAACACAGTGCCTTACTGTAACTTTCCTGAAACTTGGGTCTACCCCATTACCGAAAAACTGATCCCCGGGTTTGAAATCTTTTCTGATGTCAGGCTCAAGATAGAAGACTGTGAACCAATCTACATGCTTAGTCAAGATTGGGAAGAGAACATGGAGGCTAGTCTTTTTGATAAAGTGTTCATACTCACTGTTGAGGAGGAGAAAATTGACCCTTCCACCTTAATCCAGCCCACTAAGACCGAGCTGCAAAATTGATCCTTTAAGGAGAACCCCTTTTATCCTTCTAAACTAGAATCCGTACTAGAGTCCCAATCCAAATCAGAGTCTCAGTCTAAGATAGACTTGTCTTCTGAATATGAGTCTATCTCTTCTATTTCTTCTGTTGATAATGATGTAACTGACCTTAAGGGTCTAAGTTTTCAGTTTAATGTAAATTGGGACATATCCCCATTTGAATTCAATAAAAAGTCTACTCTTTCCTCTTACGACTCTGTGTCTCTATTGTTCCAACTTTTAAATTTGACTTAAATGAGACATCAAGTAAAAATGAAATAAATGAAATAAAAGATAACACAATTAAAAAGCCCATTAATGCTGGCACTCATGACATACCAAAAATTACATTTATTGCATCTACATGCATAAACAGGGATCATATTGAAAATATGATAAGAAAATTTCAAGTCTGTTTTGCATGGCAACTGAAAGACATGACAGGGTTGGATCCAAGCATAGCAGTTCATAAAATCCCGGTTTACCCAGGTGCTAAGCCCGTCAAGCAGAAATTGTGAAGACTCAAGACGGAATGGTCTATACCAATTAAAGAAGAAATTACCAAGCCACTGGACCACAACTTCATTGAGCCCATCAATTATCCATCCTGGCTTGCTAACATTGTGCCGGTTCCCAAGAAAGATGGTAAAGTTAGAATGTGTGTGGATTACAGGGATCTGAATACAGCCTGTCCTAAGGACGATTTTCCCTTACCTTACATTGATCTGTTGGTAGACCGCATGGCAGGTTCTGAATTGGTTTCCTTAACTGACCTGGCTGCAGGGTATAATCAAATAATGGTTCATCCTCCTGACAAAGAGAAGATAATATTTATTATTGAATGGGGCACCTATTGCTACTGGGTTATGCCATTTGGGCTTAAAAATGTTGGGACAACATACCAGAGGATGGCAACTACCATTTTCTATGACATGATGCATAAAAAGATTGAAGTTTATGTGGATGACATGGTAATAAAAGGCACCACTGCCGAAGAACATTCAGAGGCACTAAGGCGATTCTTCCTTAGACTTTGCCAGTACAATCTCAAGCTTAATCCTGCCAAATGTGTCTTCGGAGCCTCATCTGGAGTATTTTTAGGCCATATGGTCAGCAAGAAGGGTATAGAAGTGGACCCTGCTTAATCAAAAGCAATTCTGGAATGCCACCTCCAAAAATAAAAAAGGAGATCAGAGGTTTCTTTGGAGGGCTACAATACATTAGTCGATTCATCAATTAGTTGGCTGATGTATGTGGGCCCATCTTCAAGCTACTCAGAAAAAGAGCCTCCAAGTAATGGAATGATGACTGTCAAAAAGCTTTTGACTAGATCAAGCAATACTTACTAAACCCACCAGTACTACAGCCACCAAGGTTTGGAAAGCCTTTGTTACTTTACCTATCAGTAACTAATGAAGCAATAAGAGCAATGCTTGCTCAAAATGCTCTTGATTCTAGAAAGAAAAATGCCATTTATTACTTGAGCAAAAGGATGTTATCTCATGAGCTCAAGTATAATTTTATAGAAAAGCTATGTCTTGCTTTGGTATGGGTCTGCCACAAGCTGCAACATTACCTATGCTCTTTCACAACTCATGTTCTTGCTAACAAGAGCCCTTTGAAATTCCTTACGGAGAAGCTGGTTCTTGATAATAAGATGGCAAGGTGGATGGCTGTATTAGCTACATATGATCTGAAATATATACAATAAAAAGCAATGAAGTGTAGCATAATGGCTGATCAGTTAGCTGCAGCTCCAGTAGATGATCATTGGGTCGAGCCTAAATTTCCTGATGAAGATATCCTAACAATTGACAGTGAAATTTAAAAGCTCTACTTTGATGGGGCATCTAACAACAAATGGTATAGTGCCGGCATTGTGTTCATTATATTGAGTGGGGAAAACCTACCCATAGCCATCAAACTAAACTTCGAGGTAACAAATAATGAAGCAGAATATAAGGCATGCATCTACAGTCTTGAGGCAGTAATAAGGCTTAGAATCAAATGTCTTAAGATTTATGGGGATTTGAATTTGATAGTTTCCCAAGCCTTGGGGAAGTAGAAGATCAGAGAAGGGCGTTTGGTTCCTTACCATAAATGCCTAAATGAACTAGCAGCTAAATTCTATTAACTGTCTTTCCATTATCTTCCAAGGACAAAGAACAAATTTGCTGATGCTTTGGCAAGACTCGCCTCAATGCTTGATATAAGCGACGGCTTCATAATCAGACCTATTACAATTAAAGTTAAGCATGGGCCAGGTTGCGTAACTCATTGTTTGAATATTCAAGCGGTTGATAGCAAACCATGGTTTTGGGATATCTTCAATTACATCAAGAATGGACTTTATCCTAAAGGAGCCTCTAAAATAGAAAAGAGGACTTTAAGACAGTTGTCCAAGGGTTTCATTCCAAATGGGGAAGTACTCTATAAGCGGGTTTGGGATAACATCCATCTGAGATGTGTCATTGAACAAAAGCCCAACAGATCATGGAATGGATGCATGGTGGTAACGAAGGTCCACAGATGAACGAAATTGCTCTAGCCTATAAGATCATGAATTAAGGTTACTTTTGGCTTACTATGAATCAAGATTGCGCAAGATATGTTCAGAAGTGCCACAAATGTCAGATCTAGGCTAAACTTCAGAAGAAACCTCCTATACCTCTTTCTCTTATCACCACGCCTTGGCCATTTGCAACATGGGGCCTGGATGTCATTGGCAAGATAAGCCCAAAGTCTTCCGGCAAGTATGAATTCATTCTGGTGGCTATTGATTATTTTTCCAAATGGGTTGAAGCTGCACCTTACCATATATTGGATTCCAAATGAGTAGTCCAGTTTATTCGTATCAATATCCTTTGTAGGTATGGGGTCCCTTTTAAGATCATCACTAATAATGGATCTCACTTCCAAAAGGAGGTTACTCAGTTATTAAAGAAGGAGAAAATTCAACACACAAATCTTCTCCATACAGGCCTCAAATACACGGCGCAGTTGAAGCTGCAAATAACACTCTTAAGAATATACTGCAAAAGATGTCTGACAACCATAAGGATTGGCACCTACATTTGCCATATGCCTAATGGGGATACAGAACAACAGTATGTACTCCAACCGATACTACACCTTACTCTTTGGTGTATGGGATGGAAGCCATCCTGCCAATCGAGTTAGAAGTCAAGTTAGCTCGCATTATGAGGGAGAGTCAGTCGGACGAAGTGGAATGGGTGAAAGGCTACCATAACCAACTTCTTGTCATCGACAAAAAGAGAATGGATGCCTTATATCAGATGCAAGGTTATTAATAGAAACTAGCTAAGCACTTCGATAAGACAGTCAAGGATAAAGGATTACAAGAGGGTCACCTTGTCTTGAAAGAAATAAGGGCACCTATTCATGATCCAAGGGGAATATTCAAACCTAACTGGAGTGGTCTATTTGTGATCAAGAAGATCTTATCTAGTGGAGCAGCAATCTTGACAGACTTGGATGACATAGAATTTGCTAGCCCATGCAATATAGATCAACTCAAGAGATACTTTGCATAAGCATCCTTGTAATTCATGCATAGCATTGCAATCATTGTGAAATCATGCTCAGCATTCACATTTTTCTTCAAAGTCAGAACTATGTGGACCTAATTCTCCATAAAGAGGAAAAAGAATAAAAATCATGAATCATTGTAAGGGGATACATAGGCAGCCCTTGCGGGTTCGGTCCAATTCATCAACCAAATGTTCATTTCACATTCACTCAGCTCTTAATTGTGTCACAAAAATATATATATATGGAAAAAAAAAAATGAAAACAAGCTCGCTAAGTTGAAAACCCAAAAAGGGCAGCTTAGGCAAAAATTAGAGCAACAAAAGAGATAACAAAAAAATGATGATGATGTCTTATTTGTCTCATTTAATTTTTAGAACATCAAAAGAAAATAAAGACATAATCATTATTTGTCCTAAGCTAAAATAGCAATCGTGATTCTTGCTCTATCTCCTCAAGTATAGTAGCCCTTCTAGCCTTCTCTGATTTCCACGAGTTGGCTATCCACCAATCAATATACTGCAAGGATTTACCGCATTGGTTAGCAGGATGAACAGCATGAAAACTCTTTACCCATCCATTTCTGACAGCTCGAGCAATGGTCTTAGTAATCAGAACATATTCAAACAGAGCACCATATGGGGGCACACCCTGACTATGTCCCATTTGGCGCATAATCCTAGTAGCTTGGTAAAATGTCACCGTTCTTAACCCTAGCAGGTAGACCATCTTGTAGCCAAAGCTCATGGTCATGAAACTTCTGATCTTGTACCATTCACACCTCCATAGCAGGTCATCAGAATCTAGCTCCATCAACCATTTTGTCCACTCTTTCTGTGAATTCCATTTAATCACAATGGTCCAGGTCCTATACCAAGAAGTAGAATAATCCACCTTAGTGGGAGGTCCCACTATCCGGAGATGGTCTCTCAGCCAAATATGAAAAAGTGTAAAAAAATAAGCATAAGAAAAAACAAAAAGCAGTTAAAATGAAATTCAGAAGCCAGAATTCAACCTGAAGAATAATAGGGCTGATTGTCCATGGCCCATCAGAAGTGCAAGACCTGTCCAAACTCATGATGGTCTCAGCTAGCACTATAGCCGCGATAGATCTCCCTTCCTCTATTTGTGAAATCAGCTTAGTGACTCTAGCATCCCCCTAACCAGTAGGGCTCACAAAAATATATTCGACAGTCAGACAGAAGGATAAAGCCTGCATCCTCAAATGAAACCACCCATCATCCTCAAAATCCTTAGGATCATAGAATTCTACTATCATGGCAGTCAGATCTACCCAATCATCTACTACCATAGGACTAGCAGCCTCTGTACTCAAGTCAAGAAGTCTCTTGAAAGAGTTGAAATATCCTACTTTCTCAACAGGAGTAGCCAGCATAGCTTCTGGATCAGATCCGAGCAACACAGAAAACTCCTCGAATGTAGGACACATCTCCTCCATAGATGCCCTAAATTTGAAGACATGGGCAGTTGGATCCTAAAAGCGTATGCATGCGCGCAGAAATTCCTAATCAATTTTTATGCCTTTTAAAGTGGGCATAGCGCTTACCCCATACTTTCCCAGGTTAATTCTCTCCACTTTGGTAAGGTTCTTGCACTATAAGAACATTGTATGGCTGAAATAGGGCTCCATTATGAGGAATAAAAAAATAATGAAATTGATGGAAAGCTAAAATATGATTGAAAATGACTTTTGGAGGCTCAAAAATCGATGGTACAGATTGGAAAAGGATAAAGTCTGCTTAAATAGGCAAAATTTTGCCTCCCTGATCCGCTATCGGTAGCACTCTGATCATACCGCTTGACACGTCGATCGTGCCGTTGTAACGGCGGCACGCTGAGTGTGCCACCTTGGATGGCAGCATGGAAACTGTGCTGCCCAGACAGGCGGCACGTTGGTTATGCCACCCCAACATCCTATGCCTCCTTGTGCCATTTGTCCTCCAACAGTTTTTAACACGATTTTTCAAAATTTCAGACTTAAAATAATCAGAGCAGAAATGAGAGAAAAGCATAAGGAATAGCCCAAAGAAATCCTATTCAGTCAAATATTTGTAGCCATACCATGCACTCATTTCATCCAAAACATCCATAAGTCATACATATCAAGATGTCACATATACATAAAGAGTGCATATATCCAAAATATCATGCATACATCCAAAAGAGTGCATCATCCTTAGTACATGAATACATGAAAAGCAAGTCACTAACGACCATGCCTGGGTCTGCGGCATCCTCGCCTGGACATCTCATCCTCGTGACCCTCCTCTATCAAATCCCTATCATGTAGAAGGGAGCTCATAGCAAATGCATATCGGTTTAAAAGATTTTAGTGATAGCAAACGAACTCCATGGGAACCTAGAGAAGAAAGGAAAATATACGAGAATCACTATAAGGCAAACAAAGGGCTAAAAGCACCAGTTATGCAAAAATTTTTTTTTACCTCTGTAATAGTTTTAGGAATAGTAGGGAAAAAGGCCGGTCGATCTTCAGGAAGATTGTAATGCCGTGATTGGCCGTCACAAGAAACATAATCAAGATGAGCTAGCAAGCAGATAAGACCAACAGGTAAGGGAACCGGATTAATCAGACCTCCCACTGAAGCATCTGGAGTTAGGGCCGGAGCTAAGCCACTAGCCCCTGAAGGACCAATCTTAGAAGGATCAGCTGCAAAACCTAAAGCCATAATACTTGAAGGTCCAACCCTAGGACCCATACTACCAACTGGAAAAGTACTGCCAGCCCGTAGAGAGATGAAACTCCTAGCTCTGGAAGAAGGCCCTTGGGAAGTGGCTGAGCTAGATCCTTGATGTGATGATCCCTGTAATCTATCCAAGGGAGGTGAGCCCCGCATTAAGGATGCCTCACAAAACTCATCATAGTCCATGTCAGGCAATAGGTAATCCAAACAGGAAACTCCGACAGCCTAACCATCCTCTCCTAGGATAGTCAGCCCATACCTCATGTCTGCCGAAGGGGACTGTGGCACAACTCTCTCTCTTGTAACCTATGCCCTCACCCTCTCTCCCAAGTAGAAAATCCTTAAAGACTCACAACGGAGCAAGAGTCGATAAGAGGACAAGTCCATGCTAGGCCTGATCCAGTCAGGAATCCACTCTGCGAACCTGGTAAATGGCGTCTATCTCACCTGTAAACAGATTGCAATATAACCAGTAGAAGATAAACATTAAGATTCAAGTTTAGATCAACAAAGGAATACCTGGTCTATGGTCAAAGTAGCAAAGATCTGTCTGCAATTATCAAATGATAGTGCCATGAAGAAATTTCTATTAGATATCCTCCAAAGATGTCCATAGGGAGGGTCAATAGCAGCAGGCTCTCTCAATGGTGGAGCCAGCATCGGAAAGTGCTCATAAGCCCAGTACTACAAGAAACAAAATTTTATCAATCACTAGGCAGAGATCAGATAATAGAATAATAGAGTATAATACTCACTTCAAGCATAATGGAGGTACCACCATGGACGCAAAGTGTGCCATGAAAAATGCTGCACAGCTCCTGATACATAGCACAAAGGGCTGCACCTCCTCAGTCAAACTCGCTAATCTCATCCAGATTCTCCAATGATCGCAGGACATTCAAATTAATGCTGTCCTTGTTATTATACAGAAAGGTATAGCTCAAGATAATCAAGGCACAAAGTCTAGCACCCTGATCAACATCATACTGACCTGGAGTCTGACCCATGGTCATCAAGGCTTGATGAAGCTAGGAACGTGGAACATTAAGGTTCCTATAAGGGGGATCAACCCCAATCAGAGCGGCCATCTCTACAGAAAAGCGCTCGATCCATGAAGAATAAAACTCGAGAGGATGAGATCTGAAATGCATACCAATAAGCATGCTCCACTCGAGGGGAATGACTGTCATCTCACTGCAGGAAAGGTGGAATGTGTTTGTAGTATCCCATCAATGCTCTGCCAGTGCCCGGACCATAATGGTATTAACTGATTGCTTAATGTCCAGCTCCAGCCACCCGAGTAAGCCAGATGGCTTGAGGCGTAGATGGATAGCCTCCTGATTACTCAGATAAAGATAGACCAGCTCCATGACACTACGGCCTCCCCTAGGCCTCAATTGTACTCTCTATAATTTTTGTAAAAATAAATAAATAAATAAATAAATAAAAATAAAAATAAAAATAAACAGATATTGATAATTATCAGAATTCTTACTGACTATACAGGGAAAGAAAAACATACCTAAAGAGATCCAGTGTAGCTGACATGGCGATCTGGCTCCTTCAGCAATGTCTTCGGGTTCTGAGCACCCATTGCTGGCTAATTGAAGGCTTCCATATTGAGAGAGTAAAAAAAAAAGAGAAAGAAAAAAAGATATTTAGAGAGAGAAATGAAAGCTAGAGAGAGAGAGAAGAGAGAGAGTGAAAAATGAGTTTATGAAGAATGTGAAGGAATGAAGGTATATACAAGAGTAGAGGTAGGCTCCCCCCCTCATAACATCTTTTAACTTTTTTTGATTCGCAGGTCTAGTTCACGTGGTTTTGCCATAATAGGCTCATTTTAAATAGGAATCCAGTTCCGTCTAAAGCAGTGAATTTGCATGATTTTTATCCATCTTTCGAAATAGACGGGATCTCGATTGGAGTTCAAAATCTCCTAGAATTACAAAAAAATTAAAAATTCAAAAATAGCTTAAAAATTAAAAAATAGTCCAAACATGGTCAAAATAGCCAGAAATCATACGTGAAGCTCTTGCACAACTCCTAATACTGAAAGGGACATTCAAAATGCTCAAAACGACATCTTAGGTATTCCAGTTCATACTTATCAGATTCAGCTTGTGTCTGGCCAAATCAGATAAGGGAGCAGCTATAAACCCTCAAAATTACACCTCCAGTTGACCGTCTTTCAGTTACAAACCGACAGGATCAAACCGAGCTCGAATCAGAACTGAAATAGACCCAAAATGGATGACAAAGCAAGAAACAGGTCGAACTAGCCGGCTAGTGCACAAAAGATGTGCTGCTGCTCTGGGCAGCATGCCTATCGTGCTGCCTCATAGGCAACACAAAATTCATGCCTGCGGTAAGGCAACACATACACCCGGCATGTCGCCGGTGTCGCCCATGCTGCCGGTGACATGCTGATGCCGCTGTCCGTACCGCCGACACCCTCCTCAACAGCTCTATAAATAGGGCCTCATTTAAATTCATCGGACACACATTCCAAGGTAAAAATACTCCCTGAATACTGATATACTTGTTACTTTCAAGTTCCTTTTGAAATTTGATACAAAAGAGCTGTTGTTTCGATTTCAATTTTGATTTACATTCATCACGCTATTTCGCTAATCTTTTATTGTTAAGATTCAGATTCCAAGTTTTTCGAATACAAGGTGGAGTTGAGATCTAGAGCAAGGCTCGTTCCATTTGTTCGAAAGTCAAGGAAAGCAAAGGTATAATCCCTTTTCCATTCTCAAAATTCTAAACTCAGATCTAGAATTATATTTAGGTCTAAAACAGAAAAGATATGAAATTTATTAGTTTAAGAATTAGAATTAAATTAATAAACAAACCAACACTTTTTTTCAGAACCCTTCCTTCGCAAAAAAGAAGAATTGCGTGGGGTTTGATTCCTATTCAATAGGATATGCAGGCTGCCATTCTGAAAAGGCATCAACTCCAAAATTTTTTGTAATAACATTTTTTCCCTTTTACTTTGATTTATTTGTATTAACGTTTTATTTTTGAATTCTATTTTAACTTAGTTGAGGAATGTATATTTTTCCTAGTACCCAAAAAGGCTAGAGGAAAGATCCTCTTATTTCATTCGTTTTGACCTTGTAATAATTTAGTAAGATTTATTCTTTTACTTATTTATTGCCATTTCATTTCATTTTATCAAATATATTTGTTTCATGCATCATTATATTCCTGACACAAAAATTCCTTTTTAAGAGTTATTTTGCACTTTTTAGCCAAACTAAAGAAAATCATATTTTCTTAATTGTGTAATTACCAAAACCTGATCCCGAGCCCTCTTTGATCACTCACGGATTAGTGCTTTTCCAATGGGATAAAATCAAAATATTTTTGGAGTCAATCAATTTGGGTTTTCTTTAATTTTCCCAATTAAAATAAACAAATTGAAGTGGTGACTCACTTTCATAACATCAAAATCACAAAAAATCAATTTTCTGAACTGACAGTAAGTTCCAATTATGGAGTTTCTCCCGAAGAGCATTTTGATTCCTCGGTGGATCAGACCGGTGCTCGGGCGAGGCCTCACAGGTTCTTGTATGGAGATATCATTAACTGGTGTTGACTCATCATGAGATTGATCAATATTCATTTGATTATTTTGTTAGAATTCATCGGATGACCCCTTATCTAATATCCTCTTTCTTCCTTTGCCAACTTTTTGAAGAAACTATTTCTCAAAAAATATGACATCCCGACTAACAACAATTGTTTGCTCAGAAGAAGATAGAAATAATATCCTAAACCATTTTTAGGAAATCCAACAAACCTACCCTTTACAGACCTTCCTTCCAATTTATCTGTCTTTAGCTTTTTAATGTGTGCTAGACACCCCCAAATCTTAACATGTTTAAGACTTGGTTTTTTATTATACCATATCTCATGTAGAATAGTAGGAACTGACTTAGAAAGAACTCTATTAAGGATGTAAATGGCAATCTACAAATGCAAATCCCCATAAGGAGATAGGCAAGTCGGTATAGCTCATCATAGAACACACCATATCTAATAAAGTATGATTTCTCCTTTCAGACACACTATTTAACTATGGCACTTTGGGAGGAGTTAATTGTGTTATAATGCCATATTTTTTAAGGAAATCTTTAAACTTAGTACTTAGGTATTCACCTCCTCGATCTTATCATAGAATTTTAATATCTTTTCCCATTTGTTTCTCAACTTCACTTTTGAATTTTTTGAACTTTTGAAAGGATTCATATTTTTACTTCATTAAATATACATATCCTAACCTTGAAAGGTCATTTGTAAATGTAATGAAATATAAATATCTACCCCTTGCCATTTCACTAAATGGACCACATACATTAATATGTATAAGTTCCAAAACTTCTTTGGCTCTTTCATTTTGTCCAACAAAATGTGACCTAGTCATTTTGCCTTGGATACAAGACTCACAAATTGAAGTAGATTCACCATCTAAAGGGTTAAGGATCCTCATTTTCTCCAATTTTGATATCCTATTTTTGGTAATATGACCTAATCTAAGATGCCAAATATGTTTTGAACTAGGAGTTATTTTTATCATGGCATTTATATTACTTATGCTTGGAGTTGTATTATTATTACCATTATCTAAATAATAAAGACCATCAAGTACATAATCCATACCAATGATTCTATTACAATAACAGATAATACAAACATCTTTCTTAAATAAGAGTTCATAACCCATACTAGTCATACTAGTTACAAAAATGATGTTCTTATAGGCATTAGGAATGTACAAAACATCTTTTAATAATAACACATAATCAAAAAGATCAATGGAAGTTGATCCAATGGCTTTGGTCATAACACTTACTCCATTACCGAGCTTTAGGATCACTTCCCCTTTTTCCAAGCTTTTACTGCTTGTCATTTCCTGCATAGAAGTACAAATGTGAGAACTTGGACCACTATCGAGTATCTAAGCTTTTGATAAACCATGTGAAATATTGGAAATTGAACAATTAAAAGACATACCTTCAGAAGGCTTGCCCTTCCCTTTGTTCTTTTTTTGGCCCTTCAAGGATTCTAAATACTTTGGGATATTCCTTCTCTAATGTCTACTTTGGTCACAATGAAAACACTTTCCACTACCATCCGAAGCTGCCTTTGTGGACTTGTCTTTGCTTACTTTACCACTTGGCTTAAGTTTGGAGTCTTTTTTTTTGCTTTTCTTCTTAGTAGTCTTACTACTAGAAGAAGCAACTAGAGCTACCTCTTTACCTTTGCCTTTCATGGAATTTTATGGAGTCACAAGACTATTATGTAATTCGGTAAGAGTGCATTTCATCTTGTTCATATGAAAATTCATAATGAAATTAAAAAAGGAATCAAGTAAGGATTATAGGATCAAATCCGTTTGAAGGTTGGAATCCATGGTGAAATCTAAATTCTCTAATTACTCAATGAGCCCAATCATCTTATGAATATGTGGCCCAACCTTCTCTCCCTCTTGTATCTTGGTTTGGTGCTTCAATATCTCATATCTAGCAGTTCTACTTTCTTTTCCATATAGCTCACACAAATGGATAAAAATGTCCTTAGCCTCAACATAATTTTCATGTTGCTTATGCAAATCATATGACATAAAAGCCAACATGATACACTTTGCCAAAATACGATTCTCTTTCCACCTCTTTAAGGTAGCATATTCCTTAGCAGAGGCTCCTTCAGATAAGGGTCCAGGAACATCAGAATCAAGTTCATAAGCAATCCTTTCATAAGCAAGGACTAATTTAAGGTAACGATACCAGTCCACAAAGTAAAGTCCTGTGAGTTTATTATTAGTAAGAATGCTTGAGATGGGACAGGATTTCCTTATTTCAACATAATACTACAAAAAATAAAATGATTATTAATGTTATGTATAAAATAACATTCATAATGATTTGGTCTTTAATCATAATGGTGCTCCCACTAACTTTGCAATTCCTACACTTCCAAGTATGAAATGAAAATCCCATTAGGGTGGATTTCTAATGGGCGATTGAATTCTTATAAGACTATCAAATACTCTCAGATACACATTGTCATTACTAAGAATTTGATATTTAAAAAGTGAACAATACTTGTTCATCACAACTCTTTGTGAGGCTCAATCATCTTGGTTCCTAATGTTTTTGACCTCAAATGCACGTTGTCATTATTACCATACTGATAGCAGTATGTGCCCTAGGAGCCATATGATAGTTATGTAATAGTAGATGTTAATTTCCAATGGCATAATAAATATATTTATAATGTGAAAAGGGTTTCATATTATTGAATATAGTCCTTAAGTATTTATAAGAGGATCTATTCTTAAGTATTAAGAATATAAGAGACAGATCGCTCTTGTACAAATATTTTAAATATGTTCATGATCATAGGATTAATGACTAGGCATCATTAATTCCATAAGACCATAGTCTCTATTTGTTTTCTATAATTAGTATGCAATATGAATAATTATAAAGGCAGTGAGTCTCATGCTATTTGACATATGATGTCGATACAAACACATGGATATTTATAGGATGAATAGTCGAACTGTGACATTAGATGATAATAATATGGGATTTTACTACTTTTCAATTATTTATCATCTTGGTCATAATAATGCATATAACCCTTTGACTTAAAATATACTATATCTCATACGTAGGTAGTTAGGATTTATTACTACTTACATAGATATACTATTCATGTAGGGATATATGGCATGTGATAGTTCTAATTTGTTATGTATGGAGATAAGTGATCACCAAGATAGAATTCATTACCTCGAGTAAATAAGGTTAAGATCCTGTGCTATCTAGTTATTCTTGATAACTAAAATTCCTAGCCAGGATAAATAGATTTTCTAGTAGGAATCTAATCTCATTAAGAATTAGAACTGAGATAAGGATATAGAATCGAGGTACATTAGGGTTTGACATAAACTATTACCCTAGTCGAGATTGGCATCTTTAATGAAGGGATTCTAGTGCATGATAATTTATGATCAATGGTCCATGTGATATTTAAAGTTATCAACTATAAATATTTATTTCTAATTAGGTAGTCGTGATATGGAATGCTAGCTATCACTGATGACTTATGGGACTAAATGTGAAGTGGACATTTCACATTAGTAGAGAAAAATATTTTCTCATTTCCATTGCTAATTAGACATGAACCTAGAAAGTCACACACCCAATAGTGATCACCTTCCAAGTGTTAAAGGTTTACCATAATAATTAATTAAAGTGTTTAATTAATTGATTAGTGGTAAAATGATTAAGCATGTAATTAAATTTACAAGGACCCTAGCATGTCCTAATGTTTAATCTATAAAGATTTCTATTCAATTAAATCTTAATTTGTATATGATGCAAATGAGAAAGATTAAATTGAAATTGATTTGGACTAAATCAAAGGCTTAATTTTAAGCTTAGTGAAAACCCTAAACACATGAGATGTGGCCTAAGCCCATATATGATATGGAAAAGAGGCAATTTAGGAGGTTAGAGAAAATTCATTATTCATAAGCCCATGTGATGGGTTTAGGAGTTAGAGAATTTTCTACTAAGGTTAAAACTATAGTTACATCTTTGTAGCTAATGGAAATGTCCATTTTCCCCTTAAAGGATAAAATGGTCATTTCACCATTTGAAGAAGAAAAGTCAAATTTTCCTTCTTCATCAATGATGAGCTAAAAAAGATGTTATGGCCTTTGTGAAGACTTAAGGGTTAAGTCTTAGAAAAGATATAAAAGCTATGAGTTTTATGTTGAAAGGAGAGTGAACATCATTTTCATTTTGAGCATTTTAGAGAGAGAAGTTGAGAGAGAGAAAGAAAAATGAAGAAAATGTTTCTTCAATTTTTCTTTTGATCTTCAATTCTCTTCTTTGTTCGTTATCAAAGAACATGCTTGCAATTTGAAAATGAGTTTAGTCTAAAACAAACCAAAGAGAGACCTTAACTTCCTAAAGGTTTTTGAGGGAAAAATCTTGAATCAATTTGGGCAACCAAGAGAAGGATTCAAGAACACCAAAGAAACTAAAGGAAACTTGGAGGTGAGCTAGGTATGGATGATCTAGATACTTTACACTTGGGAAGCTCTTTGATAAAGAAAGAAAGAACCTAAAAGAGGTAGTATGATTACTCTTCCTTCTTCTTTCTATGCATATGTGTTTTACACACAAATTAATTGATTGCTTGAATGAATGTTTGGACCAAAAATGAGTGAAGTAAAATTTTAAAATGTTTGAAATTTCACCCCACTAACTTGCTTCTGCTGCTTTTGGCTCCAACATTCCTTTTATTGGTATCAGAGCCATTTAATTTCTATGTAAAACTTTTGTATATGTTGTTTTGGAGGTTTTTGATTTGGTTGAAAAGGAGTTATTGCACATATGTTGTGCTCTCAGACACAGAATTCATGCCAACAAATCTAGAATCACAACCGTGATTAGCATATCACGATCACAAAAATTATGTTATGCCTATGAATTTGAGGATCAAAACAAAAGTATTTCATATCAGTTTAGAGAATCACAATAGCGATTCAAATTTCACGCTAGTGAAATTCGTATCACAGTTGAGCTGTGTCTGTACCCAACATTAATTTTTTTCCAAAATTGTTTTGGATTTATTTTTTAATCAAATAAATTTCTATGACTTAAAATATGATTTTAAGCTATAGAAACCTTGAATATGTGATATTCAAAATGGATTTTTGGAAATGTTCTAAAATTTGGAAATGTTCCAATGATGAATAACATATTTATAAATGCAACTGTTGTATATATATGTTTTGTTATTATTAGAGAGGCATAAATGGTTAATCATGGATTTGGAAACCATAATGTATGATTTCTAATGTGGATATGTAATAATTAATTTTATTATTTGATGAGATGTAATTAAATGTTAATTACTAATTTAGGTTGTAAATTAATTTCATTGAGCCTATAAGCTCTTTTATTTTTGTAATCTCACCTTGGAATGCCAAGGTTATTATTATACATATGGAGATGTAATAACAAGAAGTGGTTCAACCCATGAAGATGCCTAATAGGAGCATGAAGATGCAAATGTTGTAATTTCATGTTTGTAATTTGTTTAACCTAAATCCCATATTCATTCCTTGTGGCTAGGAAGTGGATCCATAGAATCCATGATCATAACTATGTGTCTATTGTCCATTTTATGAAATATATATGTGATATATAGGAATGCATATGATATATGTTTAAAATGGATAATATGCAAAGTAAGACTAATCTATAAAGCTCGAAAATCTTTCAAAGATAATATCGAGTCATGGTTCTCCATTGGAGCAATAATTCAAGAAAAATTCAAACACTTATGTCATCGGTTATAGATATATAGGGATGATATATTTAGTTTAAATGTTTTCTTGAAGTTATTGTTAAGCATGTGATGTTACGAGTATAGGATACATTGTATGTCAATAACGACAATGAGTATCTGAGACATGTAATGTTCAAATCACTATATTTGTTGGTCCAATGGGTTTAACTTGACTAGTATAAAAAGCCAATAATGACGATGTGTATCTGAGGTTGGAAACATTAGGAACCAGATTAATTAAGCCTCACAAAGAGTTGTAATGAACAAGTGTTGTTCACTTGTTAGATATCAAAATTCCTATAACGACAATGTGTATCTGAGGAATTTGTGATAATTTAATAAGAACTCAATCACCTACTAGAAATCCACCCGAACTAGATTTTTGTTTCCTATTTGGAAATATGGGATTCACCAAATTAGTAGGGTTACCATTTTGATTGAAGACCAAATCATTATGGTAGTTACACAATTACATAAGTTATTAATCTTGCTATTTTCTGTATTTTGATAATATGAAATTGACAAACCCACTTGCAAATATAGTTAATTCTTTTAGGCTCATAGGGCCTAAATCTATGGTCCTTGCATTTGAGTACATAGTGTATGTATTCAATTTGATTATTTCTTAGTCTTTTAGCGAAAAGACTACTCCAAAGGAACATATCACTCTAAGTGCAATGGAAATAAAATATTATATGAGGTTGATGCTATATGATTGTTTTATAAGTCAAGGGTTGTAAAAATAACATATGAGCATAACAAGACTCCAAGTAATTATACGTCATCTACAAAAGTTGTATGATGAACATAAATACATTAATTAATATGAGATATTAAGGTAGTTACTTTGTTTGAATATGAAGAAAATTATAAAGAAAGAAAAAGGAAAGAAAAGAAAGAAAAAGGAAAGGAAAATAAATTATAAAGGAAGAAAAGAAGAGAGTGTTTCTTCTTGATCTTCATAACTTTATTTATCTTTGTCTTCTCCATATTTTTCATTCTTGTTCTTATTCTTATTCTTACTATTCAACTAGAGTAAGAAATTAAAGAAAAGAAATCAAAGAAGAAAACATTTCATCTTTAATTTCTTATTCTTCTATTTTTCTATCTAGTATTCTTTATGAAAGAATTTGAATTGTGAGAAACCTCTTTTATTTCTTATTAATTTTTAATTAAACTAAATTTGGAATTATTTTCATGTGATGATTAAATTCATCAAACAACTAGAGAGTCTAGATGTTTTGATGAATAATAATTTTCAAATAGTTTAATTCTTCAAATTTATTCCAAATTTCCATTAGATGGAAAATGTACTTCAAGGTAATAGAAAAAATTTCTATTATAAATTTTAAAAGGGAAATTGCAAGGGACAAGCCCATAGATAATGCTATAGTTGACAAAAGAAAATGTTTCTATTGTCAATGTTATGAATATTGGAAAAGTAATTGTTCTAAGTATTGAGAATAACTAAAAAAAAAAAAAAGTCAAAGAGAAGGATAAATCTTATGAAGTTAATTCTATCTCTTGTTACTATATTCTAATGATTCATATAGTTCATCTGTTACTAGGATTCATGATATTAGTGCTTCTGTGCCATATGCATGATCAGAGTATGTAACAGAAGCGTGGAGATTAGATGAAGTGATTTTGAAAGGTCTAAGGAGCAAAGTGTTTGTTTCTAAAGAGCTTTTAGAGTATTTCATGATGATTTTACAAATCATATTTTGTATGTCTTTTATGTACTTAATGATGATTTTAAAATCATGTTTTGTAAATCATGTATGTATTTTATACTTAAGCTACATTATTCTATAACTTTAAGGAATTATGAATTTCATTACTAGAAAAATGTTTGCATAGTTCATTATAGTAATAAACTTATGAATATGAATTGTGTGTTAGATGTATTATTATTAAGTTAATAATAATAAAACAACTACAAGTACTTTTATGATAATGCCATAAAGAACTCCAATCTAAAACCACTATAATTTCTTAGATTAGTTTGTTTAGCTGAAGATAAGACAACTTAGTTGGATAACATATCTCACTACCCATTAGGGTGTGAACTTGTTTCAACTTAGAAGTCTAGCATCTAATGCAAAAACAACTAGATCACCTTTTGTTGGACGAAAAAATAGAAATCAAAGAAGTTTTAGATTTTATGCTTACAAATGCATCAATACCATTTGTGAAAGGGTTAGTGGGAGTTTTTTCCTAATTCATTGTATTTACCTAAACATATATGATATTGACCCATTCGAAAAAAGGTAAATAAAATGAATTGTTCATTTGAATTTTTAAAACGTTCAAGAAATTCAAGTTGAAAAAGAAAATAAATATTAAGGTTATTTCATATAAAAAGGGAAAAAGTATCATAACCCTTTACTTTGACCGAAGTGGGGAGAACTCAATTACCAATTTTTGAGAAATTCCGTAAATATAAAAGTTGCCATATAATCATAATTCTTTTTGGGAAAACCATACGTAATGGTATACTCAAAAGAATAAATCACAACATATATGATATGATGTAATAGATGATGAACTATAAAAGTTTTGTTTATTTCCTTATGGAAATTTACAATTAATAGCATAATATTCTTATATAGAATTTTCTCCAAAGTCTATCTAATCCTAATTCATATATGATATTATATGGATAGATATCAAAATTCTTACTCATAATAAGATTTGAGATATCTAGCTTATTTAATAAGCTGAAGTTAGACAATTAGAAGATAATTCTAATTAAGATAAGATTTGCTGGATATCTTAAAAGTGGTTTAGGATAGTATTTCTATCTTTTGCATAACAAAGAGCTGTTAATAAAGATATTATTTCTTGATAAAGTGTTTATTCAAGAAAGTGACATATTGAGAAAGATGGAATGATTGGGTGAATGTCATCCAATAATATCCAATAAAATGATCAAAGTAAAATTTGATCAACCCTGTGAAAACTCTAAAACTAATTAAATGTTTTATCCTTATAAGCTGCTAGAAGGTTTAGTAAAATATCTAATTTTTCTATAAGATATGATTTTCTTTATATGAATACACAATAGTTGTAGTATATTCATAATGAAGTAAATCATGAGATAGTAAAATATCTAATCTTAAGAAAAATATAATTTACTTTATATGAATGCACAAATGTTGTACATTCATGATGAAGCAAATTATGAGATGATTCTATTATAGCTATATATGATATAACAAAGCATAATGATTATGAGTTTGACATATGGATGTCAATACTAGTTTTCTTTCTCTAGAAAAAAAAAACATAATCATGGAATAAATCTAAAGGCTTAAAGTCTTAAGAAAATTCTAAAGTATGTAAAACCTTAATGAGTTATATCATCATAAGATGAGTCCTTAATGTGCAAAAGGATAGTGGGAGTATCCTCACTTTCCAGTTTTGTACATGGATAACACATTGGTTTGTAAAAGTATTGATATATTTACATTTGTAGAATGGTTTTTCCATTACTTTCTTCATTTAGACTTGAGATAAATATGTTACATTCTTATTAATTCATATCTATAGAGATAGATTAAAGAGAATGTTAAATATGTCTAAGTCAATATTTGGAAAAGATGTTGAGAAGTTCAAGATACTAACTCCAAAAGTTATATTTCCTATAATTTCGATATCCACTTTTGAGGGTTGATTCCCTAGATACCTAAAAAAAGTATGGTATGGATTCCTTATAGTACAACTATAAGAAATCTAAATTATACAAGCGTTATATATGAGCCGAACATCGAGAATGTTGTTAGTATGACTAACAAATTCTAATCCTATCTAGAATTAAATTATTAGAAATATAATCAAAATTATTCTAAAGTACTTGGGAAGTATTTAAGATTTAATTTTGACAAATGAAGAATGTTACTATATAAATGATAGAGAGTCTATCACTGGGATTATTGTTATCTGTGATGATGAAATAATTTGCTAGAAAATTTATAAGCAAATTATTATTACAAACTTCATTATGGAAGCCGAATTTGCTGCATAGGATGTTGCAAATAAGAAACTATTTTGGATGAAGCAGTCATGAACTGTTTAAGAGTTTCTCTAGTACATCATGAGTATCTCTCTAGTATGATAATAATGGAGCCTTAGCTTATTGCAAGGGAACTCGAGTCTTACACTAAAATTCATAATATTTCAAAAGGCATTAAGATATTATCAAATCAATTATTAGAATTGGGCGTTCTAGCCTTGAAGAAAATAGCGTTAACCATTAACTTGGTTAATCCATTGACTAAAATCAAAAGTTAGTAATAGTTAAACTTCATTTTGAGAAGATGAGTTTCTAATGCTAAGCAAAATGGCTCAAGTGCAAGTGGGAGATTGATAGTAATATGTGCCCTAGAAGCCGTAAAATAATTATGTAATGGTAGATATTAATTTCTAATGGCATAATAAATATATTCATAATGTGAAAAGGGTTTCATAGTATTGAATATAATTCTTAAGTATTTGTAAGAGGATCTATTCTCAAGTGTTAAGAATATAGGAGACAGATCACTCTTGTACAAATATTTTAAATATGTTCATGGTCATAAGATTAATGACTAGGCATCATTAATTTCGGAAGACCATCACCTCTGTTTGTTTTCTATAATTAGTATGTGATACAAATAATTATAGAGGCAATGAGTCTCATACTGCTTGACATGTGATGTCTATACAAACACGTGGATGTTCATAGGATGAATAGTCAAACTGTGACATTAGATGATAATAATATGGGATTTTACTACTTGTCAATTATTTATCATCTAGGTCACAATAGTGCATATAATCTTTTGACTTAAGAGATACTATACCTCATACATAAGTAGTTATGATTTATTACTACTTACATAGATATACTATTCATGTACAAATATATGGCATATGATAATTCTAATTTGTTATGTACGGAGATAAGTGATCACCATGATAGAAAACAAGGTTAAGATCCTATGCTATCTAGTTATTTTTGATAACTAAAGCTCATAGCTAGGATAGACAGATTTACTAGAAAGAGTTTCTAGGAGGAATATAATATCATCAAAAATTAAAACCAAGATAAGGATATATAATTGAGGCACAGTAGGATTTGACATAAACCATTACCCTAGCCGAGATTGGGATCTTTAATGAAGGGATTCTAGTACATGATATTTTATGATCAATGGTCCATGTGATGTTTAAAGTTATCAACTATAAACATTCATTTCTAATTAGGCAGTCATGATATGGAATGCTAGCTGTCACTTACGACTTATGGGACTAAGTATGAAGTGATGATTTTACATTAGTAGAGAAAAATATTTTCTCATTCCCATTGCTAATTAGACATGAATCTAGAAAATCACACACCCAATAGTGATCACCTTCCAAGTGTAAAAGGTTTACCATAATAATTAATTAAAGCGTTTAATTAATTGATTAGTGGTAAAATGATTAAGCATGTAATTAAATTTACAAGGACCCTAGCATGTACTAATGTTTAATATATAAAGGTTTTTATTCAATTAAATCTTAATTTATATATGATGCAAATGAGAAAGATTAGATTGAAATTGATTTGGACTAAATCAAAGATTTAATTTTAAGCTTAGTAAATACCCTAAACAATGAGATGTGGCTTAAGCTCATATGTGATATGGAAAAAAGGCAATTTAAGGGTTAGAGAAAATTCACTATTCATAAGCCCATGTAATGGGTTTAGGGGTTAGAGAATTTTCTACTAAGGTTAAAATTGTAATTACATCTTTTTAGCTAATGGAAATGTCCATCTTAAATGATAAAATGGTCATTTCACCGTTTGAAGAAGAAAAGTCAAATTTTCCTTATTCATCAATGATGAGCTAAAAAAGGTGTTATGGTCTTTATGAAGACTTGAGGGTTAAGTCTTGGAAAAGATATAAAATCTATGAGTTTTGATGTTGAAAAAAAAAAGTGAACATCATTTTCATTTTGAAGCATTTTAGAGAGAGAAGTTAAGAGAGAGAAAAAAAAATGAAGAAAATGTTTGTTCAATTTTTCTTTTTATCTTTAATTTTCTTCTTTATTCTTTATAAAATAACAAATGATTGTAATTTGAAAATAAGTTTAGTCCAAAACAAATCAAAGAGAAACCTTAACTTCCTGAAGGTTTTTGAGGGAAAAATCTTGAATTAATTTGGTTAACCAAGAGAGGGATTCAAGAACAACGAAGAAACCAAAGGAAACTTGGAAGTGAGTTAGGTATAGATGATCTAGAGGCTTCACACTTGGGAAGCTCTTTGATAAAGAAAGAAGGAACCTACAAGAGGTAATATGATTACTCTTCCTTCTTCTTTCTATGCATATGTGTTTACACAGAAATTAATTTATTGCTTGAATGGATGTTTGGACAAAAAAGAGTGAAGTGAAATTTTAAAATGTTTGAAATTTCACCCCACCAACTTGCTTCCACTACTTTTGGCTCCACTATTCTTTCACATACACATTAGTTAAGTTAAACCCATTGGACCAATAAGTATAGAGAATTCAACATTGTAAGACTCATGTACTCTTTGCCATTATTGCCAAGCTATGCATCTCATATTTGCAACATCACATGCTATCCAATAACTTCAAAGAAATTATTGTTCCAATGGAGAACCATGACTTAATATTTCGTTTGGATAATTTTTGGGCTTTAATTTTTTGTCTCATTTTGCACATTATCATATTAGCATACATCACATGTATAATATATATCACATATATATCACTAAAAGAATAATGTAAACATAAGTTTAATCATGAACTAGCTATGGCTCAATTCCTAGCCATAAGGAATGAGTTAGAATTTAGGTTAATCAAATTACAAACATGAGATTACAATAATTGAATCTTCACGCTCCTACTAGTCATCTTGATAGGTTGAATCTCTTCTTGTTCTTGTATCTCCATATCGCCATATGTACAAACGTATCCTTAGCATACCAAAGTGATAATTATAATAACAAAAGAGCTAGTAAGGCTCAATGACTTTAATTAAAACCTAAATAAGTAATTAACCGTTAATTACATTTCCATAAAAGAAAACATA
>CANTUT010000300.1:2500-255000 GCA_947687605.1 Reutealis trisperma
CAGCAAGGATTGAACAAAGAACACCATGGCCAATTATTCATTGTGAAGAAGATCATGAGTTCTTCCTTCTTTCTTTTTAATTTTCTTTCTTTTATCATGAACTGATTTATTTGTAGCTAAGGTTATGGAAAGCATAACCAAAACAATGGATTGAGTTTATTTTATTTAATCAAGATATTCTTTTTTCATATTTTCCATAACTTATTGTGCTTAATGCTATGAGGAACTTGGCCACCTCTTAGTTGATTTGGTTCATATGAATGAACTGGAAGGAAATTTCATGTAATAGACTAAATAATTTATGTTGTGAATTGAATGGTTTTTAGGAATACTTATATATGATTCATCTAATTAAACAGGTTTTTTATAGAACTTAATGCACTTTTATCTTGAGAACTCTAATAAAGGAATCTAGGGGTTACTTGATAGAAGTAGGTTTAATATATTATGAAAGAGAATATTAAGCAAATTAGGAAAAACTTCAGCTTATGAAAATAATAAATTATCTTGATTAACTCAATAGACTGATTTTCATTAGAGTGATAGGTGGACTAATAGTCTTAGTGCTTTTAAATTAATTGTTCCAAGTTCAACTATCTATTGATTTCTCTTTGTTTTATTTTTATTATCTTTAATTTTCAGTAGTATAATTACTTAGATTTTTAATTTGATTTTCCAAATATTTTAGATTTTTAATTTGATTTTCCAAATAATTAAAGGTTAACTATTGTTCTAGTACTTATTTTGTTAAATTCTCGAGTGAACAATGTCTTTATACTACTTGATAACCAATGCCCTTTCTAGGGTTACATAATTTAGCTATCAAGTTTGTGGTGCCGTTACCGAGGATTTAATCCTAAAATAATATTAGAATTTGTTAATCTTGGTTAATTTAGATTTTTTTTCTTTTTATTTGATATTATTTCACAATTCTTGCTTGGTTTAGATTAATTAGTGTATGATACTTACTAGTGGAGAAGAGCTAGTGAAATTTGATCCAGAGATAGAGAGAACTTTTTATACATTGTGAAGAGCCAACAAAAGTAGAGAGCAAATGGAGGATAACATAGACAAACCAAAGGAAGAAGTAGAAGAATCCTTAACTAAAGAAGAAATTCAAGAAGAAGTAGAAGAAAAGATGGCAAATCAAAATTGAACTCTTCTAGGCTATGCTTATCCAACAATTGATGGAGTCACCTCCAGCATTAGCAACCCAACTATTTTGAGATTAAGTGAGCAATCAGCCAGATGATCCAGATGAGTATACAATTTAGTGGGTTACTAAGTGAAAACTCGAATGCACACATTGTTAACTTCCTAGAGATTTGCGACACATTCAAGAATAATGGAGTTAGCAATGATACTATTAGACTTAGACTTTTTTCATTTTCATTGCATGATAAAGCTAAGGATTGGTTTAACTCACTCCTTGAAGGAAGTATCACCACATGGAATGATTTGACTCAAAATTTTTTAATGAAATATTTTTCTCCCTTTAAAATAGCAAAATTATAAATGATATCACAACATTTGTGAAATTAGAGAAGGAATCATTGTATGAGGCTTGGGAATAATTTATGGAGATGCTTAAAAAGTGTCCACACCATGGGATACCAATTTGGTGCCAAATTCAAACTTTTTATAATGGTATTACTCCTTTTAACCATTCAATTATAGATGTAGCTACAGGTGGCATAATCATAAGGAAATCTCCACAAGAAGCTTTTGATTTAGTGGAAGAGATGGCATCAAATAGCTAGTAATAGAATAATGATCGAGTTGATTGAAAGGGATCTAGAGTACACAGTGTTGATTCTTTATAGCATTATTTGCTCAGCTTGCTAATTTGAATAAAAAAATTAGATAATCTTAGTATTACAGTAGTTAATGTCTCAAATTGTAATTGATATGATCTATGTGGCCAATTGGGACATATAAGCTCTAACTGTTAGATAGACAATCCTTTTGCTTCCCATGAAAGTGTTAATTTTATTTCTTATGATGACAGGTCAAATTTTAATCCATTTTTTCATACATACAATCAAGGATGGAGGAGCCATCCAAAATTTTTTTTTTTTCTGAAGTAACAACCAATAAAAGGTACCATTAGGATATCCACAACAGTAACCACCATAAGAAAAGAAAGAAAATTTAAAAAATTTGGTCACTGTGTTCATTAATAGTGCTAAAGTGAAATTCCAAAATCATGAAGCATCTATTAAGAACTTAGAAGTTCAAGTTGGGCAACTGGTTAACATGATGTCAGAAAGAAGAGATGGTCAGCATTCTAGCAACACTAAGAAAAATCCAAAAGAGCAAGTGAATGCCATTACCTTGAGAAGTGGAAGGACAATTAGAGAAATTGAAAAAGGTACACAAAAGAAGAAGGACGAGTATGAAAGGAAAGTTGATGATCCACTAATGGAGACAAAATGGAGTATATCTAAACTTAATTTGGATGATATTAAAATTGCTCTCCCTTATCCTAAAAGAATTTTGAAATCTAACTTGGATAAACAATTTGAGAATTCCAAAAAGTACATATTAACATTCCTCTTCTTGATGAAGAGTCGTAGATGCCAAGTTATGCAAAATTCTTGAAGAAGGTGATTTCGAACAAAAGGAAGTGGGAGGATTATGAAATGGTGAAATTGAATTAAGAATGCTATGCAATCTTGCAAAATAAATTGCTCCTAGAGCTCAAGGATCTAAGGAGTTTTTCTATCCCTTGTACTATAGTAGATACTAATTTTGAAAAAGCTTTGTGTGATCTAGGTGCTAGTATAAACTTAATGCCATATTCTATTTTTGAAAAACTTAGATTGCATGAATTAATGTGCACTACTATTGCATTGCAATTAGCTGATAGAAGTATTAAATGTCTGAAGGGAAAAGTATATGATGTTTTCGTCAAAGTGAGTAAATTTGTTATTCCTGTCGATTTTACTATGTTGGATAAGGAGGAATATCATGCAATGCATTTGATTCTAGGTAGACCTTTTCTTGCTCTTAGTAATGATTTGATTGATGTACAAAAAGGTTTACTCACTCTTAGAATCAATGGTGAAGAAGTAGTGTTTAACATGTTTAAAGTAATAAAATATCCTAACACATATTGACATGAAAGTATTTAAATTGGAAGATCCAATAGATAATGGCATTATTAATTCTTATGATGAAGATGTGCAGGTTATGGATGAAGAGTATAAGGAGGCTATAGATTATTTGAAGGCTGGTTAAGAAAGGTTCAAGACAGGGTAAGAAAAATTGTTACCTTTGGACAAACCCTCTTCTTCCCAAAAGCTATAATCATCTATTGAGAAACTCCTACTTTGAAAATTAAACCCTCGTGAATGAAAGAAGAAAAGTCAAGCTAATGACTTTAAAAAATGCTTGTTGGGGGGCAACTTAACAAATTTAATAGTTTCATATTTTTTCTTTTAAATTTTAAATATTTAGTAGTTTAAATTTCTTTTATCTAAATTTTAATACCACAAGGCATGTTTTTACTCATTGGAAATTTTTTCTCTTGAACAATGAAATTTACTCAAATGAATATTTTTATTTAGGAAAAAGTTAAGGGAAAAACCAAATAAATGACTCCAATTTATTTTATCCTAAAGGAAAAGTGTACTAGTTCTCTATTTTGGGAGTAGGATTTTTGTTTATTTTAAAAAAAAAAATTAGTTTGGCAGGTTTAATATGAAATGACTTAAAATAAATTTCATAAACAGTTTATAAATGCATAAATAGTTTATAATGCATGAACAGCTAAATGTATGACCATTCATTCCGTAATAAAACAAAATAAAGAAAGCAAGAAAAGATTTAAATTTATAATACAATCCAAAGTAGGTGATACTCCCTCTAATCCCTTATGGATTATTAGGAAGTCACACATTTTTCAAACTGATCCTAAAGCATCATAATAAAATAAAGAACAAAAAATAAACCCTTCTTCTATTTCTTTTTGAGATTCTAAAATATGATATAGTAATCTCTCTCTTCTACCTTTCTTTAGGATTTAAACCTAACAAGATCTACTATTTTGTTAATTAAAATCTAAATTAATTAACAAATCTCCAATCTTAAAATCAACCAAAACATAATAAATAAGGCTAAAACATAAAACTCTTCCTTTGCAAGAAAGAAGAACTATGTAGGGTTTGATTCCCATTCAAAGGGATACGCAGGTGTGCCACTCTAAGGCATCAACTCTACTAAAACTAAGAACTTTTTTTCTCCTATCACCTTCTTCACATAGAATAGGTAAAATCATTTTTATTTGATAAAATTGGTTTTTTTTTCTTTTATCTTATACCTTTTATTTTGTTATGCTTCTTTTCTATTTATATATCTCATATCCTTTTTGTAATTTATTATAGTTAATTAGAGAATGTGTGCTTTCTCTAAAACTCATAAGGGTTAGAGGAAAGATCCCCTTGATTTTTAACCTTTCTTTCTTGTAATAATTTAAGTATATTTATTTTCCTTTTCTTTTATTTCCATTATTGTTTATTTGTCATATCATGCATTGCACAACTTATATTTGTCTCATGCACCATGATAGGTGCTTAATTGACTACATTTTACCCCTTGTTCTTAATATATTTTATCTTTAAATTGAGTTTAATTTATTTGTTAAGTGTTGTTTTAGAGTTCTTTTAGTGATTTTATGTTTTAGGATGCCATAGATCAAATTAGCTTGGAAGTACGACACCAAGGTACAAAATCAGTGCAAAAAGGGCGAAAGAATGAAGGATAATAGCCTGTCACGGGCCAAGCCATGCCTATGACTTAAGAAGCAAAATTGAAGAATTCTAATAGCTTGTCATGGGTGAGCCACAGCCTGACCCACGCCTATGACGCAACCTAAGCCATTCTCATTGGTTGACTCATGACCATGGCATCAGCCATGAGTGAAAGATTTAGCAGCTATATGAAGAATTTCGAGCAAAAATAAAGGGGGGAGCTGTTATATGGACTAAGTCTTTTGACCTAAGGTACCTAGAATCCCCAAATTCCATTTTAGTTCTTTCATTTTTGGGAGATTGAAGCCAAAAAGAAGATAAAAGATCCATCGTTGCATAAATTCGAAGCAGTAATCAAGGGATTGGAGAGAAGATTTCTTCAGTATCATCCATGAGTTGTTTGAGATCTTTTTCTCCTTTTATCTTTTCTTTATTATCTTTCAAATCTATTATGAACTAATTTTTCTTATCTAAATGTTGATGAACCTTAGTTCTTAATTGTATGAATTGAATAATATCAGTATTAATTAATTCATCTTTGATTGTCTGATTTCTATGATTAATATTATTATTCTAATTAGCAATTGCTAGATTGTTAGTTAGATTTTGTTTCCATGTCAAACGAGTAGAGATACCTTGACATGGATTAATCACTTATAGGAATTGAGAGTTGCTTGAGGCTCTAGAGATAGGCCTACAAAACCCTTTGGCATTTTGTTCCTTTTTCTTAATGCATGAACTATTTAGTTGTGTATTAAGAAGAGATTCCTTACACTCTACCTAGGGATTAGGAATTAAATCGCTCAAGAGAGGTTTTAATCTAAATTAGTGGAATGCCAATTCATTGCATTGTTTGGTTAATTGATTCCATTATCCATGACATATATGAGAGGCTAGGGGGATTCATATCTAGGTAGCTTTATGCTTGTTTATATCTATCAATCTTCTCATTGTTTTATTTTATTTTAGTTTATTTTAGTTTTAATTATCCTTTGATTGATTTTTTACTACACCATAGTTGAAGTTTGTGCTAGTACTTATAAACTATCCTTATGGGAAACAATACTCACTCATCACTTTATTATTTGATAATGACCTATGCACTTGTAGTCTATTAGTGTGCATTATGGCACAATCACACCATATGCAATTGATCACGCTTACATAAAAAATCTCTTTTTATCTTAAAAGCTATTTTCCAATCCTAGTCAAACTAAGAAAATAAGTTTTCTCAAGTTATTTATTACTAAAACGTAGTCCCCGAGCCCTCTTTGGTCACTCGTGGATTAGTGTTTTTCCTTTGGATGAATTGATATAATCTTAGAGTCAAATTTGGGTTTTTTCATTAATTTTCCCAAAAATAAAATAAAATTAAAGTGGCAACTCACTTTTTGCAATTTACAACTTTCAAACATCATTTTTTCTAAACTCATAATGAGTTCCAATGGTGATGCTTTTCCAAGAGCATCTTGGTGATCACACAAGGCCTTATAGTTGGTGACTCCACTGGGAAATCCAAAATCTTCTTCTAAAGAAAAGATAAAAATGGGTTACTTTTGGTAAAACAAAAGGTTTAGCTTCTTAATGCAAAATAGTTTTTCGTGCTTCACTACATTAGGCTCCTTATCCAAACAAGCGCTAGTTTCTTAGGAAACCAAAGGATAGAAAGTGACATCGAGGGGCAACCTTCCTTAGGTTTGCTCGCTGATAGTGAAATTGTCTAGCTCATGGTGCATCCTCTAATCCTTTTAGAGGTGTAATGAGTATGCAAGTACCACGAGACCCACGCGAGCATCCTTGACCATATGTGGTTAGGTATATCACATTTCTAGTGTGATGGGTTCCCTTCAAGCCATCCTTACCCTTTCATGTAATGATTTATAGAACCTTCCCTTAGGATTATGGACACTATAATATTGAACTTGATATGTCATTATCATGAAACCCTTTTCGTTTATACATACATACATGTATGCATAGCTTGACCTTGCGAAAAGTCAAAACCTATCCAAACATCTTCACACCTAATCCCATTGTCCATCTCAACCCATGATCACAAACTCAAACCCATGTCAAAATCATGGTAAAATAAATCCATGTCTATCCATGGTACCTCTATTTGCATCCAAAATCTAACCTAGCTTTACCTTCCCCCCCAATCCTTATCCAAGCTAAACACTTACTTAGCTTCATCTTAATCCTCAATCCCTTCCCAAGCTAAACACTGATCTACTTTCATCCTCACTAATAACCCTTTCCTAAGCTAAACACTGATCTATCTTTATCCTCAATACTCCTTACCAAAGCTAAACATTGACCTAGCTTTGTCCTTATCCATAGTCCTTACCCAAGCTAAATGTTGACTTGGCTTTATCTTTTACAATACTATCAAAACCCATGGCCCATCTAAGCCTATGGTCCAATCCAATCAAATCATTATCCAACTATCACCAAACCCATGGTTTAACCCAATATCCAAATCCACGGTATAGCTATAGCCCAATTGCACAACCCATAGTCCTTTATCCTTAAGCCCATTGTAACCTATCCATAAATTTCAATCCTAATCATCTGAGGCTAAACTCTAACCTAGCCTTCAAAACTAAACTTTGGTTCCTCAAAACTAAAATGTGATCTAACCACTCAAAACTAAAATTCAACCTAACTACTCAAAACTAAAATTTGACCTAGCCACTTAAAGCTAAATCCTGATTTAGTTTCCAAAGCTAAAATTTGACCCAATTTCCCTAGCTAAATACTGATATTTCCACCCTCATCTTTACTTATACCATATCAATCTAACCATAGGATACTATCATCCATTACCATTAAACCTAAGGTCTTTAGTTCGTCATACTCCACCATAACTATTTTTCAAAATTTGATATTGACCTAGCTCTTTTTCCCTTTCAAAGATTGCTAAGATGTTTACTAAATTTGATAAAGATGTCATTGTGAGGCATCACCAGAGTACCGGCCCGATCCGCTAGAGGGAACTGAAATGCTCATTCGGGTTTAAAGTCACGATGGAACCCTCGGGTTAAGATTTGGTTGATTTTGAAAATGATTTTTGGGAGTCGCCACCTTAATTTATTTTTAAATGGAAAAATTAAGGAAAAACCCAATTAACTCCAATTCATTAATTTTTAATTAATTTGCCCAAGGATAAAATCACTAGCCTCAAACCAGGTTGAGTTCATTTTTAAATAATCTAAATTTGGCTTTTAAGTTTAATTTGACTTAAAAATTAATTTCATGAATGACAAATTATATATCAGGACTAGGTGATTGAATTGATTGGGAGATTAATTAATTAATTAAAATAATTAATTAACTAATTAATATGATGAAAAGGATGGATGGATTAATTAATTAAAATGATTAATTAATTAATTTGGATGGAGGGTGGATTAAAAAAAAAGGTTAATTTTATTTTGGAAAAAAAGTGATTAATTAATTAATTAAAAAGATTAATTAATTAATTAATTGAGTGATTAATTTTAATTTTAAAAATAAGTTTTAGTTAATTAAAAATATTAATTAACTTGCTTAGGGTAAGGTAATTAATTAATTAAAAAGATTAATTAATTAATTAGATAGTAGTTGGAGGAAGAAGAAGAGATACTCAATGTGTGTTTGAAATGAGGAAATGGAAGGGCTATTTATTGGAAAATGAGGTGAGGTTGATTTAGGAAGTGAAAATGTGAAAAGACGAGAAGGATAGGGCAAAAAAATATTAAAAAAAAGAAAAAAAGGGCATTTTGGGAATTTGAATATGGTGGGTGGCGCGGATTTGCGCTATGGGCAATGCAGATCTGCTCTATCCTAATGCAACAGCCGTGTTAAGGCGGTGTGGTTGGCCGCATTAAAGAGACGCAACCACCATGCAATCAATTTCTGACGCAACTGTTTGTTTGTTTGTTTTTTTTTTTTTTATTGGTTGGTTTGGGGTTTAAGAAATTTAGATGTCCAGATAGTAATGTAACTAAGGCTAAAAAAAAAAATTCTTTTAGGGGTGCTAACCCCAAACCCTCGCCCGCTAACTGGCTAGCAGGACCAATGTAACAGCTTTGTGTAGCACGTTAAACTTAGCAGGTGCTAAGGTGTGGCTGGATGGTGAGGGTGCAAAATTAAGGGTTCACAGTTACCCTCTCATCAGAATTGGCTTTGAACAAAAGGTGATTCTAATGATAGTAAATATTGGGAAGAGGTGCCATGTTAGACTCTAGGCTTATATGTTCTTGTCAAGTCCTTTGGAAGGAGGCCCTTTAGGATAAATGAGGTTTTATCAATGGCTATCAGTCCTGCCTTGACTTTGGATGCAAGAATGGTCTTGGCAAATTTTAATTAAGATTATCTGTTTGGCCTTAATGTTGGAGGTAAAGATGATTTGGTGAATTTCAATCAAGACTATTTGTGCGGCCTTAATGTTGGCAGTAAAGAAGATTTGGGATAAATCTCAATCAAGACTATCTATTTGGCCTTAATGTTGGAGATAAAGATGATTTGGGGTAAATCTTAATCAAGGCTATCTGTTCGGCCTTAATGTTAGAGATAAAGAAGGTTTGTGTAAATCTCAATTAAGGCTATGTATCTGGCCTTAATGTTCGAGGTAAAGATGATTTGGGTAAATCTTAATTAAGACTATCTTTCTAGCCTTAATGTTCGAGGTAAAGATGATTTGGGTAAATCTCAATCAAGGCTATCTGTCTAGCCTTAATATTTGAGGTAAAAATGATTTAGGTAAAAAAGGTGGAAAGTGGAACCATATAGATGTCTAGCTAATCATTTCTAGACATTTATGGGTAGAAGAGAATTTTGGACAAGATATTTTAGTGAAAGAAGAGCCTTGATCTATGGCGAATTAGCTTGAGAGATTCTGACAAGATTTTGGTAGGAGATTCTTAGTTTATGGCAAGTCGGCTCAAGAGATTCTAGAAAGATTTTGGTAAGAGAGCCTCAACTTATGGCGAGTTGGCTCGAGAGATTCTGACAAGATTTTGGTAGGAGAGCCTCAGCTTATGGCGAGTTGGCTTGAGAGATTTTGAAAAGATTTTGATAGGAGAGCCTCAACTTATGGTGAGTTAGCCCGACAGATTTTGATAAGATATTAGTAAAGAGAGAGCCTCAGCTTATGGCAGGTCAGCTCAAAAGATTCTGACAAGATTTTGGTTGTGCCAAACAAACTTGGGCTTTTGAATGTGAGGGGTTGGGCCTTTTGAAAGGCTTAAAGGAACTTTTCCAGGAGTAAAGGGACTCTGGAAGTCATGCTTCATTCATTAGATCTAGAAAGGTATCATTTAGCTTTAAAGAGACATTAGTCAGTTTTAGGAGGTATCAGTTAGCTTTGAGGAAGTACTAGTTAGCTTTAAGAGAGGCAAGTGAGGCTATTGACTTAGCTTATACATGATGGTGCATGATAGCAGATGATTGCATAGATGCTAGTACATAGATGATGCATGCATGTTTCAAAATTCATAGACCTTTTATTTGACTTCTATGCCATGCATGATTTGTGATGATGTCTGGAATGGATGATTGTGTGGATGCATGAGGGTGGATTCACGCATTTACTTTGTGAATGCAATTTTTTTCATGTGACTTTTGTGTCCTGCAAAGACATGTATTTATGGACTGAGAAACTTTATAAAGTTTGAGAAACTTAACTTGGATTGGTATGGAATATTTGCCATAGTGGCTTTACAAAGAGTTCAAAACGATTGAGATTTTTTTGAGGGCTTGAGTTTTGAGGTCCGATTGCCTGAGGTTTCTATTTTGGTACTGTTGAGAAGGAGCTATATCCATTCTTGAGGAGTTTGGCTTTTTTTGTATTTTTCAGGAATTTTAGACTTTTTTTAAGATGTTGCAGGCCAGATGGTGGTTGATAATGGTCAAATGAATTTGACTGCTATGATTGAGAAGTTCCATGGTCCCAGTGATCAAGGAGATATGAGTTGCAGAGACTCAAGATGAGGGCCTTAGTTTTCTATTTGAGAGTAGGACACGGGTCTGTTAGAGCCATGCTAGCGGCATACTGATGAGAGATGAACGTTCTTGCCAGTTATTCACTAAGTGAGAAAATTTTATCTATTCTTACCCTTTCTGTTGGAGTGCTTTATGGGTGTTTGTTTCATATTTTGGGTTATCTTGGCAGTATTACCGATGGATCATCTTCAGGTGATGGCCCTTGCTTTTTAATTTGCACATACTTTACTAAGGCTTAATTAGAGATTGGACAGAATGGCTATCAGAGCTTACCTAAGAGGACATACTTTAGCACTGGCAATGGTAAGGGGTTGGATCTCTCATAATTGAGGTTATGGGTGTCGAGTAGTTTGCTTGTTGGGTTTGGTTTGAATGACTTTCCACTAGAGGATGGGGGTCTTGAGGTAGATGAGGTAGAATAAGGATGTGCCTCTAGTTTTTCTTTCTTAGAGCTTGTGCAGCTCACAGCTTCCATTGCTAGAGCTATCAGTTGGTGGTTGGCTTAGGAGTTATCATGCTGTTCATTTTAGGATTTCATTTAGGACCACAAAGAGGTATGATAAACAGTTGATAATGGTGGTTTGGCTAGTTGAGAGAGAGTACCAGGCTACTCTGCAGAAAAGAATAGAGGGTGACATAGCTGAGGAACGATGGGCCACAAGAGAAGCCATTAGTGGAGTGAGGACTGCAACATAGACAGAGGGGTGACTCAATCTTTAAAGGAGACTCGGGGATCTACTAAAAGTGTGATACCACATATTGCAATAGTGACTCAAATTGCGGTGTTGGTGACAAAAGAGATAGTGATTGTAGTGAGGACAGGATGACACCACATTAGAAGTTTAGAGAAAGACTATTTTAGAGGAGGATTGTATCTTCTAAATTGCAGAGAAGGATTTTTAAAATCACAGTTTCAGAACTACTGATACTTAGGAAACGGTTTTTGATACTACTATGGTGAGTAGTTCTGATTCTATCAGTACTTCTACTAAAGCAGCAAAGGGAGCTATGGAGACCTGAAGGAGGGGTGTACCCTTTTGAGGAAATTATGGTAAACTCTAATTATGATGAGGACATGAGAGATTTGCATCTCAGGAGGTAGAGGAGGACTAGCTAGACCATGACTTTAGATATGACCCCCCCCCTTTTTTTTTTTTTTTGCTTTTTCTTTCAAAATACTTGCAGGTTACAGAACTACACGAAATAGGATAAGCTATAGATGACATTGAAAAGGCTATCCTTTTGTTATGACGATGGGCTTGTATTTTGCAAAATTTGATCATCATTAAGTGAGACATCTTTTAGTTATTTTATTTTATTTTATTATTATTTTTTTGTTCTAATTTCTGCCTAAACTACTCTTTCGGGTTTTCATCTTAGCAAGTGTTCTTTTCTTCTTCTCTCCCCTTTTCTTCTTCCTTTTTTTTTTTTTTTTCTTTTGTTTAGGCAAAAGAATTAATTGAATGATATACTAGGTACAAAGAAAATGAGAATGCGATGCAAACAATATATTTTGTATTATGATTTAGACCACATCCGAATCGAGCTGCCTATATATCCCTTACATTATCATCATCATTTTTTTCTTATTTTTTAGGAAGAATCAGGTTCATGTAGTTCTCATTACTTATGTATGAAAAAAAAATGAAATACATATGTCATATTTAGATGATGTATTATTTCAACTGATCTAGGTTGCCAGGATGGCATAATTCATTTCAGCCCACGTTCGTGAAGATGGTGCCTCCATCGAATAGGATCTTCTTGTACATATATTGTCTAGACCAATTCAATTTGAACTTCCTCTTGGATCATTAATAAAGGCTTGGATTTCTCCTAGAATTAGATTTCCTTCTTATGAACCCTTGTCTTTCACCTTCTAGTTGAAGTGCTCAGCTAATCTCCATTAATAATCTTGAATTTTGTACAAAGCTTCAATTCCCTTTTCCTTGACGGCATCCAGCTAGTCATAATACCTTTTGGTCTATTCTATCTTTATTCTCCATGGCTTCTCTTTGACAAGCTTCTTGTGTGTGTAGGTAGGGATCTCGTGAACTGTGATGCTTAGATCATCCCTATTTTGTCTTGTATAGAAAAATCAATGAGCTTTTCCACTATTGCCATGCAAATGCTATGTATGGGATTTTGGATTTTTTTTCCATAATTAATTAATCCTTTTGCCTTTTTCATTTTTTTTTGTTTTTTTTCTCTTTTTTGTTGCTTTTTTTTTAAGATGTCCTATTTAAAGATGAATAAGAAAAAATTAAAGCAAATCAGAAAGTTTAAACTTTTTATTACTAATAAAAGTCCCATCATGAGTACATTAGAGGATAAGCCTAGAAGGCGAAATACAAACTCAGAATGACAAGACTTGATAGACTCAAATTCAAAGAAAAATTTAATAGAAAACATACTCAAAAGACCTAGATTCAGACTCAGGCTTCCGTGACTTAGACACAGACTCAAAAGACTTAGATAGGGATACAATAGTGCTGGCACTTTTCTCAAGGTGCCAATTATCAAGTGAAGCTTTAGATGGTCAAGTGAGTTTGGTGATTCAGAAAAGGATTAGTGATGGTGCTAAACTTTAGGTCTGGGAGCAATGACATCTTCGTTATCAATAAGGTCTTGAATTTTGTGCTTTAGAGCATTGCATGCATCAGTTTCGTGTCCCATCTTTTGATGATAGTTGCAGTGCTCAATAGCATTATAACCCTTAGACAAGGGGTTTGGAGGAGGTCGTGGGTCTAAAGGCTTAACTAGATTAGCCTCTAAGGCTTTCTTATGAACAATGCTGAGGGGCATGCCTAACTCGGAAAAAGTCCTCCTTATTTCTAACTTCATCGACTAATGACAGGAGATAACATTTACCTCTCCCTCTCTTTGGGTGGAAGAATTGGTGGTATTGGTGGTGTAGTTAGTGTTCTTATGATACCTCAAACCAGAGGACTGATCCTTGACTTGTTTCGATTGGATCAAATCCTTAATCTTGGTGGCAGTGACAATGAGAGCTTTAAAACTAAGGAGGTATTGAGTTTGTAAATAAGCCTAATATTGCAGGAGGAGGTTCTTAATGATGATGTCAATTTGCTCTACTTCAGATGGACAGTTCACCATTTGAGCCGCTTTTGCCCTCCACCTTGTAAGTAATGCAATGAAGGATTCTTTTGACCCTTGTTTGGTGGTTTTCAAACCTCGACGGGTGACATCCACCTCGATATTGTAGTGGTATTGCTTAACAAATGCATTACATATATCATCCTAAGTCTTCTTGTGATTCTAGTCGAAATCTAGCAACCACTTAACAGCAGCTCCAGTCAAGGATTATTGGAATAACTAAGCAAAGAGCTCATCGTCCACACCGAGAGGTCTTATGGCACCCACATACATTTTAAGGTGCATTTTGGGACATGTGGTGCTATTAAATTTGTACATGACTGGCATTTTAAATTTTGGTGGAACCTGTGCATTTGGGAAAAGAGCTAAAGAATCAACATCTATCATGTCTTCGTGCTTTTTGACATTCTTGAGTGTTCTCTCTATGGCCATAATTTTCTCCATCAATTTCTTAGCTTCAGGAAAGTTAGAAGAGTCATCACTTTGAAAAGGATTCATTGTGGGAGAAGGAGCAGTTGCATTCAAGCTCGTGATAGGAAAGGTTGGAGTTTTACGTGCTTTCCCTTCATTAGTAAGATCGATAATAGGGGAAGTAAGAGTAGGGGCATGGGTAGTCCTGGCTTGGGTAGATGCAGGCTCAAAACAAGTAGGAGGGGAAGTAATAGTGGCATTGGTCATTTCCTTGACCTTAATGATGATGGACTGGCATTGAGAGTTGAGGGCATTAATAAAGGTGGCAGACTGGTGTAAGGCCTCGCTTGAGCATCGATCTGATCCGCTAAAGGGAATTGAAATGCTTATTTAGCGAAAAACTCACGAGAAAGCCCTCGAGCTTATCTTTGATAGGTTTGAAAATTATTTCTTGGACTCGCCACCTTAATTATTTTTATTTAGAAAAATATAAGGAAGAAAAAACCCATTTGACTCCAATTATTATCCAAAGGAAAAAAAAGATCACTAGCCTCGAAACCAAAGAGGATTCAGGGACTAGGTTTTCGGTTTAATTTAACAAAATAAGTTTGGCCAAGTAATGTAAAAGTAACTTAAAATATATTTCATGAATGATAAAAATGCATGAACAATTTATAATATACATGATCATTCAATCTATAAAGTTTATGCACAATTAGAATTCAAAATAAAAGAGAGTCAATATTGTAATGAAATCCAAACTTAGGAGATACCTCCTCTAGCCCTTATGGGTTATAAGGAAGTCACACATTCCCTAAACTGAACCTAATAAATAAGTAAAGGAAAGCAAAATAAAAGCAAGTGAAGAAGGTGATAAAGGGGAGAGTTGGTTAATTTTAGTTGGATTCAATGTCTAAACCAAGCATGCATACATATCCCTTTGAATGAAAATTAGAAACCATGCAGTTCTCCCTTCTTGCGAAGGGATTAGTTTAGCCTAGCCACTTTATCATATTTTGATTGGTTGATTAAAAGAGGGTTGAGTTAATTAATTAATTTAATTGATTACTGAGTTGATTAGCTAGCAATCTAAATGAATTAATTTAACTAACTAACTAAAAGAGACAAAGAAATTTAGACAACAAAAAATTAAAGGAAAAAGGAGGTTACCTCAGATGACGAGGGATGACTGGCCTTGAACGGCGGGCAGCGGCTGGCTTAGGATGGTGGACGGTGACTAGCTTTGGTGGGCAGTGGCTAGCCTTGGATGGTGGGTAGCGACTAGCCTGAGATTGGAAAAACAAGCCTTAGACAATAGACTTGCCTCGAATAGGTAGGCGGAAAGCCTTTAACTAGTTATGTAGGAATCAAGGAGAAACCCCCTAACTTGCTTTGCAAAGCAAAGAGCAAATGCAAAGCGGTTTGCTTGAAGTTAATGCTTTTCAAGCTCTGAAATTTGGTGGTTTGAAGTGTACAAAGGTCCTCTATACATAGTGAGAAGATTGGAGGAGGAAAACACTGAAGTTCTGATGTGGGATTGCGAAAACAATGAACTTCACTGGAGTTTTCGCACATGACTTTCTGGTGCCATAGAGGTCTCTATGATAATGTCGCATAGCCCTCTATGTTAACGAGCTTATTTTCACCCTGTTTTGCCCATTTTGGCTCGTTTTACTTGTTTCTCGTCCATTTTTCACAATTCTAATTGCATTGTACTCGTTACTCAGTCCTGAATGATTTAGAAGGGTTTAAATGTCAAAAAGAAATGTTTTGATTTTCCCATTTTAAGAGTTTTTGACTTTTGAGGTTCATTTACCAAGCCTAAGTGTTTCTAAGGTTCAAAAACATACTAGAAGGTACAAAATTAAGGGTTCACTACTGGGCGTGAAGAGCATTGGTGAAAGTGTCAGCTTTGGTCTTAAGAGCGATGGTGAGTGCAGCTTGAAAAGTTTCCTCTTGTTTCTTAAGGAGATTGGCAAAAAAGTGTTCATAACATCTTGGTCAAACGAGCTAGAGGTGTTGGCCATTAGTACCTTTAAACAGAAAACAGACAGAAAAAAGGGTAAGAATGCAAAATTATGAAGGAAAAAATGGCATGAATGTGAAGATGTGTCGAGAAAAGGATTCCCTCCATATGGTTGGTCATCGGGTTTACATGTTGATAGGATGAGTATGTGAGGTATTTTAAGGTAATAGACCATCGATTTAGGTCTTTGACATGTTTGAGGGTTTACCTTATCGAGTTTCTCTTGTCATATATGCATGGCAATGTCATGATGCATACCAAAACAAGGTTTCATGGGTATATGCACAAATGTCTCCATTATTACGGCACATGGAACTAGGGTCAACGCTAAGGCAACTATATGTAAAAGGGTGAAAGGTGATTTGATTAAAGGTCCCCATCCTAATAGAGCATTAATGTACCTAACCACATGTGAGACAATGAGCCTTGCATGAATCCATTGATACTAATTGCTCATTACACCACCAAAATGATTGGGGATTCGTCACGGGGTGGAGTGCTTTCGCTATCTCCCAACATATTCAAAGAGAGTTGTGGAGCCAATGCTCCTCACCATCTAAGAGTTTTCCTAAAGCCAAGGTTAGGCAGGGAGCCTTTATTATGTAAAGTGATGCATGAAAATCAAATTATACTTAATGAGCCAAATGGAAATTATTTTGGAAAAAAATTTTCTTTAATCAAATAGTAATCCACTTATTTTCTTTTTTATTTTAAAAAACAACTAGTCCCTAATGGAGTCGCCAACTGTGAAGTCTCACCTGAGCACTAGCCCGGTCCGCTAAAGGAAACCGAGATGCTCATTCAAGTTTAAAGTTACGATGGAACCCTTGGGGTTCAAATTTGGTTGATTTTGAAAATAATTTTTGTGAGTCGCCATATTAATTTATTTTTAAATGAAAAAATTAAGGAACCCAATTGACTCCAATTCATTAATTTTCAATTAATTTGCCCAAGGGTAAGATCACTAGTTTTGAATTAGGTTGAGTTCGGGGACTAAGTTTTTTGTTTTAAATAATCTAAATTTGGCTCTTAAGTTTAATTTGACTTAAAAATTAATTTTAGGAATGACAAATTATATATGACAATTAATGCATGAGTATGGTATGAGTGCAAGGAGAAAATAAAACATCCACAAATTAATTAAAAAGGGGAAAGGAAAATGATTTGGATTTGGATTTGAAGTTTGGATTTAAATTCCAAATATACCTATGTACCCCATTGAGTGGGGATCAAAACTCAAATAGTTCATTCCATGATTAAGTAGAGGGGTTTAAAGGTTGATTGGATTGATTGATTTAATTTGGGTTTGAGAGGAAAAAACTAATACCTTGGCTTTTGGTAGGCAGAGAATTTTACTGGATCAAAATTCTGTTTTATCATAACTGAGTAATTGGATTGATTACGAGCTTGATTAATTAATTAAAATAATTAATTAACTAATTAATATGATGAAATGGATGGATAGATTAATTAATTAAAATGATTAATTAATTAGTTTGGATGGAGTATGGATTAAAAAGAAAAGTTAATTTGATTTTGGAAAAAAAAGTGATTAATTAATTAATTAAAAAGATTAATTAATTAATTAATTGAGTGACTAATTTTAATTTTAAAAATAAGCTTTAATTAATTAAAAAGATTAATTGACTTAGTTAGGATGAGGTAATTAATCAATTAAAAAGATTAATTAATTAATTAAAGAGTGGTTGGAGGCAGAAGAAGAGAGGAATTAGAAGATAACTATCAACTCTAACTTAAGGTGTCTGAAATGAGGAAATGGAAGGGCTATTTATTGGAAAATGAGATGAGGTTAATTTAGGAAGTGAAAATATGAAAAGATGAAAAAGGATATGGCTAAAAAATATTAAAAAATGAAAAACAAGGGCATTTTGGGAATTTAAACATGGTGATCTGCGCCGTCCTAACACAGCAGTTGCATTAAGGTAGTGTGGCTGGCTGCGTCAAAGAGATGCGGCCGCTGCACATGGGTGATGCTGATCCGCACCACCACAGACTCGGATCCGAGTCAGTTTCTGACGCAACTGTTTTTTTGTTTTGTTTTTTTGTTTTTAGGGATTGGTTGGTTTAGGGTTTAGGAAATTTAGATTTCTAGATAGCAATGTAACTAAAGCTAAAAAAATTATCTATTGGGGGCAGAGATGGCTCTGCGTAACGTGTTAAATTTATATGGTGCTAAGATGCGGCAAGATGATGAGGGTGCAAAATTAAGGGTTCATAGTCATAGCTAAGCTTCTAACCAAGCTATTAAAGCAACAAGATGAGATGTTCAAGAGACAAGGGACCTAAATTTAGGCCCAATTGCAAGCCCAAAGGGAGACCATACTAAATGATGCCAAAGACATGTTTAGCCAAGCTAGCATAAACCAAATCCCAAATCCCACTCTCTAAAATCCACTCAACCTAGACCAAAATTTGACATCGGTTCAAGCACATGCTTCTGCTTCATCCAAACCAACCTCTAAAATTGTACCTCAGCCATCATTTCCCTCTTCAGATATCCTAAAAACTAACACACTCTCCGATCCAACTAAACCACCATAAATCTCCTTACCCTTTATAAATCATTTCCAAGGGAAGGAAACCATACCTAACCCAAAGCTTGAGGTTTTCCTGCACAAATTGGAAGCCATGGAGAAAATAGTAAAAAGTCTAAAGAAGAAGGAAGGTATGATTGATATAAGTTTATTAAACCTCTTCCCTAATGTCCGGTTGCCACCAAAGTTCAAGATGAAGAATTTGGACAAATTTAATGGTACCACCTGTCCCAAGATCCATTTGAAAATGTATGTGGGGGCAATACATCCATGTGGTCTTAATAATGAGCTCTTTGCTTAACTCTTTCAACAAACCCTTACTAGTGCTGCCTTGAGATGGTTTATTGACTTGGATGAAGCCCAAAAGCAGCCCTTGGATGATGTTTGTAAAGTGTTTGTTAAGTAGTTCCACTACATCATTGAAGTGGATATCATAAGAAGAGACTTAGAAAGTGGTAAGCAGCTTCTAAATAAGACCTTCTCTATATTCCTTGCAAGGTGAAGGATATTCTTATCAAGAATATCAAGTAGTTCCACTGCTTTAATGGTAAATAGGCCAACTAAGCAAGAGCAAATGGATATTCTTATCAAGAATCTACTTCCAAGCTATCAAGATCCCTTGTTGACACAGTACCTACCAACTTTCAAAGCTTTGATCGCAACTACATCCAAGGTTGAAGATCACCTTCAAATGAAGGAAAAAATCCCCACTATTAACTTAGACAGTAAGGAAGAATCTGAACCCAACATTGAAGAGTTTAACACTAGCTACACCTAACCTGTTTAAGAGTTAATGCAATGCCTTATTGAGAATATAATCCCTTTTCTTACCATTAAGTGAGTCAACAAGGCAAGAAGGATGCACGTCAAAGTCTATATCATTAGAGTCCATTTATCAGAGTCATCATTTAAGTTAGGGTCAATCCTTTTTGAGTTTGTCTTCAAGTTAGTATAGCCCTGAAAAAAATAAATAAAATAGAAATATTTAAATATATATATATATATATATATATATATATATATATATATATATATATATATATATATATATATATATATATATATATATATATTTAAAAAATGTATATACATAATTAAATATATAGATATATTTAATTAAATAAATAACATTAAATATATAATTAAAATATATAAAATAGAAATAGATATAAATAGTTAGAGTCATCCTATTGAGTCTGTCAAAGTCATTTCTATAATCTTTATTTTTCATTGTAATCAAGAAAGATGGCATTTTTGATAAAGTTTGAATTTTTCAAATGCCTTTCTTTGTGTGCGTTTCTTTTTAACCAATTTAAATGAAGCAAGGAATTTTTATGCCAACAAGAAATCATAAGAATTCATGAATGCAAGCCTATGCAAATCATCAAGCTTAAAAAGTAGCCTTCACCAAAGTTGCAATTCCTTGGGAAATAGTCAGATTCCCTTAAAGACATTCATGTCACTTTCTCTCCAAGCTGACACCTTTTGCCATACTTTGAGCATTCTTCAGAATCATCATCCTATTAATCCCACCTTGCAGAACATCAAGCTCCCATCCTCACCACATCTAGGGGTACTCCTCAATTAGCTCTATAAGTAAGGAAAAACAAATAGCCTTACTAATCAAAAAGGGGAAGGAAAATTAGAAATCCAACCCATAATCTAAACAAAATCAGACCTTCCAAGCAAGACGGAACAAATGCCCTTGTCAATCCAAAGTAGAAAGGGAATGAAAATCAGAACTCTAACCCCTGATCCAATAATCATCAATCCGACCAAGCATCAGAACACATAACTACATGGACCTGATTCTCCATTAAAAAAAAAAAAGAAAAAAAATCAATGATGAAATTGTTGTAAGGAGATGTGTAGGCAACCTATATCGATCTTCAAATAATCGATAAAATTTCATTTTGTACTACACATTTGTTTAGCTCTTATTTGCATCATAAAAAGAAAGAAAGAAAGAAAGAAAGAGAGAAGAAAAGAGAGAGCTTGCTAATTCAAAAACCCAAAAGGGTGGTTTAGGCAGAAATTAGAGTAAATCATGAACAAAATTGCTAAGTTGAAAACCCAAAAGAGCGGGTTAGCCAAAGGATATAATTAGCTCAAAGCAACAATTTTAAGATGAAGTTTTGTCTTATTCAAATCGGATTTAGTATCCAATCTGTCAGTTCCATCTCATCCAAATAGTCATTTTGTCAGTCTTCTAAGTTATCAGACCTACCTTCATAAAGTCATGTTTCCTACATTTGTACCCTATTAAATGCTTGTCAATATCATCATCGTCCTTTGTCTTATTTTTTCCATCATCCTTCTAATCCTAAATCAATTAAAATCTAGTCTCATCGTGTCTAACTTGCTGAGTTAGCTCACAAGGTGGCACCCCACCGATCCCTTTTAGACAAAAGTTTCCTCCAACTCCTTAATCTAAGCTCCATATCTCATCAAGTGATCAATCACACCATCTATCTAAACTAATGCATCATCAAAGCCCAAGTTTCTTAGCTAACACAAGTGACACTTGTAAATCCTTAAAGTTGAAGGTCTCTTTATCAAGCTAGCTTGATAAATGAATCTACTATTCTAAGTACTGTATCGGGTCAACCATCTTCTAAAGGTCTAAATTGAACCTCTAATTTGCTCCCAAACTAAATTTTTCAAGAGATTACCTCTAGTACAGTGCTTAGCTTGACTTAGCATAACCCTTCCCCTAGCCAAATCCCTAACCTAATGCTCCCCTAGCCAAATCCCCAACCTAACCTTTCCTAAGGGATAAACTTAACCAAATCTCTCAAGACCAACATACCAAGGACTTACCCTAATTAAACCTTTCATAAAGGATAAACCGGACTGAATCTCTCAAAACCAATCTACTAAGGACCTAAAATAATTAAACCTTTCCTAAGGAATAGACCTAACCTTCATTTCCAGTGACCAATCCTTAACTAGCACCTTTCCTTTTAAGGACCCATCCTCAATAATAAGTTTTTATGGGCAAATAGACTCGAGCCACCTATATGACCGTTCTCATCCTCTTTAAAGGTTACCCCTAACATCTCCCTAATATCAAGGTCAAACAGATAGCTTTGATATCAATTTTCTTCAACATCAAGGTTAGACAAATAGCTTTGATCCCAATCTCTCTAACATCAAGGCCGAACAAATAACTTTGACCAAAATTCCCCTATTAGTGGACCAAACATTCCAATCCCCAACATCAAGATCAAACTCAAATCATTACTGATCATTCTAGAGGCATCCACCTTGCTTAAAGATATATATCTCTCTAACAAAAGCATGTTTCCCTTACGAGTATAATCTAAACTTAATAAGATTAATCAAATCTTACACCTACTGGCATAAAGGACAAGCCAAGAATATGACATGGCATAAAGGACAAGCACAGAATCTAACATGGTATAAAGGATAAGCACAGAATCTAATATGGCATAAAGAGCAAGCTTAGAATCTAATATGGCATGAGAAAAAGCTCAAATCTAACATGGCATAAACACGACTAGTTTACACCTCATCACCCTCAAAATGCTTAGAAAATCTCACATCTTGGCATCCTTATAGTTCATTTCTCCACTTTCACTCCTTTTGTCAAAATTCACATATACCTTGTACCCCCAAAATGATTAAAGAAAATCACATCTTAATATACTTATGGACTGCCTCTTTGCTTCCCCATATTATCAAAGGAAATTTACTCATATCTTTCCACTGCCAAAATGTTTAAAGAATCTAAACTTTGGACATCATTATGGTTCACTCCTCCATTCTTAATCATTCTTTCGCCCATAAAATGCTCGAAGAACCTCACATCCAAATGTCCTTATAGATCATCTCTCCACTCACCATCATTCTCAATCATCTCTCAACACACAAAATGATTAGAGAATCTCACATCCAAACATCCTTATGGTTAAATGTTCCACTTCCCTAACCATTCACGCTCTTCACTTATAGAATGTTACCATCCCTGTGGTCCCTTATCTCACCCATTAGCTGCTAAAAAAGTAGAGTCCCAATCATGCATATGTGCATCTTATGCATAGCATAACATAAAAAATGTCATTTCATGCACAGCTTATCTTTCAAAAAGGTCCAGAATCAGACATGGCTTGAAGTAGACCATGATCCTCGATTTCCTCAAAAAGCCATCAAAACCACTTCGGTTCACACTTATCAAACCTAGCCTTTGACCAGCCAAATTTGATAGGGGCAATAGCTATGAACCTTAAATTTGTACCTCTAGATGATCAACACTTGATTACAAATTCATAAAATCAAACTAAGCTCAAATTAGATCAAAAATTGGCCAAACTAGCCAAAACAGGATGATATTAGGTCAAACCACTAGGAAACTGAACTAGGTACGAACCAAGGCATGCCTACTTATATGGCATCCCTCGCATACCGCTTGGCTGGCTTACATGCTGCTGGTGCTTCCAGGCAGGCCGGGCCCTCACACTTTTTCATGTAAATATGATTCCACCTCTAGTTATTTAGCAGATTTCTCTAGAACCAAAAACCCCTCTAATTTCTCTCAATTTTCAAGCTAAAACTCTATTTTTCTAAAAAATTAAGATTCTTATTCATAAAATATTCTCCTTTTCTTTACTAAAATTCTTTCAAAAATAATTTTGAATTTATTTTAATTTTTCAATTGTTATTTTTTGTTATTTTCTTCACTAACCTTTTTATACAAGGTTCAATCTTGGGAGATTTTGATCCTCAGATCTAGTAAAGCTAGTCTCATTTGTGCACAGGAAAAGAAGATCAAAGGTATAATTCCTTCCTGTCTTTCTTTTTGAGATTCTAAATTATGATCTAGTAATCTCTCTCTTCTACCTTTCTTTAGGATTTAAACTTAATAAGATCTACTATTATGTTAATTAAAATCTAAATTAATTAACAAATCTTTAATCTTAAATTCAACCAAAACATGATAAACAAGATTGAAACATAAAATCCCTTCTTCACAAAAAAGAAAAACTGTGTGAGATTTGATTCTCATTTAAAGGGATACACAGGTATGCTGCTTTAAAGCATCAACTTTGCTAAAACCAAAAACTTTTTTTTCTCATGTCACCTTCTTCACATAGAATAGGTAAAATCATTTTTCTTTGATAAAATTAGTTTTCTTTCTTTTCTTTTCTTTTATTCCTTTTATTTTGTTATACTTTTTCTCTATTTATATATCTCATTTCCCTTTTGTAATTTATTATAGTTAGTTAGAGAATGTGTGCTTTCCCTAAAACACATAAGGGCTAGAGGAAAGATCCCCTTGATTTTTAACCTTTCTTTGCTTGTAATAATTTAAGTAGATTTATTTTCCTTTTCTTTTATTGCCATTATTAATTATTTGCCATATTATGCATTTCACAACTTATATTTATCTTATGCACCATATATAATTGATCATGAATACATAAAAAAAAAAAATCTTTTTTTTTTATTTTAAAACATATTTTGCAATTCTAAGCCAAACTAAGAAAACAAATTTTCTCAAGTTATTTGTTACCAAAACCTAGTCCCCAAGCCCTCTTTGGTTACTCATGGATTAGTGCTTTTCCTTTGGGTGATTAATATAATCTTAGAGTTAAATTTCAATTTTATCTTTAATTTCTCAAAAAATAAAATAAAATTAAAGTGACAACTCACTTTTTGCAATTTACAACTTTCAAAAATCATTTTTTTCTGAACTTGTAGCAAGTTCCAATTGTGATACTTTTCCCAAAGGTATTTCGGTGATCGGGCAAGGCTTCACACTTAGCAAACCAATTTAATTATTAGCTCTAACTTCTGCCTAAACTACCCTTTAAGGTTTTGGACTTGACGACCTTGCTATAATTTCTGCTTCACCTGCCTTTCAGGTTTTCAATATAGCAAGCTTTTCTTTCTTTTCCTTTTCTTTTTCTCTTTTTTTGTTTATCTTTTTTTTTCTTATTTTTGTTCTGAAGAGGAGAGAAATATTAGCACAAAAGGGAATTTTTTTTATTATTTGGATCGTACCTAGATTGGGCTACCTACTATCTCCATTTTTATTGTTCCTTTACTTGTCCTTTCTTAGGAGAGTCAGGTCTGTGTAGTTCTTAATTGCAATGCACTATTAAATAGTAAGTTATTTCTTGATTGACTATAAAGACCAGAAGATTTGATTCCATTTAAGCCCATTAGGATGACAATTTTAAGATTTTTTAAGCATTTATGGGGAAACCAATATTTTGAGCTTCGAATCAGGATTTGGATTTTCAATATTCCTTCTTCTAATTTTTAGGTTAAACCATTCTTCTTCTTTCTTAGTTGTATCATATAGGTCATTATACTTGCTTGTCTCTAGTAAAAAAGATCTCCACCTTAATTGTTGCACCAATTCCATTTCATCCATTAATAGGCAAGGAGTTGCCCCTAATTAAAGTATGAAAATTCGATATGCTCCTAATTGGAAAATATTGATGATAAAGTGGAGTTGCCATCTGTAAGGTCTCTCAAACACTAGTCCAATATGCTAAAGGGAATTGAAATGCTTATTTGGAAAAGACTTCACGTGAAACCCTTAGGCTTAATGTTAATTGATTTTAAAAATTGATTTAGAGTCGTCATCTTAATTTTTTTTTTAATTAGAAAAAGTTAAGGAAAAACCCCTTTGACTCTAGTTAATATCTCAAAGGAAAAAGTACACTAGACTTGAAACCAAAAAGAATTCAGGGACTAGGTTTTTGGTTCATTTGAATAAACTTAGTTTGGTAATTAATTTAGTTGTGACTTAAAAATAAATTTCATTATTAATTCATGTATAATTTATTATAATGCATGACAATCCATTCACAAGATAAACAAAACATAAAAGAAACTAAAGAAAGAAAAGTTAAGTTAAAATTACAACAAAATCCAAAATTAGGGGGTGCCTCCTCTAACCCTTATAGGTTTTAGGGAAGCCAAATATTCCCCAAACTAATTCTAAAATAAACAAACAAGATAAAAGAAATGCTAACTAATTGAAGAAAATGATGGGGAAGAAGTTGGTTTATTTTAATTGGAATCGCTATTTGGACCAAGCATGCCTGTATATCCCTTTGAATAGGAATCAAAACTCATGCAAGTTCTCCCTCCCTTTTACAAAGGGTTTTATCTAGCCTAGCTTTTATCATATTTTGATTGATTGAGTTGATTAATTTTAATTGGTTGATTTGATTGATTAGTTTTCATTAGTTACCAAGTTGAATCAATTATTTTAGATTTTTAATTAATTGACCTAAGTGAATCAATTAAAAGAGTCAGGGTAGAAGAGAAAGGAATCAGGCAAGGATCCCAAGGGGGGGGGGGAAGAGAATCTCGAGGTAAAAATAAAATGAAAAACAAAAGAAAAGGGATGGAGGAGACTTGTCTCGATCAACGGTAGACTTGCCTTGGATGATGGCTTGCTCGGAAGACATCAAATGATGTTTTGGAGAAATTTCTTAGACTGGATTGAGGAAAGCTACCTCTTTTGATGATCCAAATTATTTTGCAAAGCAAGGCGCAAATAGCAAAGCGAAAACAAAATAAGAAAAAAATAAAAGAAAAGAAAACTTTAGAGTTAGGGTGTTTGGTTCCTCGGTGAATCAAGCTTATAGGGATGGTTTCCTTGGTGAATCAAGCTTATAGGGATGGTTCACTTAATAAAAAGACTAATCTAGTAAGCCAAGAAGTTATAGAATAGTCTATGGAGGGTCTCCTACATATAAGGTAATGTCTGGGGTCAAAAACTAATAATTTCGAATGTGGGATATACAAAAAATAGCAAAAAATCATATTATCATTATGGATACCACAAAGAGCCTTTGCGATTTTGTAGAGGCTATCTGCAAAAGCCATTTAGCTTCCATAGAGGGCCTTTATGGCATTGTAGAGGGCTTTGTAGTGTCGTAGGCCCTTCTAGTCCAGTTAATAATTATACCATAAGAAAATAAAATATCTTAAAATAACCATACCATAGCAAAATAAAATATATTAAATTTTTCTAGATAAAATTAAAATATAAAGATAATATTGATCATTTTTTAGAAAATTCATATGCTGGAAGAGACACTAGCTAATCTTCTTTGGCTCCTATGATCCTTTCTATGTCTTCAATCATGAAAACATAGCTTGGGAGATCAGCATTGTCGGGAGGGTTGCATTTCATAGAGGTGAGTTGGTTATGAGCCTATAATACATAACCCTACAATACCTCTATCTCTAAACCATGCCTCATGGTCAGAGTTTTTTCCACCTCCATAAACTTGACCATTATGTCATTTTTCTCCTTTTGCACATTGTGAAGTAAAATTAATTGTAAATAATATTTTTTTAAATAAAATAGAGTATTAATTTAAATTATAAAGATACTTATAAATGATTGCAAATCAAATACCATGTGATTCTCCAGGAGTTCAAGAATGTTTTCATCAACTTTCCTTTGCTTAATTAATTCTAAAGAATTAATGATTTGCAAATTATGCATTATAAATTATATTGATGAATATTAACACATTTTATCTAAACCATATTTATTGATGAATACTAGCTTCTTCTTGGCCTTATCAGTGCTCTCTTTCTCCAGCCTGAGGTCAGCCTCTATTTGCAAAATCCCAGATTACTTATCTTCCAGATGGTTGAGAGATGCATTCAATTCTTGCATCATTTTTCCATGATAATTGATAATTTTTATGAATCTACACTTTGCCTTATCCTCAATTACTTGATGGTCTAAGATAAATTCAAAATATAGAAAACATATGGTATAGAGTGGTTATACAAATAAGTCTTAATGGTTGACATACTGGATAAGTTCATATCCTATGACATTAAGGAAAAAATCATATGACTCAATTCATGAGTAATGGTTAAGGCATCTACTACTAAAAAGGGAATAATCATCAATTTCCATAAAATCATTAATGGTTCATTCCTAAGCAAATATGACAAAATGTACAGTCCCTAATAGAATGACAAAGCATCAAATCAATTATAAAAAATCCACATATTAAACCCTCATCATAAGTAAATAACATACCTCTAATGAAATTCTCAAAAGTAGCATCCTATGATTTCAATATCACCTGTATTTGGGCTCTAAATTTAGGAGGCTGACCACTAGAGCAAGTAGCTAAATCATCGCATGATTCAAAACCTAAACTAGAGACCAACTGCTTATTGTTAAAGTTGTGGTCCAAATACTTCTTGAGGGCCAAATGCCAAGCCTTAGCTTTTGCAATCTATTTTCTAGATTCTCTAAAGCCATGAGCAACTAAATGGTCATACTCATAGCTCTACGTCTTTTTCCTAGTGTAAATGGGGCATCAGAGAGTTCCATTTACATAGACCTTATACTTTCCTTGAAGAAAATCAGCGGAAACTTTATCCATTATTTTGGGTATGTCCAAATCCCTAATTTCACTATTTGATGAAGATGAATTTGCATGTTATCACAAACAAGAGTTTAACATGATATAATATGAACAACTTTTTAAATGAATTCAAAGGGGTTTTGTAAATAATCAAGAAGTTTTACTTGTGATTTTCTTTTCCATATGCTATAACCATTATTATAATTTCTTTTGGGTCTTAAAGAAATATTTGAGACAGATGTTTGAGGGAGATGACTAATTTTCTATACTACGGATTATATTTAAATGGGTTTGGTTTAGGCTAGGCTTTTGGTTTCACAATGTGACAAAATTTACAGTCAATTTGCATTCTAGACGGCTACATTTAATGCATTGACAGATTGTTGCAATGTTCTTAGAGCATGCCATTTGATTAGTACTATGAATGATTAATAATAAATGAACATTCTTATTGTTCATTGTATGTTCATTGGTTAAAGTAAACATTTAATGCAAGGGAGTCTCTTTTAAAATGTTAATGCAAAGGAGTCTCTCTTATCTGCTAAAAGTTTATAAACACTATTGGATAAAGGACATTTTGGGTATCCATTATAGTGCAATATACACATTTGATATCATTTTTCACATATTGGAGGAAGGATATATAAAAAGAACTGAATTAAATTAAATGAAGGATAGATTTCACATGGAAAAAATATGCTTAAGTAAAATATATCTAATACGAAGAAAATAAAACAAATTACTTACCTTCCATTGGAATGAATTAAAGTTTGATACATAACAAAGAAAATATGCATGTACTCTAAAGAATCATCTATATATGCAATATTAATTCCAAATAACTACTTCAAGGAATTTTTCTTTTAGAGAGATAAATAACTTCCACACCCAATAATAACTTCTCATTAATAGTTATTATGTTAGATCTATCTAGGTTAGACTCAATTATTGTGGATACGTGGGTCGAGTAACAACAAAAATTATTTCTATTTAAGTGTTATTTTGAACATAAAATCTTAAAGAAATAAAATTAAATCATAATGTAAACAGAATTATGAAATTATCACTTAATATATAGTAATTATATTGTGAACCCTTTATTTTACACTCTCATCATCTAATAGCAGCCTTAGCACCTGTTGAGTTTAACGTGTTACGTGGAGCCATTACAATGGTCTCGCTAATCGGTTAGCGAGCGGGGGTTCAGGGGCAGTGCCCCTGAAAGAAAATTTTTTAGCCTTCAATTACATTGCCACCAAATATCCAAATTTCCTAAACTCTATACCAATCAATCTTTAAAAAAAAAAAAAAAAAAAAAAGGTGCCACGTCAGCTACCGGCGGCGCCGCCTAGAGATCCAGTGGCACCGCCCAGGCCTCCTGTGGCGCAGGCTCCACTGCCCGCCTGCAGTCCCCAAAATACCCCATAATACGATTTTTTAGCTTTTTTCTAGCTCTACCCTTTTGGTCTTTTCACTTTTCCACTTCCGAAACTACCCTCACTCACTTTTCCTATAAATACCTCCCTTCATCCTTCATTCCAACATACCTCCAAAGTTAATATAGATGGTTATCTATCAACTTTTCTTCTACTTCTCCCATCAATCACTCTCTAATTAATTAATTAATCTTTTTAATTAATTAATTACCTCCCCCTAACCAAGTTAATTAATCTTTTTAATTAACTAAAACTCCTTTTTTTTAATTAAAATTATCACTCAATTAATTAATTAATCTTTTTAATTAATTAATTAATCACTTTTTTCTAAAAACAAATTAATCATTTTTCTCAATTTACCTTTTATCCAAATTAATTAATTAATCTTTTTAATTAATTAATCCATCCACCCTTTTCATCATATTAATTAATTAATTAATCCTCCAAAATTAATCATTTTCTTAACTCACCTTTTATCCAAACTAATTAATTGTCTTTTTAATTAATTAATCCATCCACCATTTTTATCATATTAATTAGTTAATTAATCATTTTAATTAATTAATCCCCAATCAATCCAATCACCTGGTCCCAATTAAATGGAATTTCAGTCTGATAAAATCTTCTGCCTACCAAAAGTCAATGTATCAGCCTTTTCCTCTCAAACTCAAATCAAATCAATCAATCTGAACAACTCCTAAACCTCTTCACTTAATCGTGAAACGAACTACGTGGGTTTTGATCCCCATTCAATAGGGTACGTAAACATGTTTGGAATCTAAATCAAACCTCAAATCCAAATCCCAATCAATCCCATTTCTCTTTTTTTTAATTAATTTGTGAATGTTTTATTTTCAGTATGCATTCATGTTATGCCATATTCATGCATTCTGTTTAATATCATCTTATAAATGTCATTCATGAAATCTAATTTTCAAATCAAATTAAACTTGAGAGCCAAATTTAAATTATTTAAAATCAAAAACTTAGTCCTCGAACTCAATCTAATTCGAAGGCTAGTGATTTCTGTCTTTGGGCAAATTGATTAAAAAAAATTAATGAATTGAAGTCAATTTGGGTTTTTTTCTTAATATTTTTCTAACTAAATAAAAGTAAGGTGGCGACTCCTAAAAATCATTTTCAAAATCAACCAAATATGAACCCGAGGATTCCATCGTGAGTCTAAATCTGAATGAGTATCTCAGTTCTCTCTAGCAGACCGGACCGGTGCTCGAGCAAGGCCTCATACCTATATAATTTAAATTATAAAATACAATGAGCTTTGCTTTTTATAATTATAATCACTATAATATTTATATATAGATAGTAAAAAGTCAATCCACATCCAGTACACTAATTGCAATAATAGTGTTACATCAGTATTATTTAGTTTACCAATGTTGAACTCAACTTTAATAAAGTCGAATTCAACATTGACAAAGTTGAACTCAACTTTGTCATGGTTGAGTTCAACACAGTTTATTTAAAAAACTTAGTGGAGGATAAGAAACAAATCAACTTAATTTTACTAAAAGAATGAAAACATATGCAAAATAAAGAAATAATGTACAATTGTATAGAATAAATAATAATGTATAACAAAATAATCAAATGTCATTCTTTTTGGTTAGCTAATCTTTTGGCTAACTCATTTTCTTCTACTCACACTACTGAAAAAAAAAATAGTTGAAGCCATTTGACATCTTAGTGCCATAAGATCTTTGTATGAAATTTCTTTTAATGACAAATACAATATGTAATATTCTATCCACTTCAAAGCAAACACACCACAATCACCAGACCCCATTCTTGCATTAGGAGATCTGCTTCCACTATGAAATCCCATTTTTGCTTCCCTTTGAGGCATGTTTTTCTTATTTTGTGGTATTCACGATACCTATGAAGCTTTTGCATAGTTGTTATATATTGGAGCTTGCCATGGACTTTGGGATCTTTCATTAGGTTGTATACATATACAACTTCATTGATCAAATTAAATCTCACCATAATTCAATGGTTTCCACTTACATTGCATAGAAAGAGAACCTCGTCAACCTCAGCAAAATGTATGGCATAAGGAATTTGATCATCAGTATGTATTTTCACAACTAAGTAATCAAATAACAGTTCTTCATTTTTTTTTCTCTTAATATTAGTTCCAATACTTGCCGCATTATAAGTTTACATGAGGTTATGCTACTTATTTCACTCAGTTAAACAGAACAAGAATAAGAAGACAACTTATTTTGGGCTTATAGGGAATGTGTTGTGTATGACTGTAATTTTACTTGTAATTCTTAAGATGTACATCATCTTTTTTAAAGTCTAAATATACCAAACCATATGCTGCTCAATAATACAAATTAGTTCAAATGAGTACTTGTTCATGAATAATTAGCATAAACAATGTTGTAAATAATGTTAAGTTCAACTTTGTTAATGTTGCATTCAACATTAAAAGAGTTGAGTTCAACTAAATTAAAGTTGCATTCAACATTAACATATTTGAGTTCAACTTTGTTAAAGTTGCATTCAACCTTAACAAAGGTGAACTCAACTTTGCTAAATATTAAGTTGAACGTCAATAAAGTTTAGTTCAAAAACTAAGTAGTGGAGGCAAAGAAACAAATTAATGTTATTAATATTACATACCTCAATTGTGAGCTAGCTGTACTTTCCCATTAAATAATTGAAAAACTCTCTATCAATAATGTTGTACACACCTCGCAATTTTTGAAGTTTTTAGATGGTGAGCCATCTGTCTAATTTTGGCTCCCAAATTTTATGCAATGTCTCTATTTCAATTGTATGGTCAAATTTCCCTCATTGATCTCTCCTTGTTGGATAAGTTTTTTCATTTTCTTTCAGCTGAAAACACTTGCCACCATTGACAATTGTCATTTCAATGTCTATAATGGTAGTGGTTGGTCAACCAATGCACAATCAGACTCAAATGGAGGGAATGAAGCAATTGGATCTACATGTAACACATTCTCTTATTCATATACTTTGACCAAATTTTCAAGGCCACCTTCCTATTTTTAGTTGTCCTCCCCACCAAAGCTTGTAATCACTTTGTCCATTAGATGAGCCAAGTCTGCATCATTAAGTTATTCATCAACAGGCTTTTTTGCTTCTTAGTCATCAGGCCTCTTTGATTCTTCACTATCAAGCTTCTTTGATTCTTCAACACCATACTTCTTTGCCTTTTAGATATATTGGTATACATCATCGGCCAGCTAATCCGCCAAAGCCTTCAAGCCATCCATTTTATTGTGATGAGACTTTAAATGATCATCAATTTTCTGATAATGATTATTTATATTCTTCATCATCTTATACACAAAAGCTTTCATTTTATTCTCCAAAATCTCCTCAATATATCTAATATCATTATTCTTTGATTTCTTCTTTCTCTTCTCTAATATATACATTTCAACATCCTCCTCTTCTTTTAAACCATTATCTGCCATTCTTTCTCCTTCTTCTTTTCCTATCTCCTCTCCTTCTCCTTCTTCCTCTCCTTCCACCTCTCGTTCCACTTCTTCTTCTTCTTCTTTTTTCATCCCTCCTTAATAGACCATATTTTTCAATTTCTTCATCGATTGCCTTTATGTCCATAAGACTGATATTATTTTTCTTTTTAAAAATCCCCCTATTTTCCAAACTGACTTATGCAACTTATCAAACTCAAGATGCGATTTAAGCATTTTTGGTGTACCTGATTGGTGTTTTGCCCACCTTTTGAACAATTTACTTTTTTCCAGCTTAGGTTCAATCTCATAAGCAAGCACCTACAATAACACAATGAAACAACATATCAGTCAATATCACCAAAAGTTAAGTGACATTCATTTAATTCAAGTGTGAACTCAACTGTAATAAAGTTGAATTCAAAGTTATAAACATTGAATTCAATCTTAATAACATGAAGTCAACCTAAATACAATCAAGTTCAACCTACATAAAGTTGAGTTTAATCTAAATAAAATTGAGTTCAACATTTAGAACATTAGATTCTAACCCAGAATACCATTGGGAAAACTTCGATTGTATATATCTTAGTTTTGTTCTTATTTTCCTTAGATTTGGTGTGCTGTTTCATTGCATTCACTATGCATGACCTTGCAGTTTGGACAGTTGTCTTGAACACCCAGTCTCCCTAAGGAAACTTGTTTCACTCATGCAAGTTTCCTACCAATTCTAACAATCTCAAATCAAATTTTATGGATGGCTGCCTAGAAAGAATTTGAGTGAAAAGTATGCATGACCTTACAATTTGGACAGCTGTCTTGAATGCCCAGTCTCCCTAAGGAAACTTGTTCCACTCATGCAAGTTTCCTGCTAATTCAAATAACTTTAAATCAAATTTTATGGATGGCTGCCTAGAAACAATTTGAGTTAAAAGCAATAGAAATGCAAAAGCCACCACATCCTCGTCTAGGATCTCACTCCCCATCTTTTCAAACACATTAGCTATACCACCATATGTTTCATTTTATAACCCAATCAACTTATTTATATAATTCTTCAAACAAACTTCCCATTACCTAACACAACCTTACCAAGGGCAGTTTTACTATCCTCTAATTTCATACCTGTAATCAAAGCAAATTCCTTCCTCCTAAACTTCACTTCATTTCTCGTAACATTAAAGTACATTGAATTATCATCATCACCTTTAGCCAACTACCTTAATAGCAAGTTATGGACAAGCTGTTTACTCCACTTTCCTACTTAAGGGTTAACAAAATGGCCAAAAATAGTTTCCTTTAGCATCTCCTTTTATACTTCAGTAATTTTACCCAAGAAGTGTTTCTCTCAAGACAAACCATAACCATGATATCCTGTTTGATGAAATAAGATATATAGTTGAAATTATATGAAATACATTTGCACAAATGAAGTTGGATGAAATAACAATGATACCTGCTTCATTTAGGTTAAATTCAATGTTATTAATGTTGAATTTAATTTTAATAACATTGAATTGAACCCAAAATGAGCTTGTACTCAGCATTATTTAATCTAACTTAATAAAAAGTGAATTCAGTCTTATTAATGTTAACTGCATTGTAGGTGGTTGAATGCGATATTATTAATACACACACACAAATGCACAAATATATATATGTGTGTGTATGTATAACGCTTACTTTGTTATCGGCCATATCTAGGTTTCTTCTCATAGAATAATTGCTTCTAATTTTGATTGTATAATCTTACGTGACCTAGCTATTTGTGAAAGAAGAATGCAAAAGTATGAATAGATATGGAAAACTAAAGTAGAAGAAAAATGTAAGAGAGAAGAAAACCGAAGGAGAGAAATTGAAGAGCATATATAGAGTGGAAAAGAAAACTAAAAGGTCGCAAGTAGTAAAAACCCCACACCCACTCCCAATCCCGAGTATTATGAAATTAGCGTTACCTAATTTGGCAAAAAAAAAAAAGTTAGCATTACCTAAGAGTTGTTTTGAATTTAAAATGTTAATATCATATAATTAGAACCACTATAATATATTATAAGTAATTATTAAAATATCGATCCACAACTAGTATGATAACTATAATAACTATGTTACCTAAGTATTATATGATGAGAATTAATAAACACTATTATTAATATTAATCAACTGTATAGTTTGTAACTAACAATATGACCATAGTATTATGAAATTAGTCTTGCCTAAGTATCATATGATGAGAATGAATAAAAACTATAGTTAATATAAACAAAATGTTATATAATTAACAATATGATATATAGTATTACGAAATTAGAGTTACCTAAGAGTTATTTTGAATTTAAAATCTTAATATAAGTTATTTCATAATGTAAACATATAGTAAATCCTATATAATTTTAACTATAAAATATGGGGAGCACATATGTTTATAATTAGAATCACTATAACATATTTACGTGTAATGATTAAAATATCAATTCTCAACTATTATGATAACTATAATAATAGTGTTACCTAAGTATTATATGATGAGAATTAATAAACACTATTGTTAATATTAATCAACTATGTAGTTTGTAACGGGTAAAAGGCACCAATGCCCACTAGACTTTTGTTAATTTTTTATTTTGCCCACATAAGATTAATTTATTTCAAAAGTGTCACAAAATTTTAATTTTTTTTACACCGGCAGCCTACTAGCCATTTTTTGATGGAATTTTGCACTGAAAATTGACATGGCATAGACACATCATCAACCCAGCTGACAAGACATGCCATGTAGATGCTACATAGGATCCACATCATCAAAAAATTCCATGTTAGCAACCCACTTTAAATTAAAAATTATTTCCTCCCCTTCGTGCATGCTGGACACGTGGAGTTAGAAAAGAAAAAAAAAATAACCTTAACAGATCTGTTGCCCCTCTCTCTCTCTCTCTAACTACTCGTTCCCTTCTTGTTGCTCGACAGTTCTCTTCTCTTCCTTTTTTTTTTTTTCAATTTATTACTTCTATTTTGAAGGAATTAGTAGTAAAACCTATAAATTTATCAAAAAATATCATATCCTTTTACAAATTAAAAACCCCAATTTGATTTGACATCAAAACCTAACAAGAATTACCTAGTTTTAATGGAGCGATTTCCTGTGCCCCGATGCAAATGTGGTCTCCCTTGTTTGCTTAAGACTTCATGGACAGAGAAAAACCCAGGACGATGCTTCTATGGGTGTAGGAATTATAAGAATGTAAGTCTCCTTTGTTTAAAAATGAAATCGTTATGGGTTTTAGAGTTTATTTTGTTCTCATTTTCTATTCTTGAAGTGTTATATTGATGGGTAAGTTGTGAATTTGATGTAGGAGATGCTTGGTTAATGCGACTCATTTGCTTGGGTTGACTGGCCCACCACACCAGAGGGGCACTCAAGGAGATATAAAATGACTGAAGGCAATTCAAAATTGAGGAACCAAGAATTAAGAAGTTAGATATTTGAGGAAGAAACATGTTCAAATGTTGAAGTGATCCCACAAAATGGACCAAAGGCTAAGAATAAATATTGCTGCATTTTTTGTGTGTTATTTGTGATGTGTTTTGTGATATTTTTTATGGGTTTGGTTGTAGGGTTATTGGCGTAGGAGATACAGGGTTGTATTTCCAAGTTTAGGGGGATGGAGTAGAGTAGTTGCAGTGTATTAGGGTAGAAAGTGAAGAATGTATTCAAGCAGCAAATTCCTTATAAATATGTAAAAAAAAATGAAATTTATAAGAATGAAATGATATATTATTTAACTATATGCTTGTATTTAGTGTTTTGGATATGTATGGTAGCAGTAGAAAGTGATATTAAGCTGAGGGACCAACATTACCAAAAACCAACTTCTTATGCCCTTAACATATTACTACCAAGAATTGTATCATGTTAAATAGTGTTAGTTTACATAGAAAATAAATGGGACAGAAGTTAAAAAATTAAAGAGTAAACTAAGAAAAAACTAAAAATTAAATTTTGGCAAACTGAATTAATATTCATATTTAATATTTATTTTCTGTCCAAAATATAGAACAAAAGAAAGCGTTGTCTAGTTGACATGTGAGCCTATTCCCCACATGTCATATTATCAACACTTTACAATCTGTAAAGCAAACATTGAAATATATCTATTCTATCCTGTCATGATGCTCATAAAAAACAGCATCTATCAAAAAACTAAAACCCAAAAATCAAAGCAGGATGCTTATAAAAAACATCATCCAGCCTCCCAAAACATGTTCTTAAAAGACATATACACAATATAATATACATTAACTCTAAAAACCAAGCAAAACAATTCAAAATAGATCTGTTGTGTGCTTCTTCCTCTTGGAGAATGTCTTCTCTTGCTTCACCTTATGCTTTTGCCTCTGTTGTCAGATTTAATGTTACTTAGCCCTTCTTCTTTTTGGTTGTTTGAAGTAGTTTGATCTGATAGCACTTGAACTTCATCTCCATCATCAACCATGATAGTGCCAGTTTGAGTTGACTGAGTCTTTGTTGGGCTGCAAAGCCTAGGTTGTATGAACTATACTGTTCCCTTGCTAGATGAAGTAGAAAACAACATGTTTGTCTTTGGCCCCTTCTTCATTGAGCATGCATATCTTCCCATGTTCTAGGTAAGAGGCCTCCTAACATGGCTCTGTATATTTCCCATTGGTTGCACAATTTTTCTGTCTAAAAATGTAATTCATACATGAGTATTACAGTAACAAACATGTCAAAAAAATGAAGCTTAAACTAAAATACCTTATAATTTTTAACCTTAGGCACTTTATCTTATTTTGGCTGATCATCTTCAAAAGTGTCACTTAGGTCTAGATCAATTAGATTTGCAATTATCCTTTCTATGTCATCATCTCTCTCTCCATTTAGACCAGGGCTTGGAGCTATTTGTGTTGGATTAATTACCTACAAGACCAATCAAGTATTCAAAACCATTATCAAACCATATTTTACAAATGGAAGACCTAAATAGTAAAAAAAAAAAACACCCATTGTAATACCATACTTGTGAAACTAGTAGTTGAGATATAGTGCTCTGAGTACATAATTTTTCATCTCCATTATCATCACCAATTGCATTCTATAAAGATAAAAATGGATTGATATTTTAAGTTCCATGCAATTAATAAATATACAATAAATAAAAACACATGTAGATCTAACCTGTATATGGAGATCAATTTCTTGCATCTGATTGTCTACACTCATCTCAACTACATCTTTTCCTAAAATTGAGTGCTTGAATTAACTTTAAATATATTATCATTTGATGCTTTAGTTGTTCCCTGCATTAAGGCAACAAATGAATGAAATTAGCTTATAATTAAACAATTATATTGAGCAACCATACATATCTTACATCTGAGAACCAGTGTATAGTACATGGGGATTGTGTTGGTGCAGATGTTGTTGGAACATAACTTGATTGTGTTGGTGTAGATGCACCCTTTGACTATGATTTTTTTGTTTGTTTCACTTTGTTTGCTTGCACATTACATATCATATGGTTAAAACACAAGAATATTATTACATAACATAAAATAAATAGAATATAAAATATTCTCACTGATTTTCTTTGTTTTACAGCTGGTGCAGATGGAGGTTGACTTTCTGCAGATGAGGCAAAGGGTGAAGATGAGCCTACTTCTTCTCCTGGTTGCTTCCCATGCCACCTCTTATTGTGTCCAAGCTTTTTACAAATTGTGCATGTAATTATAGTGCCTTTCTTAGACACCCTACCTGAAGATGCCAAATATTCTAACTCTTCTACCTCTAATCTTCTTATTTTCTGTTTCCTACCCTTTTTTTGGCTTAGGTTTAGGAGGAGGTGATAATGCAGGCTCATTGCTTACAGGCCAAAGCTCATATCCATTTAATGGATTGATACAACGGCTGTAAATATTCATAAATGTTTTAACAGAATAGCAATCATCCACATAGTCCTTAGGTTCCTCCCTATTGATTATTAATGCACAACAAGCATGTTCACAAAGGAGGGCAATCGAATCCCACTTCCTACAATCACATGTTCTCTTAACTTTGTCTACAATAAATTGTCCTCCAGGTCCCCATACTTCATATTTATTATTCCCAGCCCACCTACAATTATACTTGAAAGACCACTCCTTAATCTTGTTGAGCTTTTTCTGAATCTTAGGGCACAATGGCCCTGCTACCTTTTTCATTGTATCTCTTTTCACCCATATCCTTTTCATTATCTTATGTCTAATAATCTATAAGTAAGAAACTACCCCTTTATCCCTAGCATCTAGTATGAATGCATTAAAACACTTGCATATATTATTCAAAAGCAAGTCACACTTTGCATGAGTTGGAAAGTGTGACCTGCTCCAATGACTCACCTCTTGTCTACTTAGCCATAGATAAGCTTCATGTGATTTCTTGCCTACTTCCTTTATGCACTTGGTAAATCTCTCAATATAGCTGCCTCTGCACATGCCCATAACATGTCTTTCAGTTCCTTACCTCTGAATTCTTTCCTGAAATTTGTGTAGATGTGCCTCACACACCATCTTTTTTCAGTAGCTGGATATAACTCATCTAGAGATGGAATTAAGCCCTGCAATTTTATGCAAAGCATGCTTGATAATGATTACATTTATTTTAATTACCAGTATGAATGAATAATTAATAGTAAATTAAAAAGTAAGTACCTTTTCTCTGTCACTCATGAAGGTCCAATGCCATGGATCTGGCTGAATGCTAAAGTCTTGGCCAAGCAAACATAAAAACCACTTCTAATTAACTTTGTTCTCCACCTTAACTATTGCCCAAGCTAGGGGATAGATGAAGTCATTTGCATCTATAGACACTGCACAGAATAATTGTCCCCCATACATACCTTTCAAGAAACACCCATCCACCCCAATCACTCCTCTACACCCTAAATTAAAACCTTCCTTCAGAGCTCCTAAGCAAATGTAAATACCTCCAAACCTACCTGGATGCTCATCATCCTCCATAAACTTAATTGTGCTACCTAGATAGGTCCTAGGAATTTCTAATCTGTAATTTTGAAGTTTCAAAAATTGTTCCTTTTCATCCCCATCTATCATTTTAAATGTTGTACACCTAGCCCTCCATGTGATAGTGACATGTAATTCCTGTTCCTCTTGAACTGTTTTAATGAAACCATTAAGGGTCCACCCTGGATCAACCCTTAACCTCTGAAGATATTTCATTGCAAACCATTTAGATGTGCACATCCTGATGTTATACTCTTTACGACAAGTGTGTTCAAATATGCCAGACTTAATTTGCATTGTGTTTGAATCGTGAATACTATGGTTACAGAAGATGTAAAAAGGACAACCCTTGCTACATTTAGCCTTACACCTTAAGGGATCATTAGGCCTAAATTTAATTTGCCACCTATTTTTAATAGCCCAAGCCCTGCATGCTTCTTTAAATTCTATTAAAGACCTAAATTTCATCCCAGGAACTAAAGGATTCCCCATATCCCTTTCAGCTCTAAACTCTAGATATCTAATCATAGGCCTCATACCCCTATCACTGTTAGTTTCAGACTCAGTTAAGAGGTCCTCTGACTCTGCAAGATCTGAATCATCATCATTAAAGTCAATTTTCCTTACCAAAGGATCTACTTCAGTTGCATTATTCATGTTGTTTGTTTTCCCTGCATCTCTCTCAATCCCCATGTCTATATTGACCTCAAAAAGGTCATCATCATCCTTTAAGTCATTGTCACTATCCTGAAACTTTGTGGATGGGTCCTCGTAATCTAAATCACCATCATCAGATTCCCCATGCTTATTCACATCACTACCATACTCTGCATTTTCCCTAACTCTACTGCTCATAGCTCTCTTTTTTGATCCCTTGCACTTACCCTTATCAACTACCTTGGATTTACCCTTATCAACAAATTTAGCATTCAATTGCCCACTACCTAAACCTTCAACTGCCAATCTTATACTATCATCTACCCTTACATGAACATCTACTACATTTTACTCAACATTAAAAACTACTTGCTTGAAATATATATTGATTAGTTTCATAGAGTCTAAACTATATCCCATTTCTAAGACATCACTATTAGAACCTCATTTATTAAGACCATCACTGTAACTATTGTAAGGCATTTGCCAATAGAACTCCATCTCTCCTATTAACCCACACTCTTCCCCCATTCTTTTAATTTCTATAAGGGACAATTTGTAAACAGTATAGTAGTCAAAGTAATTTGCATACCCATTTCTATATTCATGTTCCCCTAAAATACCACTATGATGCAGATGGATAGAAAAATATTCAGATATGGTGGCTGCATATAGACACAAATAAACAAATAAAATGCAATCAGAATCACATTAAACAATTGGGAATCAATTAAACAATTAATTGATTCTCAAATAAACAATTAATTGACTCCCGAATAAACAAACCCTCACATTCAAAACCCTAATTTTATTAAACAATTACAATTAAACACTTAATTGATTTCTTAAGATTTAAACCTAACATGTAAAATCCTAACATTTAAAACCCTAATTTAAAAATATTTTTCAACAGTACACGTTTTAGGATACAAAAATCAACACCAGTCATTAATCGACCATTTATTCACCAACAACCGAGCAATCCCACAATTTACCCAACCCCACTAGACCACACATTAAAGAGACAATGTATGAAAAAGACAAAGCCACTGAGAGTCACTTATAGTAACTTGGGGACAAGTCATCTGGATTCCTCTTTCGCCAATCCATTTCAAATTTATCTTTATTTTTTCTAGTCAAAATCTCTTTCTCTAGTGTCTTTCTCTTTCTTCTTTGCGTCCTTCTTCCTCTTGATTTTTCTCTACTGTCTTTATGTTTCTTCTTCACCTAATCAAACCCAAAATCCCCGATTTTGAACACATTCTATCCCGCTACACAACAATATAAAAACACTAAAATCTCTCTTCTCTCTTTTAAGCTTCTCAAATTGATAGGTAGATATTTCGAGTGGAGTAAAGTGGGTGAGGGAAAAGGGAGAGTGAGGTTTCAAAGAGAGAGAACGAGCAGATAGAGAGAGAGAGGGGCAACAGATCTATCGATGGTTTTTTTTTTTTTTTTACTTTTCTAACTCCACGTGTCCAGCATGCATGAAGGGGAGAAAATAATTTTAAATTTAAAGTGGGTTGCTGACGTGGAATTTTTTGATGATGTGGATCCTATGTGGCATCCACATGGCATGTCTTGTCAACTGGGTCAATGACGTGTCCATGCCAAGTTAATTTTCAGTGCAAAATTCCATCAGAAAATGGCTAATGGGCTGCCAGTACAAAAAAAAAAATTAAAATTTTGTGACACTTTTGAAATAAATTAATCTTATGTAAGCAAAATAAAAAAATTAACCAAAGTCTAGTGGGCATTGGTGCCTTTTACCCAGTTTGTAACTAACAATATGACTATATAATTATCAAATTATTGTTACTTAATTATATTAAAAGTAAAATTAAGGCATATAATTATGAAATTAGTGTTACCTAATTATCAAAATCATATTTCAACATTAAGGCATTACCTAATATTATTTAACTAATAATTAATATATTATTTCAATTTGGTATAAAAAAAAATTATATTATCAAATTTTTTTATTGACAAAACTAAATTTGTATTTTATAAATTACAATAGTTCAAATTTGAGATGTAACGCAATTTTAAATAATAATACTTTACATGTATACATATATGTGCTTATAAAATCCTAAAATAACAGTTAGGTGCTTATGCTTGCACATAATAATTAGTTAAATAAACTAGTATATAAGTAACAATGTGACCATGTTATTATGAAATTAGTGTTCCTTAAGTATTATATATGATTAAATTTAATAAATATTAGTAGTAATATTAATAAACTATTATGCAAATAACGATATGTTCATTATGAAATTAGAGTTACATTATTCAACTATCATAATCAACTATTATGAAATTAACACTATGAAATTAATTTATTATTCGAGATATGTGTCCCATTTTACAAAGATATACATATAATTAAAATCTATGAAATAATTTTTTTAATAGCAAGGTAAGATTTAATCAACATTATTTGGATGGATCAATAATATATATTAAACCATGGCAGCATGGCCTATGAAAGAAAATGAAGAGTCTTGCAATCCTGGCAACAAAAGTGCAATTTAATGGGCTAATTAATTATGCCACTGATAGCCACTTTGTCTTTTGATATACCATCAATTAATGAGGCCTACCCAAAAAAGGTCTAAAAAGTCTTGCACCCCTTGCATGCCCCCAAATTGGTCTATAAAAACAATCATCTTCTTCCACTTACTTATCACCAATCCCTTGTTTGCTTATCACAAATCCCTATTACAAAGCTTTCAAGAAAAATGGATAACAACCTAACCAGAATTTCAGGGCATTTAACAAAACTCCAAGCATCTCCTGCTGCATTAGAGACACTTTACGACAAAAAGTCAGATGAGGCGGAAGATCTGAAGGTTGAGATCAGAGAGGTATTAAGGCGCCTGAATAGAGACCATGGAAAGGAATACATCAAGAGACTTTTGCTGAAAGACTCGCCAATACTTGTTCACTTCGAGCTATTTCGTGAATTGACTGAAAAAAGAAAGACAATCGCATGCAACCTCAAAGTCATTGTTGTATCTTTGACAGAATCTAGACCTTTCTGTCACTCATTTGCAGTTGTTGTAAGTGGGACACCTCCTGCACATGCTACAAATATTGCACGTCGTACAAATGTTGTAGTTTCTTCCTCATCTACTTCATCCACTTCATCAAGTTCAAGTGATTTTGACTCTAGCAATTTTTTTTAAATGTGATAAAGAACCATGTCCAAGCCCAGCAAGCATTGTTTTAATCTTAACGTTATATTATTCTATGTTTGATTTTATTGTTTTTTCTTCTTTTTTATGTTATGTTTAAAAGTGTTTTTTTTAATCAGCGTTTTCTATAATCGTGACGAACTGATGATCAATGAAATGGGCTCCATTTTTTTTATCTGCCGATTCATACGTTCATAAAATATTTTTTTGACTAATTAAAGTTAAATCCCTAAACAAAATCATGCATGTTAAGGTCGGACATGGCTATAACTATGAGTAATGAGTTTGTGTTTTTATTGCTTGTTAATGATTCAGCACAATACCCTAATGCACTTTTAAAACGGTGCATTTAACTGTTAAACATTGGAAAGTGTAATAGCCAGTGACAATTAATGCATTGTTCAACACTTTATTTATGGTTCTTTTTCAAGAAATTCAAAGCAATAAATTACATGTTACAAGCTTCTACTATCTCTGTTTTCACCAAGACAATTCTCTCTCTGTATCTTCCCTATCCATACCTTATTCATCGCTGAGTGATTTGGACACCATGAATCACAAGAAAACAACAATGGTGATCAAGAGGAAGAAATCATGCAGCATCCGGATCTTTATAGGCTAAAGACAGGATTGTGTGTATCTATTAGTTCTTCCATAGTTTAAACTTCTCATTTTCATATTTCCTTTTCCATAATTCGGATGATATTTCAATACTTATTATGTTTTAGGAACTTGGGAGAATTTATATTCCAACATATATAAAGTTTTAGAGTATTTCTCATTCTATATATTTTCTGTTATTCTAGTTTGTAAATTTTCCAAAGAATTCCTTTCTACATTATATGAAATTTGGACATAACATTTGTTGAATTTGTAAAAATATCAATACGTAGATTAATACGACATTCCCAGTGTAAAATATCAGACAAATTTGATACAGAATATTAGAGAGAATAAGTTATATTTCTGTGTGTTTAATGTACAAGAATGAATACATATATATAGAGTTATCTAGCACAATTAAAGGCGTGATTAGTAGCCTAATCTTGACTTCCATGGAAGTTGTACATGAGATGGTTTGAAATATGTACAGGCTGCACATGTTGGATGTGTTGAATTATGGATTTTTTCTAGATGCTTTGACTTCCATTAACACCATCCCCATCCGAATAACCAGATGATTCCAAAGATGTATTAGCAGAAAAATGTAAACCATGAAAAAGTGTTCCTTTAATATAACGAAGGATTCGTAGGATTGCTGCATAGTGAGATAAGCGTGGAGCAGACATGAATTGACTAACTAGATGGACAACATATGAGATACCTGGCCAAGTAACTGTAAGATAAACAAGACTTCCAACTAATTGGCAGTATAAAGTAGGATCATTAAGAGGAGTGCCATCCAGAGGAGTAAGTTCATAGTTGAGCTCTAAGAGGGTTGCAACTGTTTTGCTATTAGTAATACCAGCTATAGAAAGTAGATCAGATGCATACTTGGTTTGAGACAAATAGTACCCTTGAGAATTCTAAGAAACTTCAAGGCCCAAGAAATAGCTGAGAATTCCGAGATCATTCATTTCAAATTGTTGGCTAAGATACGTTTGAACTTCTGAAATACCTATTGTGTCACTTCTTATAATGATCATATCATCAACGTAAAGTAACAGAAGAACAATTCCACTATTGGTGTGCTGAACAAATAATGCTGAGTCATGTTTGCTGGAGACAAAGCTAAATTTAGTAAGAGTGAAACTAAACTTAGCAAACCATGCCCTACGAGCTTGTTTCAATCCATACAAAGCCTTTTTCAGCTTGCAAACCTTATGAGGAGAGTGGTAACCAGGAGGAGGTTTCGTGAAAACTTCTTCAGATAAATCTCCATTTAGAAAGGTAGTTTTAACATCCATCTGAAATAGTTTCCACTTGCGGACTGCTGCTATAGCTAAAAGACTATGGACCGATATCAATCGAGCAACTAAAGCACATGTTTGCTCATAGTCTATTCCATATTCTTGAGTATATCCTTTGGCTACTAAACAAGCCTTGTAACGCTCAACAGATCCATCTAAGCGTGTCTTGATTTTGTAAATTCATTTATAGCCAATAGGAATCTTGTTAGGAGGAAGATCAACTAGGTCCCAAGTGTGGGTTTTCTCCAATGCTTGAATTTCTTCAGTCATAGCTTGCTGCCATAGAGGGTTAGTGCTAGCCTCATGATAAGAGTGAGGTTCGTGAAGTGTGGCAATAGCAGAATAATAGTGAAAATCTTGAAGGTGAGAAGGTGTTTCTCTTACCCTGGTTAATCGACGAAGATTGATTTCAAGAGGAGCAGGGTCAGGTTCAAGAGTAGGTGTCGTATCAACAGTTGGAGCAGGTACAGTCTCTTCAGACGAGATCATTTTAGGAGGAGCAGAATCAATTTCAGGAGTCAACTCTATATCATTAACAGGATATAACTAAACACATGGATTAGTAAATACATAATTTGTGCCATGATTTGTGCCAAAGTCATGAAATTTAGAAATTATGGAAAATATAGTATTTTCCCACAAGACAACATGTTGGGATATTCGCAATTTGTTGGAGATGGGATCCCTACAACAATATCCTTTGTGTTCTATATCATATCCTAGAAAACAACAAAGATGAGCATGCAGTTTTAGTTTAGTGTTTTCATAAGGCTAGAGTAAAATAAAGCAAACACATCCAAAGATTTTTAGTGAATGGTAGTTAGGAATCTTATCATAGAGCTGCTCAAAAGAAGAAATGTTATGAAGAACAGGAGTGGGGAGACAGTTAATTGTATAAATAGCAGTTAAAGCTGCTTTTCCCTAAAATTTTTCAGGACAACCTGATGACAGAAGGAGAGCTTGTATAGAGTCTAAGATGTGACAATGTTTGCATTCGACTCTACCATTTTGTTGAGATGTATGAGGATAGGACTGTTGAACTAAAGTTCCTTGTTCATGAAACAATTCTAAAAGACTTTACTCTTTGTATTCCATGGCATTATCAGTTTGAAAATTTTTGATAGGATGAGAAAATTGTGTTTGAGTCATCCTTGCAAATTGAATATAGATTTGTGGAAGTTCAGATCTATGCTTTATACAAAAGAGCCATGTAAAACGTGAGTAATCATCAATGAAAATAACAAAATAGTGATTACCACTAACTGTTGGAATAGGAGGGTCCCCAAATGTCATAATGAACAAGTCCAAAAGGAGTATCATAAATAGAATCATTATTATTAAATGATAAAGCAGGTTGTTTTGCAAGTTGACAATGAGTACATTAAAGTTCTGCAACTTTTATATTTCCCAAAGTACCACTCGAAATTAAGGAATGAAGTTTACTAAGAGAGGCATGATTGAGTCGTAAATGCCACTGAAACAAAGGAGATAAACTAGTTGTAGTGGATAGAGCATTGTGAGGTATTTGAAGAGATTGAAGTTTAAATAGCCTCCCAATTTTGATTCCACTTCCCACAATTTGTCTCATCTTCGGGTCCTGTACTTGATAACCATTAGAATCAAAATGTATAGTTAATCCTAATTCACATATTTGACCAACAAAGAGAAGATTAACAGCTAAGGAAGGCACAAGATATGTATCAGGGACAATAAGAGTAGATTTGGAAATAGTTCCAACATGACTGATGCCCATTTTATTTCCATCAGCAGTATGAACAGAGGCCAAAAAGTTATTCTGGGTTTTAGATTGGAAAATGTTTGGATCAGAGGTCATATGATTGCTACATGCAGAGTCAATTAGCCATTGATTGTTACCTGAGTAGATAGACATGGCACTAGAATAGGAGACACTAGAAGACATAACCTTTTTGAACATGGATTTAAGGTTAGAAAGGGTGAAGGAGGCCACAGAAGGGGTAGAGGAGTTGTCAAAATAGCAGCATTGGCACTGGAGGACCTGATTTCTGAGTTGATTCTGTACTTGGGATGATTGTCTCTAGGTCTTGCTGGACAAGTAAAGCAGTTGCTTTTGACATGTCCTAGTTTGTGGTAGTATATGCACTTGATAGTTGGACAATTAGAGAAGGAGTGATTAGGTTGATTGCAATTCTTACAGTGTTATAATGAATGAGTCGATGAGGGCCTATGAGTAACCAGAGCCTGATCAGAGGAAGCTGGTTTGCTAATTTGCAAACGAGTTTCTTCGAAATTAATTCCTTGACAGTAGTTTCTAGTGTTGGAAGAGGATCTCAGTGTAATAGAGATACTCAAACAGTTTCACATTCAGACTGAAGAGCCATGAGAAATTCGATCAGATAAAGTTGATCTTCAATAATTTTGGCTTGGGAGAGCTTATTCCAGACGGGTTGTATTTGACTCAAGAAATCATTGACATATTGTCGAAATTCTTGCATCATATTATTCAGAATATTCCATAAATGATAATGATGAGCAAGACAAAAAATTGTATACTTATTTTCAAGAAAATCTCAAATTTCTTTAGCAGTATCAAATTGATCAAATTGAATGTGAATACTTGAAATAGAGGTGTTACAGAACCAAGTAATGATCTGATGATTTTTGCTCTCCCATTCATCAACATGATCATTTTATTTTGTTTTAGTTTCATCTTAAAGATGAATAGGTTTGAGAGTTCCACTAGTGATAATCCTCCAGTATTTAATTCTAACAAGATAGCTTTTCATGCTACTTGCCCAAAGATTATAATTAGTGCCTTTTAAAATTATCACAATAGGTTGAGCAGCATTAATTTTCTCCATAGCTCTATTATAGAGAAGGAATTTCATAAATCCAATAGCAAAAATGAAATCGAGAGGTCAAAAAACCTTAGGAACTAGTTCTTGATGTTTGAAAATCGGTGCATAAGTGGTTGAAACGGCAAGTCAAAGCTAAAGTCAACTGATTTGATTAAATCGAACCAAGAGGACACATGATGGATACTGATTGGCTAGTATCTGATAACAGGCACTAATGCGTGCTGATGACATGGAACAACTGACGTATCAGACACATGGATATTAACATGGCAGAAAATTAGACTTGTTGGCTGACGTGGCAGATGACGTGTCAGACATGTGGATGATTACGTGTCACTTGCTGATTGGAATGAATACATATATATAAAGTTATTTAGCATAGTTAGAGGCATGATTATTGGCCTGATCTTGACTTCCATGGAAACTGCACATGAAATGGTTTGAAATATGTACAGGCTGCACATGTTGGACGTGTTGAATTATGGATTTTTTCTGGATGCTTTGACTTCCATTAACACCTAGTATGTGAGAGTAGTTTCCATTAATAAAGATGGTAGATTTGTGTGTCTTCAAGATGGTATTCCAAAAATGATAGAGTGGTATAATATGAAGCCATTGTGGCGAATCAAATTTGATGTCTTGAACTTTAGTTTTATTCGGATGGTGATTTGTATAGGAAATGGTCATGAGATTAATTATGGATATCCCCTCCCTATCCATGGCTCCCACAACTTAAGGAACTTTTAGATATTGAAGAAGCAGATGAGGAATATAAGCATGAACATGAAACTAAGCGAGGAGATGATGACATTTCTAATGAAATTTTGTATCACTCTCACCAATCAAGTTGCTGTGAATATAATTAATTTCCTGATTGTAAGGCCTTATTTAGATGAAATTTTATACCTTTTGAAATAATCCCAATTATTTTTTGTTTGTTAATGTGCAATACTAATCAACGAAGTTGAACCAATTTCGGAGCCTCTAGCATTTAAAGTCACCATGGATACAATTGATTGGAAGTATAAAATGGTGAGTTTTTAGAAACCATATGTATTTGATTTTATTAATATAAATTGTAAATGAGTAGCTTTCATGCAAATTAACTTCTAGAGTATCAAGTTTTTCTTCATTCAGTCAACTCATTTAGGATATACCTTTGCCTTATTATAATTTTTAATCTTTTGGATTTGTGTGTTGTATTAGAAGTGGTTCTAAATAGGCAACAACATGTTGAAATTTGGAATTGACAATTTGTATTCTGAGTTGGTTATTGAGGTTATTCTTAGTTTATGTCTGTAGATTATTGTTTTTCTATATATGATTTGTTTCCAACCTATTATTCATATATTGCTATTATATTTACAAACAAATCAAATCTTCTACACTCCTAGTTTTGCTGCTATTTATGTCACTTTGCCAAACTAGTTTAGTAGGATTTTGATTTTTGTCCAGTATTAGTATTGATTCTTAATGCGTAAGACTCTTATAGTTATGAAATTTGAATTTGACAGTATTAAGATTGAATTCAACATTGTTAATGCTGAATTCAACTCTAGTAAGGTTGAATTGGACATCATAATTAACAATTTGTATTCTAAGTTTCATATTGAATTTATTCTCATTTTACAACCTCTTATTCTGTGTTTGCTATCATATTTAATGAATTACTTCATAGACCATACCAATGGACATTGCTAAAAGGCATTTGGCTTCAAGCCATTGAAGGTTTGTGTTTGCCCTTAAGCACCAAGAAGGGGGATTGAATTGGTGGAAAATTAAAAATTAGATAGAAAGAGATAGGGAAAGAAAATGAGCACAATCAATTTTTATACTAGTTTGAGTATTAACGAACCCTACGTCCACTCCCCAATCTTAATTAGGTATTCTACTACTAGATGATACTTATAAAGAGTTTCAAGCTCACTCCAAATTTACAATGTGTTTTCAATGGCTCACACACAACCCTTACAAGTGTTTTCCTTAAGCTCACACTCAAACCTATATAAGAGTTTTCTAATGGCTCACTCTCAACCCAACAATATGTGTTTTCAAGGCTAACACTCAACCCTTTGAGCTATCAATGCTCTTACAATAATCAAATAATAACAATTAAGAATTAAAGTCTTTAAGAAATAAAATTGCAAGAGTTTGGCTTAAATAAAAGTTGTTGGATCATTATGATGGTCTTTGGAGGGGGTATTTATGGCTTTTTCCCTCTAAATTCCCATTACAAAGAAATACCAAAAAGGATCCTCATAATATCCATAAAATCTTGCATTAAATGCTCTATCAGAGCTGGGTCACGGTCGCTAAGCCTTTTTCATGGTCATGACTCCATTTTCACAGTTAAGACCAATATTTCACAGTTGCAATCTTCATAATCCACAATGACTAGATCACACGTGGTATCTTCTCATTGGTTCTTTGACTATCCGTTAGAAGCTTGGAATCCTGTATGAATTTCATAGTCACGACTTTTAATTCGTAGTTGCAAATCAAGGATCACGCCCTTGGTAGCGATTGTGACTAAGGTCGGGTTTCACTCTATGCCTCGAAGCTGAAAATTGAACAAATTGCCTTCTAATTATCTTAGTCGTCAAATTATGGTCGCAGTTGCAAGCGCAACTCAGAAGCCAACAAAGTCTTTGGGAGATTTCAATCATACTTGAAATTCAATCTATCAAATATGTTATAATCTATAAAATATAAACACTTAAAGTACATATTAGATACCTTCAATTTGACTGACAAGATCAAAATAGAGATTGATTAAGTTTTGAAATAACTTAGGTCAACAATCTCCCCCTTTTTAATTTTGACAATCAAATTGAACTTAAAAATAAAGTGACTATCAATTTAGAGTGCTCCCCCTCAATATATGCAATACATAGAAAAAAATAAAGCATTAGAACAATTTGCAAAGTACATGATTATTTGAAAGAATATATCATAAAGTTATACAATAATGAATTTTTATATTTTAAGTTCTATTTCTATATTTCTCCCCCTTTGGCAACATCAAAAAGAATGAATTACATAAAGAACTTTGTATAAAGAGAAAATAGAATAGCAATACTTAGGCACACAAGATCAATTTGAAATTGGATAATGCCACATTGGAATGCATAAAAACATAAGGAAGAGAAATTTGAAACAAAGCAAAATAAACAAAATAAAGAAGAAATTTGAAAAAAAAAATCTAAGAAGCATCTCCTCCATCCTTGGGTTCCTCTTCTTGTTCATGGGGAACCTCCCCATGCGTCTCCTCCTCTTCTTCACTAAATCCCCACTCTTGTAAGTTATATTGAGGGAGACCCATATGACCTTGCATGTCAAATATGTATTGGTGAATATGGTCTAGAAGGGAAAGTCTCTTTAAGACTTTATGAAGAAGTCAATTGGTTTCATTTAGAGGTTGAGATGGAAGGATGTTAGGAGCAACTTGGGGTGCTTCTTCTTAAGGTTGACTAGATTCACCTCTCACTACTCTTGATCTCTTCCTCGTTCTTTCTTGGATCCTAATATCTCTAAAAATATACTCATATTGCCCTTCCTTTTCTCTCAATGCCTTGGCATTGATCATGTATTGAAAATCTCTAAGGGATTGTTTAATTGGATTTTGGAGAAGAGCTTTGTTGGGTGGAGTAAGAGCCCCAACATGCTTGGCTATTGTGGTAATGTGGGAAGAAAGAAGAATTGCACCTTTTTTGGTGGAAGAGGGATGGAGGAGTGGTTTGAATGCTCTTTCCTTTCACAAGGCCATAAACGAAGAAGAGATATCTTTGGGAGACTTTCTCATTGCCATCTTCTCTAGCATTTATGGTAAGGGTGACAATCCTATGAAGAATCCAAATGGAAAGAGTTTTGATATGTTTGACAAGAGTGGATTTTGGATTGAATTTAGTCTCTAGGGAAATTTCAATCCAAAAAGGATTGAGTTCAAAGGTGAAATCATTGATGGTGTAGGTGCCTTCGGTTTAAAGGCCAAAGATATTGGTAAAATCTTGGAGTGAAAGCTCATAGAGTTTGCCAAAAAATCTAAAATTAATGGCATAGTGACCACGGGTAGGATGAAGTTTTTGTGACAACTAGGGTAGCAAGAAATTCTCTAGTTAACTCATCATACCCCTCATCATCAATGAAAAAAAATTTCCCCCACTTTAGATTTTTGAGCTAGCCAATAATACTATCCTCAATCCCTAAGGTTTTAAGACAAACAAGGCTTGGTATTTTGGTGGGTAGGATGGTTTTGTCTTGGATTCTAAGGAAATTTTATTTTTCTTCTTAGGCAATTCCCCTCATGAGTTCAAGAGGAGAGGGTTTTTGGGAAGTTTGGACTTCTTTCTCTTTTCTAAATGGTCTTCTAGAAGCCGTTGATGGAGAAGAGTTTGAAAAGATGAAGAAAAGCTTTAAAATGGGAGGAGAGCTTGAGAGTAGTAGAATTTTAAGTAAGAAAGAGTTTGGAGAGTTAGAAGATAGGTAAAAACTGAAATAGTGGTTAGAAGATAGGTAAAAACTGAAATAGTGGGGTATTTATAGGCAAAAAATAGGTGAAAAACAGTCAGAAAATGGCTAGTTTTTTAATTAAATGCAAAAATGTCCATTGCAAAACAGCCAGTTTTGAATGCTACAAACTCTGAGTCGTGACCGTGACTACTTAGTCGCGACCTCGATTTTTGGAAAATTCAAAAATCGTGTCCATGATTCAACAATTGCGAGCGAGATTCTGCAGGCTAATCAACAACAGTAAAAAATTTAAATTTCGCGACTGCTATTTCTATGTCACGACCATGAATTTTGAAAAAATCAGAGATTTGTGAAAACATTTGATGAAGGATATGTGTAATGTAATTGGCGTTATAACTCAAGGTCAAAATAAATGCAATTATACATTTCATATACCAAGATATCAGCAAGTCATTGAAAAGAAATTTAAGCAATTAAAGTCAAATATACCAAAAATCAACCATAAAGCAACCAATATGCAACCAAAAATTCAAGAACATTGCACAAAGTTAAAAACTTGATTTTAATTGAATTAAGAGTCACCTCAATTCAAGATTAAATGTTAAAATAAAATGTGAATAAGAATGTCATAAAATGCATAAAATTTTGATGTGTATGAAAAACTTTATGTAATTTTGAAAATCTAAGGTAATGAGCTCCCATCAAGCATATCAATTTCCCTTTTTATGAAATTTAATCTTTCTTCGTTCAAGGGTTTTACGAAAATATTAGCAAGTTATTTAGTTGTATCAATAAATTCTAATACAACATCATTATTTTGCACATGATCTCTTAAGAAATGATGCCTAATGTCTATATGCTTATTCCTAGAATGTTGGATAGGATTTTTGGAAAGATTTATGGCACTTGTGTTATCACATTTGATGGGAATGTGATCAATCACTTGACCATAGTCCTTCAGTTGTTGTTTTATCTAAAGAACTTGAGTGCAACAACAACCTACCGCCACATATTCCGCTTCAGAGGTGGACAAGGCTACCGAAACTTATTTCTTGCTAAACCATGAAACTAAACATTCACTACGAAAATGACAAGTTTCAAAAGTGCTTTTTCTATCAAGAAAACTATCGGCATAATCCGCATCTGAAAATCCAATTATTGTAAAAGATGAATTTCTAGGATTCCAAAGCCCTAAATGCAATGTGCCATGTAAATATTTCAAAATTCTTTTAACTGCATGCAAATGAGATTGTTTAGGACAAGATTGAAAACATACACACAAACAAACACTATACATTATATCAGGTCTAGATGCCATAAGATAGAGAAGAGAATCAATCATACCTCGATATTTCTTCTTATCTATAGGCTTACCCTGTTCATCTTTGTCAAGCTTAGTTGATATGCTCATTGGAGTCTTGCTACTTTTGCAACCATCCATGCCAAACTTCTTGAGAAGCTCTCTTGTATATTTGGATTAGTTGATGAAGATGCCATCTTTGCATTGCCTGATTTGTAGTCCTAGGAAGATCTTGAGCTCACCCATAATGCTCATCTCAAATTCCCTAATCATACACTTGGCAAATTCTTCACAAAGATATTCATTAGTAGCACCAAATACAATATCATCAACATAAATTTGAACAATTAAAGTGTCATTTTTGTGACATTTTACAAAAAGTGTTCTGTCAACTTTCCCCTTAACAAAATCATTTTTCAAAAGAAATGTACTTAGCCTTTCATACCAAGCTGTAGGAGCTTGTTTCAAACCATACAAGGCCTTGGTTAATTTAAAAAGATGATTGGGAAGTTCATGATATTCAAAACCAGGGGGTTGCTCAACATAAACTTCCTTCTCAATAAATCCATTTTAAAAAGCACTTTTAACATCCATTTGAAAAAGTTTAAAATCCATATGACATGTATAAGTAAGCAAAATTCTAATAGCCTCTAATCTTGCTACCAGAGCATAAGTTTCATCGTAATTAATGCCTTCCTCTTAGTTATATCCTTTGGCAACCAATCTAGCCTTATTCTTAATGATGAAACCATGCTCATCGAACTTATTTCTATAAACCCATTTACATCCAATAATGGGATGATCTTTAGGTCTAGGAACAAGTTCCCAAACTTTATTTCTCTTAAATTGGTTGAGTTCCTCTTGCATAGCAATCACCAAAATCTCATTATTAAGAGCCTCATCAATGGTTCATGGCTCAATTTGAGAAACAAAAGCAAAATTATTATCTAAGGCTTTATAATGAGATCTAGCACTTACACCCTTAGATGGATCACCTATGATTTGCTCCTTGGGATGATTCTTAGGGTATCTCCACTCCTTAAGAAGTTTTTAAACATCTTCCTCTTATGGATTTGATTGATCCTCATGATCTTGTTGGTTTTCCCCTTGTTCTTCAACTTCCTTTGAAGTCTCATCTTGATCCAATCCAAGCTTTTCAAATTCACCTACAAGATTATCAAGAACACTAGCTTTCCCAAGATCAAGTTTACTAGATTCATCAAATATAACATTCATAGACTCTTCAATTACCATAGTCTTTTTGTTAAAGACTCTATAAGCTTTACTAGTGGTGGAATATCATACGAAAATGCCTTCATTGATTTTAGAAGCAAATTTTCCAAGGTTATCCTTGGTATTTAATATGTAGTACTTACAACCAAAAACTCTTAGATATGAAATGTTGGATTTTCTTCCATTCCATAACTCATAAGAGATTTTATTCAAAATGGGTTTTTTTTAAAAACTCTATTTGAAATGTAATATAATGTATTAATGGCTTCTGCCCAAAAATATGTTGGTAAACCATATTCATTAAGCATGGTTCTAGCCATTTCAATCAAGGTTCTATGTTTCCTTTATACAACACCATTTTGTTGAGGTGTTCTAGGAGAGGAAAAATTATATGAAATTCCATGTTCAATGCAAAAATTTTCAAAAAATTCATTTTCAAATTCTTTTCTATAATCACTTTTAATTTTGGAAATGAAGTAGCCTTTCTCATTTTGAACTCTTTTTGCAAAACTTTTAAATGCATCAAAAGCATCACTCTTATGAGTCAAGAAACTAACCTAAGTAAATCTAGAGTAGTCATCAATAAGCACATAGGCATACATTTTTTCACCTAAACTAGCAACTCTACTAAGTCCAAACAAATCCATATGAATAAGTTGAAAGGGTCTAGAAGTACTCATAATATTTTTTGATTTGTAGGATGATTTGTGTTGCTTTCCCATTTGACAAGGTCCACATGTCTTATCCTTTGAGAAGTTGATCTTTGGAAGTCCTTCACTAGCTCATCCTTGCAAAGGCTATGAAGAAGCTCCATGCTTGCATGTCTGAGCCTTCTATGCCAAAGCCAAGATTTATTACTAATAGACATGAAACACTTGACATCTTGGTTAGCCAAATCATCTAGGTCAATCATGTAGGTATTGCCCTCCCTTTCACCCTTAAACACTATATTGTCATTAGCTAAAATGGTAACAATGCATGCATTAAAGTCAAAGGTGACTTTATTACCTTTATCACATAATTGACTTACACTTAGCAAGTTAAATTTTAAACCATCAACTAAAACAACATTTTCAACGAGGGAAAGATTGTCCTTACCAATGGTACCAATGCTGACTATCTTACCTTTGGCATTTTTACTAAATGTAATGTTTCCACCTCTCTTTTCTTTCAAATTTATGAAGAGGCTTGCATTTCCGATCATGTGTCTTGAACATCCACTATCTACATGCCATTTGTTCTCCTTGGTAGTGAATTTGAGACACACCTATAAAAAAGAGATTAATCATCTTGTCTTAGGTACCCAAATAAACCTGGGTCCTTGGGGGTTAGCCTTGGGCAAGTCCTTAAGCTTGAGTTGAGCCTTCCTTATACAACAAAATACATTTATGTGATGTCTTTCATACAATAATGGCATTTGAGTTATGACTTGAAGGTTTTTTTAGCCATTTTGTCAAAAAAAATTGGTCTTTTCACAACATTATGTCATGAATGGATATAAGAACAAGTATTATGTTGTGATTGTGGATGTCTTTGAGCATGCCTTTTTTGATACATGAATGCATGATTAACTCTTTAAGGCTTAGCTCTTGACTCTAATATAACCTTTTGAGTCCTTTTGGGACTTGAAGGTTTAGTGTGTTTTTTTACTTCCTTGTGAATTACCTCAATGCTAGAGGTTTGAGGAGTTATAGCCTTTATGAACATAGTGGGAGAGGATGTGGATGGAGATGAGCTATCAAAGCCAAAACCATATTTCACAAGGAGTGGCCTTTGTGATATAATAAGAGTATCCAAAGCTTCTTTTCCTTTATGAAGTTTTGAGATTGAATTTCTTAATTCTTCAACCTCAATTTTCAAAGTATTGTTTTCTTTATATAAAGAATTAAAAGAGGAGTTTTAGAAGTGATTTCCTCCAATCAGCTTTTTAAGCTAACATTGGAGGTTTTGAAGCTTAAAACAAGTTTTTCTAATTCTTTAAAATTCTCCTCCAACTTAGAATGCTTTTCCTTAAAAAATTTTATTTTTGATTTATACCTTTTGCATTTTAAATTATAGCTTTAATTAGCTCATCCTCATCATGCATATCATCATCAATATCATCACAAGATTAAGAATTAGAGCTTACCTCATTTGATGAGTCCTCTAAGGCTATGAAACATAAGTTTGCTACATCCTCTTCCTCTTCATCACTTGAGGAGTCATCATCCCATTTTGCTTTGAAACCCTTTTTCTTCTTCTCCTTGTCCCATTTCTTTTTCTTCTTGACGTTAGGACATTCTATTTTTATATGACCTTACTTGCCACATTCATAGCAAGTAATGTCATTCTTCTTTTCTTTGCTTGAGTTTGAGTTGTAATTTGATGATGATCTCCTAAAGGGCCTCTTTTCTTTCTTTCTTCTATTGATGATGTCTTTAACCCTTTTTGAGAGCATAGTAAGTTCTTCATCATCATCATCTTCACTTTTCTCTGATTCACTTGAGCTCTCACATTATTTTTTGCTTTTGAGGGAGGATTTGAGAGCTAAAAATTTCTTTTTCTCCTTCTCTTGATTCTCTTCCTTCTCTATTAACAAAGACATTTCTTTAGTAAGGAGTTTGTCAATGAGGACACTAGTAGGAACCTTTCCAAGATCCTCATTAGCTTCTTCTATGCCAACAATTCTAGCTCTATAATCGTTTTTAGGGAGAGTCTTGAGAATCTTGTAGTTTATATTATTCAAGGTGTATATTTTGCCCAATTTCTTCATGTTGGTGATAAGGGCTAGAAGCATATTTGTCACATCGGTGACACTTTCTTGGGTTTCATTTTGAAGAGCTCATATTCACTTGTGTACAACTGAATCTTTTTCTCCTTAACTTGCTTAGTTCCTTTATGGTAGTTTTCTAAAGATTTCCAAATGCTAAATGCACTTGAACAATGTTGAACTCTACCATATTCTTCTCTTGAGAGTGAACTAAGAAGAATTGCCATGGCTCTCTTATTTTTCCATTAGCTTTTCTTTGTGCATCCACCCATTCTTCTCTAGAAACCAATTCTTCAACATCATCAGCTTTTCTTGATGGAGATTTCCATTCTTTGATTATGCAATCCCATACATCAATGACATCACTATCAAGATATACTTCCATTCTATATTTCCAATGCAAATAATCAATACCATAAAAGTGTGGCTTGAGGTGATGCATCCCTTCATTGGCCATTTTGAAATTTTCTCACACAATTAAGCTAGAAAAGTGAGACCAATGCTCTGATACTACTTGTTTGCCCTTAAGCACCAAGAAGGGACGTTGAATTGATGGGAAATTAAAAATTAGATAGAAAGAGATAAGGAAACATAATGAACACAATCAATTTTTGTAGTGGTTCGGGTATTAAGGAACCCTATGTCCACTCCCCAATCTCAATTAGGTATTCTACTACTAGATGATACTTACAAAGAGTTTCAAGCTCACTCCAAACTTACAATGTGTTTTCAATGGCTCACACACAACCCTTACAAGTGTTTCCCTTAGGCTCACACTCAAACCTATACAAGAGTTTTCTAATAGCTCACTCTCAACCCAATAATATGGGTTTTCAAGGCTAACACTCAACCCTTTAAGCTATCAATGCTTTTACAGTAACCAAATAATAACAATTAAGAGTTAAAGGCTTTGAGAAATAAAATTGCAAGAGTTTGGTTTAAATGAAAGTTGTTGGATCATTATGAAGGTCTTTGGAGGGGGTATTTATAGCTTCTTCCCTCCAAATTCCTGTTACAAAAAAATACTAAAAAGGATCCTCATAACAGCCATAAAATCTTGCATTAAATGCTTTATCAGAGTTGGGTCGCGATCACTAAGCTTTTTTCGCGATCAAGACTCCATTTTCGCGGTCGAGACCAATATTTCGAGGTCACAATCTTCATAATCCACAAGGCTATATCACACGTGGCATCTTCTCATTGGTTCTTCGACTATCTGTTGGAAGCTTGGAATCCTGTATGAATTTTGCGGTCGCGACTTTCAATTTGTAGTTCCAATCAAGGATCACGCCTTTGGTCACAGTCGGGACTAAGGTCGCGATTCACTTTGTGTCTTGAAGCTAAAAATTTAACAAATTGCCTTCTAATTGTCTTGGTCATGAAATCATGGTTGCAGTCGCGATTTGGTGGTCGCGGTCGCAACTATATGCTGTCTTGGGCGCAACTCAAAAGCCAACAAAGTCTTTGGGAGATTTCAAACATACTTGAAATTCAATCTATCAAATATGTTATACTCTGCAAAATAAACACTTAAAGTACACATTAGATACCTTCAATTTGATTGACAAAATCAAAATAGAGATTGACTAAGTTTTGAAATAACTTAGGTCAATAGTTTGACTGCTTGACCTTGAAAAGAAAAAGCACTAGAAGGTTGAATATGTTCCCAAGTTCAGTGGTCGTGTAAGATGACAAAGGCAAGGATTGAAAACAATTGGATGAAATTTGTAAAGGGTCAAAACTTAGAGCTCAATGATGAAGTAGAATTCCTTATGATAAATAAACATCCCATGGCATTTTATACAACCATCAGAAAGGCTTAACCAATGCTTATGCGTAAAAGTTTTAAATATATTTTATGAATTATTTAATTTGTAGAAATTTCATCTCTTAATTACTCCTATTTATCTAATTATTTATATTGTATTATATATTACAATTTGATATATGGTTTTATATGGCACGTATCTCATGCTTGCAATTTGTGAGTCTAAAACCTTGGCATGTTTTATTACATATTCTTAATGCTTTCCTTTAATCATGTCAAAACAAATTTGCATTTTAAGAAAATTTAAGAGAAATTCATGAAAGAAGATCATACTAGAATGCTCAACATATTTTGGGAAACTTACTTCTTTATATATGTAAAGGCAAAGATAAAAATAGGACCAATATTTTTTTCCCAAAATTAGATTAGATTTCATTACAAAAAAGAATATAAATCACATGACAACAAAGTTTTTAGCCTAGGAGGTTGTATTACATACTAAATTGGAGAAAGAAAAGAATACAACAAACAAGAGTCAATGCAATGTGCATCTTTGTTGGACTGTCTTTAACCCAACTAATCTCACAATAGGAAAGTTCATCCTAAGCTCATTAGAAATTGAAAGCAAAACGAGAATCTTCTATGGACTGTTTTCAAAAGGAACAGAAATGGAGTCTTTTAATACCTTGTATTTTGTTCCCAATACAAGATTTGTAAATCTAGCAATGCATCATCTTTCATAGATAATACCATTGCTTCAGCTTTTGCAACAAAAACTATTCGGGTTCTTTTTTTATTTGCAACACCATCAATTACTTCATCCTTTTGATTCCTGAAAATAACTGCAAGAGCAGCAATTCCTATTATAAGCTACCTCAATGCCATTCATTCCATGATAAAACCTCATAATTCATAAGGTAAATTACCATAGCTTTTCTATTTACAACTACATCATCTTCATTTTAATCAAAAGTGAAATAAAGCCAATAAAAAACCTTATAAGTAATCAAAGAAACCTTATAGGGCCAATAAAAAACTTCATTTCATTATCAAAAATCTTATAGGTGAATGGTATTAGAAATTGTAAAAGTTACATTACTGGTGAACTAAATTTTAAATTCCATATAGAATACCACATATGAATCCAAAGAGAAAATTCTGGTAACCCATTTCATTCATTTCAATCTCCTCCTTGATCAGAGAATCATGTGTGTCTTCCTCCCTTTTGCTAAGTCTCCTCGTAACTAAAAGTAACACAATTGGATATTGCAATAGAGCTTCTTTCTCTATGACAATTGAGATAACAATTGTAACCATCAACAGCCTCTTCTATAGAGTCAAATGACCTGTACAAGCATCTACTTAGTCCAATTACTAGCAGTTCACATTGTTCCCATGATGAGTGTATACCAAGATATTTACCTTTGAAAGCAACATAGAATTTAAATGCATTAAACTTTCCTATGTTCTTCCCTTTCACCTTTCCATTGCAAAATACCATAGTCTTTGATAAAAGAGAGAACTCAATTTAGGGCTAAAGAAGAGAGAGAATTTAATTTAGTGGTAAATAAGAGAGAGAATGCAATTTAGGGTTATAGAAAATTTAATTGAAGAGAGATGAAGAAAATTTAATGTTAATTGAAGAGAGATAATGAATTTTGGATTCAAATTGAGGAGAGAGAATGAAATTTAAATAATAATGGAAGAGAGAGAATAAAATTTGAATTTGAATTGTAGACAGAGAGAATCAAAATCTCAAAAAGTTTTCAATTTCAATGAAAAAAATGAAAATACCAATACAAATCTATTAAATTTCATTAATTATCAATTGATCCCTGTTAATCTAAATCAACTGATTTGCCGATCATTTTTGTTGATTAATGCATATATGTCTTATCAATTTCTCTCTTAATTCAATAAAACAAACCCAAAAATAATGATATGCTACTTCACAAACCTATCAATTCAAACAATTTTGTGTCATTTAATTTTTTATATATTAAAAGAATAAAAAAAAAACCAATTAGAAATGATAATAAATAGAGTATTTTTTAATATCAACTTAAATCTATCTAACAATGATTTTATATATATTTATAAACAGGTTTAAAATAGTTACAAATTTAAAAATAAGTTTTTTTTTTAAAAGAATTTAAAAATAAGTTAATATCTTAGTTTCTATATTTGAATTAATTTATATAATATTAATTAAAAGTAAATATGTTATAGAATATTTTAGAATATGAATAATTAGAAATTGAGAGGAATTCAAATAATTAAGTTATTAAATAGATTTTCATAGAAATTAACAAAATTTTCATCATGTAGACATTAAAGTAGCAAAACTTTCATAGAAATTAACAAAAGATAATCGCTGACCACAGTGGTTGTGTACAAAAGACATAAGAGAGAGAGAGAGAGAAGTACATAAAATTGATGATTGGTAAGTGGAATAACCAAAGAAAAAAAAATTCCACTTGCATAATTTTCAATTATAAAAGCCAACCAACCCAACCATAAAGCAGTGAAACTATTCGATGATGATAAATTACTATTTTATTTTTGAAATTTAATCTAATTAGTAAAATAATTTTTAAAAAAAATTAAGTAAATAATTTTTTACATTTTGTTTGGGTCAATTAATTGGTTCTTTGCTAATTAAATGTGATCTGTTTAGTCTTCTCATCATCTTTAAGATTATAGGAAGCGAAAGTTGTCAAATTTAAATATCTTAAATTACAAAAGGTTACCACCAATTTTATGAGAAATGTTAAAAAAAAATAATTACCCCATGTCGTATAGTTTATAACGTTATTTCAACCCATTAAACTTCCCTAATATGAAAAAAAAAATCATTTTCTGTCCAATTTTTTTTTTATAAATTTCATTAAAAATAAATTTTAAAAAATTTAATACCTAAATTACCCCTGCCATCTTATCATCTTTCTTCCCCCTTCTCTCTCATCTTGCATACATATGACAATTGATAATATAATTTACTTCAATTTGAAGCTAATGATATGCTGGATCTACGTAAGACTTAGATATACCAAAAGGTTTTTATCACTATTTCTAACCTTTCATCTTTTCTTTATTGATCTAAGTAAGACCTAGATATGCCAAAAAAAGCAAACTCTGCTCTGAATCTTGAAATTTTATGAGTTTATGGTTTGCTCTGAAAGCCAAAGTTTTTGTTTTGAATGTTGAACTTTTATGGCAGTGATTGTTATTTGTTTAAACTACATAAAGACGCCTCGCATATAGGAAATTGAGAAGTTCGAGATGAGCATTACTAAGAGAGGATTGAATTGAAGAAATTAAAAGCATAGTGAGGCCTGGGTTTCAATTTTTTAGATTTTCATTTCCATAGTTGAGATCTTTGAAGCACGAAAACGGGGATTTATCAGCATTTCCACGTTTCAGAAACTCAAACACGGCGACACTCCATCGAAACAGCACCGACACATTTTCGGACCGTTTCTGCAAGTTCAACAAATTTGAAAACACGTTTCTCTTTTGGAAATGCGTTTCGCTTACACAAAATTAATAGATTTAAGATTTAAATAGAGATTTAGTACCTGATATTCAAAATTTCTCTCCTCTCTCCTTTCTCACTGTCGCAAATTCGTAATCAACCACCGCTGCACGTCAACGGCAATCGATTCCGGCGATCCATCATGCTCAAGGTCTCCTAGGTCAGATTCCTTTGTTCTATTTTGCTATTTCGTTGGTTGTTTGGTGTTTAGTGGTTGTTCCTTCCTTCTTCTGCCTGCTTCTGCGTTCTCGATTTCATCTTCTTCTTTTTTAATTTTCTGTGTATGGGTATGGGTAATGGGTATTTCTGGCTATTTTGCTAGTTTTCAATTTTTGTTGGGTATGGGTATTTATTTATTGGGTATGAATATTTGTTGAGTATCGATTTATTGGTTATTATTTGATTTATTTATTTTGAATACATAATTTGATTTATTTATTTTTAAAGTTGAATTAGATGATTAATTTTGAATTGGAAAGTTTAATAATTTAAAATTTGGCCCAAATTTATTAATTCATGATTGGATATTCTGAAATTTTTTTTTGGATATGTATGATTCTAAAATTTTAAAGTTGATATTAAATTAAATTTGTCACTTTTATGTAATTTTAATTCATAAAATTTATACTTTATATGTTACTTCTTGAATATTTGGTTTATTAACATGTTTTTAATATTTGGAGAATTATCTTTCATAATATATATATATATATATATATATATATATATATATATATATATATATATATATATATATATATATATATTGATCGGGGTTTATCATTAAGAGTAACATTTGCTTTAATAATTATGACAAATATACATATGAAAAAAAATTACATATATAATAACAAATAATATTTACAAATATATCCCTATATTTTTTTATATTTATGCATTTCTCCCGCATTTCATTTCCTACATTTTTTAAAAATGTCGTTTCAGCGTTTCCTATTTCCACATTTCCTGTTTCCGTGCTACATATGTTGAGATGTAAAATTTAAGGAAAAATAAAGGGTATTCTAGTCTTTTAATATGTTTTTAATGGTAAAAACAATGTTTTAAAATAGATCTAACTAGCCGGTTTAACCAATTGAACCGAGAATTGGAGGTCAGTTTAATCCGATTGCTTTTAAATAACTAGATTTATGTTTAAACCATATTGAACCGGAACTGAAAAAAAATCGGTGAACCGATCAAACTGGTCCAATTTTGAAAATTATTAAAAATATATATATAACTTCTATTATATTTGTTTTTTTAGATGTTTTTAAATTTAGTATGTGATTATAGAAATGGCAATTTGTACCCTACCCATGAATACCCACTCATACCCTATTCTGTCAAAAAGGATAATAGCCGAGTTGACTGAGTAATGTGAATGGATAAACCCATATCTAAAAAAATAATATTGGGTTTGAGTAGGATACGGATAGTATAGTACCCTACTCATACCCGTATTGATACCCTATCTGAATTATCAAGGTTATATATTTTATATAAAACTTTATATATTTTATTATTTTATATAAAGGTTTTAGTATTTTAGCATCTAAAATAATTCTTATATTTTCTTAAATATAAAAATAGGTTCGAATTGACCTAGATATCTTTAAATAATTTGCATTTCAATCATTAAAACTATGTCATTTTAATAATAGATTTTTAGTAATTTAATAATTTCATTTAGATTATCATAATGTTATTTAGTTTAGTTAAATAATTTATTATACTTGATCATTTTATTGAGAACAAAAAAGTTATTTTGTATCCTTGACATATAATGTTAAACTAAATCATAAATTTCTCTTATTTTTTCATTTTGTCATTCTGCTCATTCTCTTTCCTTGGTTCTCTCTTTTTTGGATCTTCATTTCTTTTATTTTTAGAACACTCTCTTTAAACTCTCTGCAAATTTTTCATTTTCAAACTCTCTAAATCTCATTATATTTTCTCTCTGGATTTTCTTTTTTTTTTTCCTCTGAATTTTCTTTTCTTTTTTTTGGATATTCTTCTCTCTCTAGTTTTATAATTAAATAAGCTTTCATTAAATTGATATTGTTTTATGGTTTTTTTTTTTTTTTTGCTTCTCATAATTTTGAATGTAAAAATGGCAAAGTAAATAATCACTTTCGTATATTTGAGATGAATCTACTATTTAGATATTTCACGCTTATTATATTTGAAATTAATATTGTTTGTGACAATTATTCATTTTCTTTATTAATATTAATTCACTCCATTTTATTTTCACTTCTCTTTATATAAAATCATTGTTTAAATACATATCTTAATATCTTTTCATTAAATTTAACAACTCATTATAACACTATACTTTTTGAAATTTTAGTATTTATAACTTCATATCAAGTAATCAAATCAAATATCATAAATATAAAGTAATCAATTATCCTGAATCACTATTTTTTTATTATACAAATTTATTTTATTTTTTAAATCAAATATTCTAAATTTATATATATATTTAAAAATAATTTGATAATTATTCGGATAATGAATTACCCATTGGTTACACGAAATCCCATGGGTATTGAGACGGGTTTAAAATTTATAACCCAAATAGATATGGGTACGAGTATAGGTAAACATGTACCTCTTTGAGTATAGATATAAATATTATATTATTATACCCATATCCTACCCATTGTCATCCATATGTGGTTAATTATATTTGTCTTTTTCTTAAATGTGTTTTTTTAGATGTTTAATATGATATATTATATTAATCATATAAGAATATTAAAAAATATACAAATATATGCATTCTATAATAAAATGGTTGAATAGGTGATTAAATCAATCGGGTCAACCAAATCGAAAATCAGTGATATAATCAGTTCAATCACCGGTTTAATTTTTAAAATACTGATAAAAAATAGCTGAATGATTAATTAATTGATAAAATTAAAATTGAGAAACTATCTAATTAGTTTGTTAAAAATAAAAGACTACTTCATTAATTATGTCAAATTTTAATAACAAATTAATAATTTACTCTTTTACCAAATATCTCTCTACAAAAAACACCGTTAGTTAACATGCCCTTGGAATTAGACCATAAAAGAAATGTGATTCTTTTACTTCCAGAAAGAGAGAGAGATTTCGATGTGATAGTTGGTTGGCCCATGACTGAATATATGCCAACTTTTAAAGATGTGATATGCATCAAGTAATAATAATAATTTAATTATAAAATAATAATAATAACATTTTTATAATTATTATTTTATAATTATAAAATAATAATAATAATAATATTTTTTTTTTTTTTTATGAATATGCACTTTTCTATGGGATTTTGAGTGTCCCTAAGCTAGAACTCATGCTAATGATGCCTACAATACTGTTTTTTCACATAATTGCATCTTTCAGCTGTCAAAAAACGTGGACAGCTCAATTGCAATATCAATGGGACTTGGAATCTTCACTAGAAAATATCATTTTCAAGACGCCATTAATAAATTGAAATTAAAAAAAAAAAAGAATTTATAAAATCAACAAGTTATAGAAAGGAGATATGCCTCTCCAAAATTTATGTTAATTCACCATAACAGTATTGATTTAGTGATAAAATAGCTCAAAACACTCAAAAATTAATAATATACAACTTATCATAATTTGAGAACAGTAATTTTTTTTTTTTGAGAACTAAATATTCGTTAATTATTAAAATAGAATAATACGAAATTATGAAATTTTATAATATTATAATTTTTCAAAATTAATATTAAAATAAATTAGAAATCTAAATAAAAATAATAATAATTTTAATTTAAAATATTATATCATACTTAACAATAAATAATAGCTATTTGTCGACTTTTCTTATTATTTTACGTATTCGCTCTCAACACTTTTGATATGAAAATATTTTACATCTTATAACTCAACTCATTTACATATCTCCCTCCAACAATTACACAAGGTGCCACATATGTTTGATCTGTCATATTTTGTACTAATTGTTTTTGGCAAAATGATTTTAGTTTTTATAATTTTTAGTTAGAAATTATTGTATTATAATTTTTCTATATATAAATATTAGCAAAAGATAGGACTAAAATTAACTCCAAATATATTCTTATATTTGTTTTATTGTCTCCCCAAATTCAATAAAATTAATAAGTTGATTTATTATATAAATTGACATTTTATAAATAGTAATATATACTATATTTTATATATGTAATATTGTAAGATGGCTGAATTCTCTGTTACTGATAAAAAAAAATTATCTTAAAATATATATTTAACTGATTCATATTATTCTATATAATAACTTATCTTTATTTCATCTTCATTTTGAATTTTTTTTTTTCTCTTATGCATGATTTCTACCATTTTAAGCTTTCTAATTTCCCTCTCATTTATTTAATTCATGCTTAAACCTCTTTCATATATAGTTGAAGGCACTAAAAAAAAATGGACTGATAACTAGTCTGTTTGGATTTTTTTTTTCCAAATAATTTGTTTGGAATTTGGATGATAATTAATATGACGCCAATTTAATGAATTTAGTACATTTTATATAACCTATGAACATTTGGCCTAGTTTATTTAATTTTTAGTCATATAATTCAGTTAAATTAGTATTAATTTCACCTTTGTATGTTTCAAAATAAATTAACTTTAAAATATATTACTGATATTTAGATTTTTTTTTTTTTTTTTATGTAGGATTGTATATGAGCTAGGTCTTTCGCAATAATTTTTTTTTTATATTTTCTACTTCTTTAAAATTTTATTAGTAAATTTAAATATTATATTATTGGATAGAGCTTTAAAAAGGACCATCATGCATTGCGATCACCGGTGTAATTTTTCAAGCTTATTACTGTCCTTAGAAAGTACTTGTTTTGATAAACCAAGAGATTTTTTACTATTGAATATAAAAGAAAAATAAGAAAATTAGAAATATGATTTTGATTGGGATAAGATGAATTAGGACTGGTATATGACAGCTAAAGTTCAACTCATCGCCTTACTGCTGCCAGTCGAGTTGTTGATGCTTGCCTTAGGCCATAGACGGTTGCGGCCTTATATATTGTACTTAAGAGACAGTATTTGGATCAAGAAAGCGAGAATAGTAGGAGCGGCTTCCCATATTGAAATTTAGCATAGTATTGTAGATTGTATTTTATCTTTGTTTGCTTATGTAATTTATCTGTCTTTGTGGTTGTATTCTCTCAAGGAATTACAAATAGAAATCACTTGTTTTTTTGTGAAAGCAAATTAAATATAAAAAGATTTGTCTGATTTTTGATTTTTTTTTTTTAAAATAAACTAATAGCAAAACAATAAATTAAAAGAAAATGCAAATGCAAATAGGTGAAAATTTAATGAATAAAGATAGTCTAGGGTTTGTATTCAGTTTATCAATTTTCTATGTTCAAGAATAGTTCCAATTAATTATGCTAAAGCCCTAGTTTCTAATAAATCAAAGGATAAAAATTAGTCTATTAGCAATCGCATTCATAGAAATCATTCTATCAATTCATACATTAAGAACAAGGACTTTATCTTAAAACTTATATTTCTAATTCATTTTAAGATCTTAAAAGAATGAAATCTGGATTTGAACTTCAACTCTCGTTCCTTCGTTCAAAACCTAAGTAAAATAATTGATAGCTAAGCAATTGTTCTTAAACAACCAGCCAATTCAATTAAGAATAAAAAGAATAATTGATTGGGATTTAATTCAATTCTACATCATGAACACATCATACAAACCCTAGACTAAAATGAAATTAGCTCATGGAAAATAAAGAAATTATCTCATTCTCAATATAATTAACTGAATCCATCAAAACAATACTATTGATTTAATTAACCTAGAATAGTTAAATTTGAGAAATAAGAATCAATCCTCACCTTACAACTGATTGGATTAAATTCAATCTCTTAAATTTTCACCAAATAAATTCCCTAAGAACAAAAGGTGGAGGTCTAATCTCGGAATAAGATATGGAAAATTAACTAAGAAAATAAATATTATGCCATTACAATTCAGAATCCAAAAACTCCCGATCCCTTTTTCCTCTATTTCAGATCTATTTATAACCTCTAAAAACAAAAAACCTAAATGGAAAAGCAAACTAAAAATTCGGATCAACATTGCCTAAACTGATCAGATCTTCGCGGTGAGCGCTGGGGCTGGGCAGCTAGGGAGCTTGGGCTGAGATTTTCATTGGCAGTGGGCACTGGAGCTGGTGCTGCTTGCGCAGCTGAACGTGGCCTGCAGGAGATAGCCCGTTACGCACGCTGGATGACCGCTGTGGACGCTGCTGGGAGTTGCTGCTGCTGCCTGCTACGTTGGCATGCGCTGGCCCTTGGCAACTGGTGCTAGGGAGCTGGAATGCCTGGGCAGTTGCCCAGCGTGCTCTGGCTAGGCTATGTGCGAGATTTTTCGGGCCCGTTGCACATGCTTCTGCCCAAATCTCCTTCTTTTGCTCCATTTAATGCCTAATTCCTGCAAAATGAGCTAAAACCTTCCTCAAACTAAAAAAAGATAAAATAACACATTCTAACCTACATAGACATGAATTAATCACAAAATGCCTAAATTAACACCCACAAAACCCATATAAATATGCCACAAATAGTGGCACGACGCACCAACATGAGCATTATTAACATGGCTATAAGACAATAGGTTGGTCCATCATTTAGTATCATTTATTGAGTCGAATTCATTGAGTCTAATGCTCATTACTATTCAAATTATTTTTCTCAAGTTGTTGCATGAGCTTGTGAAGATATTTTAAATGAACTTTCCTGCCTTCTTATCCTCTAGTAGTGTAATTGTATTTTTAACATTTAATTATGTATTTAATATTATATTGTTTTGTATTATTAAAACTCTAGCACTCTGCATTGTTATTTCCTTTTGTCTATAATTTTATATTATTAGTTAGTCGTTTGGTTTCTTTTGAGCTTGCTGAGACATTTTGTTAAGCAAGAACCAATGTTGATGATGATGTGATTGAGATATTTGCACTGTGTGGCACTATTTATTAATTTGATATTTAGTTGGTTATGGTTAATAGGTGGGTGAATAGCCTTTGTGTTGTGACAATTACAGCTATCACATTATAGTTTTGTCATTTAACAAGTTATCATGCTTACTATGAGTACTAGTAATCACGTGTATCACCTGTATCCTAGTGCCAGTCATATGTCATCAAGTTTGGGTTATGACAAACTTGGTATCAGAGCAAATGTCCTGCGACCTCTAGTATATTTAGATCTAAGGAAGTTTTGGATGGTCTTTATTTTAGTAACATGGAGCATAGCATTCCTATTCATCTTATTGAGTTTTTCTTGCCTCCAAATCAGTGTTATTCTTATGTTGTGATTTGTAATTGTTGTTTGCTTATGTTTATTGTATATGTGTTGTATGTTTTTGATGATTTGATGGACAGGATGACTCATTGCAGACTCATGGCTTAAAATAAAAAGGATACATGATGCTAACGATAATTTTTCAATGATGAAAATTCTTCTAGATGCATAGGATGCCTTCAGAATGTAAAAGAGTATGAACTATCATAAAGTGGAAGATATCGAGATCATGCTAATTGAATATTGTGATTTTGAGAATCCACAAGGACTTTGATCTATTAGGGTATAAAATGGTTAAATTTCAAAATTTGAATGCTTTTGGAATTAACTAATGTTTGCTTTGACTATACAAATGAGTTTGAAAATGATAAATGATTTTTAAATGTGTTTTTAAAAGTAGTTTGGGAAGCTTATTTTTTTGGAACTTAAAGCTTGTATCAAGTTGTCTGTCTACACATGCATTGAATTTTGCATCATAGAGTCGTAAAGCATTAGTCATACATCATGAGTCTCATCACCCATTCCATTGAGGTTGCACGTCAATCTGCCATCTTTGGACACAATACATTGAGTTCCAAAACAGAGGGAAAATATTTTTATTTTTTACAAACAATTTTTAAATGATTTTGAAAATCAAATAGATTTGAGTGAACCAGAAATGGATTGGACTCTGGATGAGAAATACTTTGAGTTTTTAGTTGGTCTTCTTAAAAGTGTCAAAGTGCGCGGCAGAAGTGTAGTAGAGAAGGTTGACTTTGAGTATGTAGTGCCAACTCCAGTTTGAAAATTTGAGGACAAATTTTCTTAAGAGGGGATGAGTGTAACAACCTAAATTTTTATTTATCTTAGAAAATCCTAGTCATATAGAATATAATTATTTAATTATACTTGTCACATTGCACTTGAAATTCTCATTTTTCTAAAATTTTGAATTTTTATGATTTTGAAAATATATTATTAATTATAATTTTTATTTAAATATTGAAATATATGAATATGATGTAAAGAAAATATTTATATTTATTTAGTTGTGAAAATATCATTTTCTGCAATTTATTATTTTGAGGTAAATTATTTATTAAATCAAGTTTTTATTTGTTTTGAATTTTTTTAAATTTAAGTAAATATTAGTTTTAATTTTATTTGATTAAAATTGTTGTTATTATTATTATTATCTGTGAATATTAGTTTTAATTTTATTTGATTAAAATTGTTGTTGTTATTATTATTATTATCTGTGAACCCCTAATTTTGTATCATCATCATCCAACTGCAACTTTAGCACCTGTTAAATTTAACGTGCTATGCAAAGCAATACCCCGAAAGAAAATTTTTTAACTTTTAATTATACTGCCACTAGACATTCAAATTTCCTAAATTTCATATCAACCAATCTAAAAAAAAAAACAAAAAAAAAGGCCACCACGTCAGCTGCCATGCGGCAGCCCTGCACAGCCACACAAGTTTTGTGTGGTGCTGTAGGTTCAACTTGCTGCCTGCCGCGCTACTCTAGTGCAGCACCGCATAGGTACTGGTGCAGTGCCGCATCCCTTTAGTGCAGGTGATCCCCCTTCGGTACAAAAAAAATCCAAAATATCCCTCTAACCAAATTTTCAACACTATCTAGCCCTACTTATCATTGTATTTTTACTTTTTCAATTTCTAAACTATCCTCACTCACTTTTCCTATAAATACCCTCCTCCATTCTCCTATTTGACACACATCTTGAATTAGTATTGATAGTTATCTACTAATTCCTCTCTTCTTCTCCTTCCAACCACTTTCTAATTAATTAATTAATCTTTTTAATTAATTAATTATCTCACCCTAACCAAGTTAATTAATCTTTTTAATTAACTAAAACTCTTTTTTAATTAATCACTCAATTAATTAATTAATTTTTTTAATTAATTAGTTAATCACTTTTTTAAAATCAAATTAATCATTTTTGCTTAATTCACCCTTTCTCCAAATTAATTATAATTCATCCATCATTTTCATCATATTAATTAGTTAATTAATCATTTTAATTAATTAATTAATCTTCCAATCACCCAGTCCTAATAAAATAAAATTTTAGTCAGGTAAAACCCTCTGCCCACCAAAAATCAAGGTATCAACTTTTTCCTCTGAAACCCAAATCAAATCAATCAATATGATTGACCCCTAAATCCCTCCACTTAATCGTGGAATGAACTACGTGGGTTTTGATCCACATTCAATGAGGTAGTAGGCTCGTTTAGAATATAAATCCAAATCTCAAATCCTAATCCCAATCAATCTTCTTTCCCTTTTTTAATTAATTTAATTTGTGGATATTTTATTTTAATTTTCTCATTACACTCATACCATGCTCATGCATTAATTATAATGTTATAATTGTCATATAATATTCATCATCCATGAAATTAATTTTTAAATCAAATTAAACTTAAAAGCCAAATTTAGATTATTTAACACTAAAAACCAAATCTCTGAACTCAACATGGTTTGAAGACTAGTGATTTTTATCCTTGGGCAAATTAATTAAAAATTAATGAATTGACATTAATTAGATTTTTCCTTAATTTTCCCATTTAAAAATAAATTAGGGTGGCGACTCTCAAAATCTATTTTCAAAATCAACAAAATCCAAACCCGAGAATTTCATTGTGAGTCTAAATCCGAATGAGCATCTCAATTCTCTCTAGTGGATTGGGTCAATGCTCGGGTAAGGCCTTACATCATCATCATCATTATTATAAAAAGAAAGAAAAAAAAAAAAGAGAAGAGATTTAAAGCATATTCCAGCCAATCTGAATGGTTGAAAACAACTAATCAAATTGTTGATAATTGATCCCGATTTCCAGAACATGAGGGAGAGGGAGAGAGTGTATGTGGAGACTATGACCTTCAATGGGCCACCCTCTAGCTAGCAATATGGTACACCGCTGCCACCACCACCAGGTCCCTCGGCTTCCAGCAACTTCAGGTGAAGTGACAATGGCTGTAAACGATGCTCGATGGTGACATAACATCCGTTCAATGTTTTCTCAACCACTAAAATTTTTTATGAAGATTCTAACCATTCCCGAGCTTTGGTCCCAATGATCTTCGTACCAATGAAATCCTCTCATCCCAAGCTTCAGTTTATACCCACCTTCACAGGAATGTTGATCGAAAAAGTGCATCGCCAAAACTTTTTGGCCATTTTTCGGTTGAACAACTGTGAGTACTAGTGAGTGGCATATATTTCTAGCTTCTAGCATTGAGGTGAGTTGAATGGTATCATTCATGATTTCCAAAGCCACCGGCAACAGCAGCATGTGGGCGGTGCTCCGGCGACGGCACGTGGTGGCAACGCTTGGGATAAGTTCCAATAGCTTCATTCCAACGTTCTGATGCATTCTAGAATATTAATTTGATCCAAATTTGCATTGGCAATTCCAAAATTTTTGCTTTTCATATTAATATATAAGTTTTAATTTATATGTTTTGAATTGGAAAATGTAGATATATGATTATGGATTTTATTTATATTATTGGAATTAATTGAATGACTTATAAATTAAGATGGATTTTATTTCTATTATTAAGGTTAAATTGGTGAACTTAAGATTTTTAGGAATTTTATTAATTAATTGGAAATAATTTTATGAATTTTCCATGAATTTGTTTATATGAAGTTTATATACATATTGCTTTACTTTGGATATTGAATGGAATTAATTGTAAATTTTTTGAAATGAATTGATAATTTTCTTTTAGCTATATAATGGATTATTAATAACTTAAATTTAATTATATAAGTTTTATATTATTTTAAAATTCACTATTGAATCGAATTAATTTTATTAAAATTCTAATTAAGGAAATATTCTTTTATACAGAAGAATGAAATTAAATTATATGTGTGACTGCGAAAAATGTTTTTGATTAATAAGATATTTTTTAAGATTGGGAAAGATGAATTTTAACATTCAGTTCGTCAACTTAAATAAATGATTTTATGAAGTTATATGTTAGTAGTTGAATATAACTTATATTCTAAAAGGTGTGAATTGATTTTAAATGAATTATAGACTTAATTAGTTTTATTAATAAATGAGTTTAATTGCTAAATAATTTATTAAAACGAGTTAAAAGGAAATAACCTTTTCTTTTTACTCATTTTTACTCACATGATTTCAAGAAATGTATTTAAATTGTTAAAGAAGTCTTTATGTTTTAAATACATTTGAATTTTTCTTGTATAAATATATATGCTTGGGATTGTGCTTGATTGATGAATTGAGACAATTGTGATAGTTGTTGAATTTGAAGACCCATGATGGGGTTATCAAGTTGTGATTAGTTTTTGTGAATCGATGATGATATTTGAAGTGTTTATTTCTTTTATTGCAAAGCGATAATGTCCCAGTTTTAGGGGAAAATCTGCTACAATTTTGGCAGAATCTTTAGAGTTGTTCTGAGTATATTGTAATTGAATGGTTAGTATTCTAATAATATTCCTGTTATATAGTATTGGCATTTCTGGCGTCTTTCTAATGATCAAATGTTGCACTTCGAGAGGAGAGCTAGTTGGGTTATCCGCTAAGTTTGTGAGTGATACTATTTTCCTATTAACACACATTTGCTTATTGTATTTTCCTGTATTGAGCATCTGTGTGTGTGTGTGTGTGGCATTCTAATTATGTGCTTATAAACTAAGTTTGTTAGATGGGGTTGGGATGATTCAATGCCACTTAGGAATATGATTGTGACTGTGATAAGATAAATTAGGACTGGTATATGACGGCAGGTGTGAGGCCTCACCCGAGTACCGGCCCGGTCCGCTAGAGGGAACCGGAATACTCATTCGGGTTTAGACTCACGATGGAACCCTCGGGTTCGGATTTGGTTGATTTTGAAAAATGATTTTTAGGAGTCGCCACTCTAATTTTATTTAGTTGGAAAAATATTAAGGAAAAAATCCAAATTGACTCCAATTTATTAATTTTTAAATTAATTTTCCCAAGAATAAAAATCACTAGCCTTCGAACCAGGTTGAGTTCGGGGTTTGGTTTTTAGTTTTAAATAATCAAAATTTAGCTATTAAGTTTAATTTGACTTGAAAATTGAATTTCATGAATGACATTTATAAGATAATATTAAATAAAATGTATAAATATGGCAAAACATGAATGCATGGTGAAAATAAAATATTCACAAATTAATTAAAAAAAAAAAAGGGAAAGAGATTGATAGAGATTTGGATTTGAGGTAGAGGGGTTTAGGACTTTATCAGATTGATTTTGGTTTGGGTGTGTTGAAAGTGAGGAAAAAGGCTGATACATTGACTTTTGGTGGGCGAAGGGTTTTACTGGACCGAAATTTCGTTTTATTGGGACCGGGTGATTAGATGAATTGGAAGATTAATTAATTAATTAAAATGATTAATTAATTAATATGATGAAAGGGATGGATGGATTAATTAATTAAAAAGATTAATTAATTAATTTGGATGAAAAGTGAATTGAGAAAAATGATTAATTTGATTTTTGAAAAAGGAATGATTTTTGAAAAAAGAGTGATTAATTAAAAAAAATTTAGTTAATTAAAAAGATTAATTAACTTGGTTAGGGTGAGGTAATTAATTAATTAAAAAGATTAATTAATTAATTAGGAGTGATTGGAGGGAGAAGAAGAGAGGACTTTGAGGATAGCAATCTACTCAAATTCAAGAGGTGTGTTGGAATGAGAAGTGAAGGGGGGTATTTATAGGAAGAGTGAGTGAGGGTAGTTTAGGTAATGAAAATGTGAAAAGACCATGAGGGGTAGGGCTAGAAATGGCTAAAAAATGGACTGAAAGGAGCAAAAAAGTCATTTTCTGCACAGGTGGGGCCCACAAGGACCAAAGCTCGCAGAGCCTGGTGCGGCGCCACACTAGGCCTGTGCGGCGCCGCATCAGAAATTTGTGACACGCCGCAAAAAGGGCATGAGGCACCGCACAGCTCTGACGCGGGACCATCGTAATAGCTCCGCGCAATGAGTTAAATTCAGTAAGTGCTAAGGCTGTGGTTGGATGCTGAGGTTGTAAAATTAAGGGTTCACAGTTGCCCCCTCATCAGAATTGGCTTTGAATAAAAGGTGATTCTGATGATAGTGAACGTTGGAAAGAGGTGCCATGTCAAACTCTGGGCTTGTGTATTCTTGTCATGTCCTTTAGGAGGAGGACCTCTAGCATAAATGAAACTTTATCAATGGCTATCTGTTCGGCCTTGACGTTGGTTGCGAAAATGGTCTCGGTGAATTTTAATTAAGGTTATCTGTTCGGTCCTAATGTTGGAGATGAAGAATGTTTGAGGCGAATCTCAATCAAGGCTATCTGTCCAGCCTTAATGCTAGAGATAAAGAAGGTTTGGTGAATTTCAATCAAGGCTATCTGTTCAGCCTTAATGTTGGCTATCTATTTGGCCTTAATGTTAAAGATAGAGAAGGTTTAGTGAATTTCAATCAAGGCTATCTGTTCGGTCTTAATGTTGAAGATAGAGAAGGTCTGAAGTGAATCAAGGCTATCTGTCTAGCCTTAATATTGGAGATAAAGAAGGTCTGAAGTGAATCAAGGCTATCTGTCTAGCCTTAATGTTGGAGGTAAAGATGATCTGGGGTAAATTTCAATCAAGGCTATCTGTCCAGCCTTAATGTTGGAGGTAAAGAATATTTGGGTAAATCTCAATCAAGGCTATCTGTTTGGCCTTAATGCTAGAGATAAAGGTGATTTGGGGTAAATCTCAATCAAGGCTATCTATTTGGCCTTAATGCTAGAGGTAAAGATGATTTGGGGTAAATCTCAATCAAGACTATCTGTTGGACCTTAATGCTAGAGGTAAAGATGATTTGGGTGAATCTCAATCAAGGCTATTTGTCTGGCCTTAATGTGGGAGATAAAGAAGGTCTGGAATCTCAATCAAGGCTATCTGTTCGACCTTAATGTAAAGAAGATTCAAGCAAATCTCAATCAAGGCTATCTGTTTGGCCTTAATGCTAGAGGAAAATATGATTTTGGATAAGATAATTTAGTGAACAGAAAGCCTTGACCTATGGTGAGTCGACTCGCGAGATTTTAAGGAAGAGCCTTAGCTTATGGCTAGTTGGCTCAAGATTTTGGTTGTGCCAAAGAAACTTGGGCTTCTGAATGTGAAGGGTTGGGCCTTTTGGAAGGCTCAAAGAAACTTTACCAAGAGTAGAGGCATTCTGGAAGTCATGCTTCATTGATTAGATTTGAAAAGGTATCATTTAGCTTTAAAGAGGCACAGGTCAACCTTAAAAGGTATCGGTCAACTTTGAGGAAGAATTGGTTAGCTTTTAGGAGAGGCTAGTGAGGCTATGGGCTTAGCTTATGCATGATGATGTATGATTGTAGATGATTGCAAATGATGCATGCACATTTAAGAATTCATGGACCTTTCGCCTGACTTCTATGTCATGCATAATTTATGGTGATGCCTGTAATGAATGGTTGCATGGATGCATGAGGATGGATTCACACATTTGCTTTGTGAATGCAATTTCTCATGTGACTTTTGTGTTCTGTGCAATCATGCATTTTTTGGACTGAAAAACTCAACAAGGTTGAGAAACTCAACTTGGGTTGGTATGGAAAAATTGCCATAGTGGCATTATGAGGAGTTCGAGAGGTTGCTTCAGATTTTGGAATCTAGTAGCCCGTGATTTCTATTTTGGTGCTGCTGAGGAGGAGCTGTGCCTATTCCATAGAGATAGGGAATATGGCTTAGCTACGACTCAAATACAACTCTGGTGGTGCCAGAGTTCAAAATCTGGCTTTTTTTTGAATTTTTCAGGATTTTTTGACTTGCCTCAGGATGTTGCAAGCCAAATGATGGTTGGTGATAATTAAGTGAATTTGACCACTGTGATTGAAAAATTTCATGATTCCGGTGACCAGGGAGATATAAGGGATAAAGAAGTTCAACATGAGGGCCTTGATTTTTTGTTGAAGTGTCAGTTATGGGTCTGTTGATTGGAGTGATGCCACAATGGCAGATAGAACACAGGTATTTTGTGGCTAGAGCTGTACTGGCAAAGATACTGATGAGCCTTAATTGCTTTGTTAAGGATTTAAAGAGATGAACTGTCTTGCTAGCTATTCTCCGGTGATAAAAATTTATCTATTCTTACCCTTTCTGCTTTGGGTGCTTTGTGGATGTCTGTTTCAAGTTTTGGGTTATCTTGAAAGCATGACTGATGGATCATTTTTAGGTGGTGACCCCTGCTTTTCAGTCTACATATGCCTTACTAAGACTTAGTCAGAGGTCGGATAGGATGGTTGCTTGCAACTTGCCCCCGGAGGACATTTTTAGCACTACCAATAGTAAAGGATTAAATCTTTCATGACTGGAGACTATGGGTGTCGAGTAGTTTGCCTGTTGGGCTTAGCTTGAATGCTTTCCACAAGGGATGAGTGTCTTGAGGTAGGTGAAGCAGACTCAGGGCATGCCCCCAGTTTTTCTTTCTTGGAGTCTGTGTTGATCACAGCTCCTATTGCTAAAGCTATCAGGTGATGGCTGGCTGAGGGGTTATCACGCTGTTTATTTTGGGATTTCACTTGGGACGATAGAGAGGTATACCAGGTAGTTGATAATGGTGGTTTGGCCAATTGAGAAAGAGTACCAGGCTACCCTGTTGAGAGGAATAGCAGATGAAGTAGTTGAGGAAGGAGAGACTGTATGAGGAGTCATTAGTAGTAGGAAGAGGACTGCAATATAGATAGAGGGGTGACTCAATCTTTGAAGGAAACTTCGGGATCTACTAAAAGTGTGACACCACAGGTTGCAATAATGACTAACAAACTTTGACTTTGACAAGGACACGAAAGATTTGCATTTTAGGAGGTAGAGGAGGACTAGCTAGGCCATGACTTCATATGTGACCTTTTTTTTTTTGAAGTAATTATAGGTTGACAAGACTACACGAAACAAGATAAGCTATAGACGATAATGAAAGGGCTATCCTTTATGATGGGTTTGTATTTTGCAAGATTTGATCATCACTAAATGAGACATCTTTTATTTTTGATCTTATTCTTGCCTAAACAGCCCTTTCAGGTTTTCAGCTTAGCGAGCATTCTATTTTTTTTTTTTAGGCAAAAGAATTAAGTGAATGATTTACTAGGCACAAAGAAAATGAGAATGCGATACAAATAAAATATTTTGTATTATGATTTGGACCGCATCCAAATCGAGCTGCCTACTTATCCCTTATATCGCTTTTCTGTTGGTTATTTCTTTTAGAGAGAATCAGATCCACGTAGTTCTGATTACATACGCATAAGAAATAAAAATGAAATACAGATGTCATCTTCGAATGATGTATCGTTTCAGTTGATCCAAGTTGCCAAAATGGGAGAATTCACTTTCGTCCATGCTCGTGAAGATAGTGCCTCTGTCGGATAGGATCTTCCTATTTTGCCTTCATTCTCCACAGCTTCTTCTTGGCAAGCTTCTTATAGGTCAGGATCTTATAAACTGTGATGCTTGGAGTATCCCTATCATGTCCTTGTCTTTGTGCATAATAGCTTATGATCTTTTTCACTATTGTCATGCAGATGTAATGTATGAGATTTTTTTTTTTATGCCATAATTAGTTGATCCTTTTGCCTTTTTCATTTTTTTTTTGTATTTTTCATTTTTTTTTATATTTTTTTTGTTTTTGTTTTTTTTTTTAAGATATCCCATTTAAAGATGAATAAAAAAAAATTAAAGCAAATTAAAAAGTTTAAACTTTTATTACTGAAAAAAGAGTCCCATCATGAGTACATTAAAAGATAAGCCTAGAAGGCGAAATACAAACTTAGAAGGACAAGATCTGACAGAACCAAAAAGAAAAATTTAATAGAAAACAAACTCAAAAGACTCTGACATAGACTTTGACTCAATTGACTTAGACATGAACTCAAATGACTCGAACATGAACTTGGAGGACTTGGATAGGGGCACAGCAACGCTGGCACTCTTCTCAAAATACCCATTATTCAATGAAGCTTGAGATGGTTGGGTGTGGTCGGTGGTGGTGGTGCTAGAATTTGGGTTTGGAAGCAATGATATCTCCATTATCAATAAGGTGTTGGATTTTATGCTTCAGAACCTAGCATGCATCAGTTTTGTGCCCTGGCCCTTGATGATAGTCGTAGTGCTCATTAGTATTATAACCCTTAGGCAAGGGGTTTGGAGGAGCTCGTGGGTCCAAAGGCCTAACCAGATTAGCCTGTAAGGCTTTCTTGTAAATGACGTTAAGGGGCATGCGCAGCTCAGAAAAAGTTCTCCTTGTTTCTAACTTCATTGATTAGTGACACAACACAACATTACCTCTCTCTCTCTTTGGGTGGTGTTGGCGGGGTTCTTGTGACACCTAGAGGATTCATCCTAGATTCCTCCTGATTGAATCAAATCCTCAATCTTGGTGGCAGTGGCAATGAGAGCTTTGAAGCTAAGGAGGTATTGAGTTTGCAGATGAGCCTGATATTGGGGAAGGAGGTTTTTGACGATGATGTCAATTTGCTCTACTTCAGATGGACGGTTCACCATTTGAGCTGCTTTTGTCCTCCACCTTATAAGGAATGCAGTGAAGGATTCTCTTGACCCTTGTTTGGTGGTTTTCAAATCTCGACGGGTGACATCCACCTGAATGTTGTAGTGGTATTGTTTGACAAATGCATTACATATGTCATCCTAAGTCTTCTTGTGATTTTTGTCGAGATCTAGTAACCACTTAATAGCAGCTCCGATCAACGACTGCTGGAATAGCTGAGCAAGGAGCTCATCGTCCACACCGAAAGGTTTCATGGCACTCACATACATGTGGTGCCATTAAACTTGTCCATGATTGGCATTTTGAATTTTGGTGGAACTCGTGCATTTGGGAAGAGAGCTAAAGAGTTGACATCTATCATGTCCTTGTGCTTTTTGACATTTTTGAGCATTTTTTCCATGACCTCAACTTTCTCCATCAATTTTTTAGCTTTAGGAAAGCTAGAGAAATTTCCACTTTGAAAATGATTCGTAGTGGGAGAGGGAGCGGTTGTGTTTAAGTCCATGGTAAGAAAGGTTGGAGTCTCAGGCGTTTTCCCTTCATTGGTGAGATCGATAATGGAAGGAGTAAAAGTAGGGGCATGGCTAGTTGGGCAAATGCAGGCTCAACACGAGTGGGAGGGGGAGTGATAGTGGAATTGGTCATTTCTTTAACCTCATTTATGATGGACTGGCATTGGGAGTTAAGGGCATCAATAAAGGTGGCAGACTGGGCATTGAGAGCATTGGTGAAAGTTTCAACTTGGGTTTGAAGAGCGGTGGTGAGTGCAGCTTGAAAAGTTTCCTCTTGTTTCTTGAGGAAGTTGGTGAAGAAAGCACTCATGCTATCTTGATTGAAGTTAAAGGTGTTGGCCATTGGTACCTTGAAACAGAAAACAGACAGAAAAAATGGGTAAGAAAACAAAATTGTGAAGGGATAATGGCATGAATGTGAAGATGTGTTGGGAAAAGGATTCCTTCCACATGGTTGGTCACCAGGTTTACATGTTGACAGGGTGAGTGTGTGAAGTGCTTTGGGGTAACGGACAACCGGTTTTGGGTTTTTGAGGTTTGACCCTGTCGAGTTTTCCATGTTATGCATGCATGATCATGTCATGATGCATGCTGAAAAAAGTTTCATGGACATGCAAAAATATCGATTATTACGGTACATGGAACCTAAGGTCAAAGGCTGGGGCGACTATATGCACAAGAATGAAGAGTGGTTTGATTTAAGGGTCCTTGTCCCACTATAGCATCGATATACCTAACCACATGTGAGGCAAGGAGCCTCACATGGGTCCAACAGTATTGATTGCTCGTTACACCACCGAAATGATCGAGGATTTGTCGCAGGGTGGAATGCTTTCGCTGTCTCCCAACATACTCAAAGATAGTTGTCGAGCCCATACTACTTATCATCCAAAAGTTTTCCTAAAGCTAAGGTTTAGGCAGGGAGCCTTTATTATGCAAAGTGATGCATGAAAGTCAAATTATACTTAATGAGCCAAATAGAGATTATTTTAGAAAAATTTTTCCTTAACCAAATAGTAATCCTCTTATTTTTCTTTTTATTAAAAAAAAGTGGCAATCAGTCCCCAGTGGAGTCGCCAGCTATGAGACCTCACCCGAGCACCGGCCTGGTCCGCTAGAGGGAACCAAGATGCTCATTCAGGTTTAGACTCACAATGAAACCCTCGGTTCGGATTTGGTTGATTTTGAAAAATGATTTTTGGGAGTCGCCACCCTAATTTTATTTAGTTGGGAAAATATTAAGGAAAAAACCCAAATTGAGTCTAATTTATTAATTTTTAAATTAATTTGCTCAAAGATAAAAATCACTAGCCTTCGAACCAGATTGAGTTCGGGGACTAGGTTTTTGGTTTTAAATAATCAAAAATTTGGCTCTTAAGTTTAGTTTGACTTGAAAATTGAATTTCATGAATGACATTTATAAGATAATATTAAATAAAATGCATGAATATGGAAAAACATGAATGCATGGTGAAAATAAAATATTCACAAATTAAATAAAAAAAAAAGGGAAAAGAGATTGATAGAGATTTGGATTTGAGGTTTGGATTTAGATTCCAAACGTGCCTACGTACCCCATTAAATAGGGATCAAAACCCACATAGTTCATTCCATAGTTAAGTGGAGGGGTTTAGAAGTTGATCAGATTAATTTTGGTTTAGGTGTATTGAAAGTGAGGAAAAAGGCTGATACCTTGACTTTTGGTGGGCGAAGGGTTTTACTGGACCGAAGTTTCATTTTATCAGGACCGAGTGATTAGATGGATTGAAAGATTAATTAATTAATTAAAATGATTAATTAATTAATATGATGAAAGGGATGGATGGATTAATTAATTAAAAAGATTAATTAATTAATTTGGATGAAAAGTGAATTGAGAAAAATGATTAATTTGATTTTTAAAAAAGGAATGATTTTTGAAAAAATAGTGATTAATTAAAAAAAATTAGTTAATTAAAAGATTAATTAACTTGGTTAGGGTGAGGTAATTAATTAATTAAAAAGATTAATTAATTAATTAGAGAGTGATTGGAGGGAGAAGAAGAGAGGAATTTGAGGATAGCAATCTACTCAAATTCAAGAGGTGTGTTGGAATGAGAAGTGAAGGGGGGTATTTATAGGAAAAGTGAGTGAGGGTAGTTTAGGTAATGAAAATGTGAAAAGACCATGAGGGGTAGGGTTAGAAATGGCTAAAAATTAGACTGAAAGGGGCAAAAAAGTCATTTTTTGTGCAGGTGGGGCCCATAGGGACTAGAGCTCACAGAGCTATGCAGCACTACATCAGACATTTGCTGTGCGCCGCAAAAAAGGCATGCGGCGCCGTACAGCTCTGACCCGATGCCGCACGCCACATGGCACTGGCACATTTTTTGAGGTAGTTTTTTTTTTTTTTTTTTTTAGAGATTGGTTGTTGGTATGGAGTTTGAGAAATTTGGATGCTTGGTGGCAATGTAAATGAAGTCTAAAAAATTTTCTTTCGGGAGCGCTACCCCGCTAACCGATTAGCGGGACCACCATAATAGCTCCGCACAATGAGTTCAATTCAACAAATGCTAACGCTGCGATTGGATGCTGAGGGTGTAAAATAAAGGGTTCACAACAGGATGCCAGTTCATCACCTTACTACTGCCAATTGGGTCGATTTGCATGGCTTAGGCCATGGACAACTAGGGCCCTACATGTTGGACTTAAGAAACAGTATTTGGACCGAGAGAGCCATGATAAGGATTGAATCCCTATATTAAGGTTTAGTATAGTATTGTGGACTGTATTCCATTCTTATTTGCTTATGTGATTTACCTATCTCAATGGCATGATGTGCTAGCATGAGCATTATTAACATGCCTATAAGACACTAGGTTGGTATATTATTTAGTATCATTCATTGAGTCAAACACTCACTGTTGTTCAAATTATTTTTCTTAAGTTGTAGAATGAGCTCGTGAAGATATTTTAAATGAGTTTTTCTATCTTTTTATTCTCCAGCAATGTAATTGTATTTTAACATTTAGTTATATATTTAATATTATATTGTTCTATATTCTTAAAACTCTAATACTCCATATTGTTATTTCCTTTTGTCTGTAATTTTATATTATCAGTTAGTTGTTTTGTTTCTTTTGAGTTTGCTGAGATGTTCTGTGAAGCAAGAACTAATGTTGATGATGATTGGATTGAGATATTTGCCCTGTGTGGCACTATTTATTGATTTGATGTTTAACTGGTTTTGCTTAACAAGTGGACACAAAGCGTTTGTATTATGACAGTTACAGTTGTCACATTATAGTTTTATCGTTTAGCAAATTATCATGCTTACTATGCTAATAGTCGCTGATAACTCTACATTCTTAGAGTTATTTTATTTGTTTAAACTTAAATTTTAACTCAGTTCTCGAAAATGCAATAATATTATTACTTATTTTCAGAAATAAATAGTTTTACAATTTATAAATAAATTATAACATATTTTAAGTATTTTTATTTTAATTTTTGCAGATCAAAATGATATCACAATGATGCAATAAAATAAATGAAGCAGGCAATGATGTCATAAAAATAATAATGCAAGTAATGATTCAAGTTTTCAATTCATGAGAAATAAATTCAATGGTTGGTGGCCAACCTAACTATTGTTGAATTTTTGATGTAAAAATTTAATAGTTGGTGACCAATCTAACCATCAATATTGAATTTTTGATGTAAGAATTTTAATGGAACTTGAATTCTTCTACCAAGCATGCCTATAAATACCATACTTGGCAAAGGAAAAGAGCATCAAGAAATCTATCAAAAAAAATATTTAGAGAAAAAAAAAATAGATTAGTTTTCTTTTTTGTTATTTTTATCAAGAGAAGTTTTGGAACTCATGTTCATCAAAGATTGTATCCCAAAAAGAGTTTTTTCTAAACTTTACTCTTGAATTTAATTTTAAGTTGTTATTATGTTTATTATTAATTTAATTGTTTCTTCCTTTTTAATTATGAGTAGGTAATTTTATTTTCTAAGATTTAGATGTAATCTTTTGATTTGCATATGATTATTTATATTTAATTAATTGGATTTAATTGTTAGAATTAATCTTTTATCTTAGAACTTAATGCTTGTAATTAATTGGCCATTAATTGCATAATTTAAGATATTGTGTGAAGTAGCGAGAGTGGAAACACAATATTAGTTTATTAGGATAATTGACCTAGGTAATGTATTGCTTAGAGATAAGAATACTCATTTGTGATTTTTAAAAGGATTTCCATAAAACTTAATGGGTTTGTGTTAATTGCTTATGATCATGAGAGTAGACGTAAGGTTAATATAAACACACATGTTGTATCTTGATAGAGAACATCATATAATTTAGGGAAATCTAATCATTAATTCCATGCAAAAATAATCCATCTATATATTATAAAGAAATCATATGTGATTAATTGATAAATTCTAAATCCTAGACCTTTAATCTTATTTCATATTTATCATTATTTATTTACTTAAATTTCACTTTAGCTTAAAATATAAAATCTCATAATTGATTTTCTAAATAATAGAGTAATCTTAAAATTGGTACTTGACAAACCCTTCTTCGTTGGAACGATACTCACTCATCACTTTATTACTTGGCACGACCTGTACACTTGCAGAAATCGCGCAACAAGTTTTTAGCACCGTTGCCGGGGAAGGCGACTTTTGACAATATTAATCGATTTGATATATTCTATTAATTTAGACATTTTATGTTTTTAATTCTTTTTAGTACTATTTTTTTTTTTAGTTGTGTTTGTAGATTTTGTTCATGGATTTTAACAATTTTTAGCATTGGACTTCTTATCCAAGTCCGAAATGGGGTTACAACGGAAGTCAGTATTATGATCAAGAATATTATTATCAACCTAACTTCTAAAACAATTATGGGTGGAATGAAAGACAAGGTATACCACCAAGTGAAGAGAAGTCATCCCTTGAACTTACATTAGAGAGGTTCATAAATTCCACTTATGATGAGGGTATGCCATATAAGGAGGAAAAGTCACCCCTTGAGCTTACATTAGAAAAATTTTTGGAATCCACTGAGAAAGTGTGTAAGAATTGGAAAAAAAAAAAAAGACAGATTAGATGCCAAAGACAACGAATTGACTAATAGCTATAAAAGAATTGAAGAGAAAATTGGAGTGATGGTCAGTTATGTGGAGTCAAATCAAGGCAACTTCCAAACTCACATTGAAGCGAACACATCAAAACAGAGCATGCAAGGATGTTTAAGAGATGATGTCTCATTAGAAGACAAGTATGGTGAGGATGATGGTGATGTAAGGCATATGGGATACTATAAAGATGATGATTCAATTGAGCAGTCCCATATTGAAAAATTGGAAGAGGAAGAAGTACAAAATACTGGGGAGACCATTTCATATTTTGAGTGGTCAATGATCCATGAAGATGACTTCTTTTTTGATGATGATATGGTCAATAGAAGTATTAATGAGTTTTCTAGTGAGGAGAGGGAAATACATGAGAACCACGAGAATCAAACACTAGATTTGAAAAGCCCCATCTCTCCCAATATTCCAATATCTCTACCTTCCATCCCAATCCAAATTTTCACCCCAATCCAAACACCCACCCATCCATTACCTCAAATTTCATCAGTTGATATCCATCCCACAACCAATCTTACACCATTACCATCTTTCTCTATGTGCTCAATTATGGGAGAATTAAGTATTTGGCCAGTGCTTGTATCTTCCAAACCTTGTTTAGAGAGGGAACTTGGTTTCGTGGAGGTTATGGAGAAAAAGGTAAACGAATTTGGATGGAGAATCTCAAAGTTGCAAGAGGTGCATGTAGATGAAGTGTAAAAGTTACTGAATTCCAAAGCTGAAAAATTAGTAAGTCTATGGATAAATCTGTATGATCTTATGCCTGGCAAGATCAAATTAAGGTTTCCAAGCTGTAGAGTGACAGAGATACATCTTTTATGGTTTACGATGAAGTGGAGGAGCAGTGAGAGCTACAATCTTTGTATATTGCTCTTCATTCTGAAATATGGAGGCAAACAACATGATGAAACCTCTAAGTCCATGGATGAAGATGGATAACATTAATGTCCAGTTAATATGACGTTAAAGAAGCACTTCTTGGGAGGCAACTCAAGTTATTTGATTTTATTGTTTATTTTATTATTTATTTTCAAAATTTTTAATACCTCTTTATATGTCTGGTTTGTTGTTTTTAGTGTTATTAGGTGAGAAGATAAGTGCTACAGTTTTAACCTTTTTTGAGAACAAACTTCACTGCATGACTCAGACAAGCTCAAATCAAGCTGGCTAGACTCATTAAAATTGGTGAAAGTCTATTTTTCCACAATTATCAAGATTATATACTTTGTGTATTATTCTCCTTGATGAAGATCTAACTATAGTCAAGCTAAAGATTATAAATTAAGCGCTTTTGGGAGGCAACCCAAATTTCTAACTTTTCTACTTCTTTTTAAATTTCTTTTATACTTTTGTTTGTTTCATTATATTTTAATTTTGCTTTAGTGTTGTTTGTGAGTTATTAAATAGCTTATTAGGAGGAAACCCAAGTTTTCTCTTTATTAGGTTTCTTTTATTTCTGTTTAGTTGTTTCATTGTAAATTTTCTCTTTCATTTTCTTAATTAAGTTAATTAGATATGGAAACATCTCTTACAGCACTAAAAAATAGGTTTCCAACTCTTCCCCAAGATGTGCTTAGGAAAATTGATGAACGCAAACTGGAAAGAATGAAGGCATTTAAGCGTCTGAATCTTCCTGAGGATATTCGGTGGATCATAGAAGCCAAAGTAAGATTAGCAGGTGAGCTTGATGACTCATTTATTAAATGTTTTCCAGATACGGGGAGAAGTTCTTACTCAAAGAAGAGCATAGCTAAGAGAATGGGAGTCTGCTACAAGTGTGCAAGATGGAATTGTAGCACACACTGTAGAAATATTGGATTTGCATCTATAAATTGAGAAGACAAAATTAAATTCATAAAGGATGGACTGAGTAAGGAGTCTATGGATAATATCCTACAGACTCTTGAGACGCATCCTTGTGGATAAGTTCAACGCACTCTTTTAGATTTATGGAAACTATTCAGAGAAGAAAAGCAACGTTATAGTCTAGGGAATCTGACGTTAAAAGACTCTATTTGCCAGTTAATAAGAAAACTGGATGGAAAGCCTATACTTGACTCATAGAAGGTGTGTAAGCCATTACTGGACATAAAACTAGAGGAAGATGTGAGCCAAAATCACAACTACTGTTTATAATCAGGTGTATCACTGACTTTTTTTTATTATTTTATTTTTTACTGCATTATTTTTTACATCTTGCAGTACTTTTTAACTTTTTAGTACCAAGATTTTATTTTCCTGCAGATTTTTCTACTGTCGATAACTTTTTTAGTTTTTCAATGTCTCCTTTTAGCTTTTCAATATTTTCTTTTTGACTTTTGTACTCACCCTGCAGATTTTTCTACTTTCATTAGCTTTTTAGTCTTTTAATATTTGTTTTTAGTTTTTCAATGTTTTCTTTTTGACATTTGTATACACAGCATTGATTATTTTTGTTTTTATTATCATTTTTGTTTTTATACTTTTTCTATCAATAATTATTTTATCCCATTGAACTGTTCTTTTACTCTTCTAGTTTCTTTATATGCACATTCATTATTGTCAATATGCACACAATCCTTTCGAGAGATCTATGAGAGAAAATGGCAGAATCCTCAACACGCAAATTCAAAACTATTTGTGTCTTTTGTAGTCCAAACTCTAGCAAGAAAAGAGAGTACTTGATAATAGCTAATGAACTTGGTAGGATTTTAGCTGAACGAAAAATTGATTTGGTGTTTGAAGGAGGTAGTTTAGGGTTAAGGGGTTGTGTCGCAAGTTCTGCATATATTAGAGGTAGCAAAGTCTTAAGAATAGTTCTAAAGGCTTTAGCTCGAAATAAACATATCACTTGTGGAACTATAGGTAATGAGTTACAGGTCAATAGCATATACGAACGAATGGCATACATGAATCTCAATGCTGATACTTTTATCGCATTACCTGGTGGTTTAGAAATATTTGAAGATATTTTCATCACTGCATCTTGGATACAATTAACTGTTCTTCAGAAGCCATTGGGATTACTTAATATTGATATTTTTATAATGGTTTGTTATCTTTTCTCGATCATGCTGTGGAACAGGGTTTTATGACACCAGCGAGTCGACGCATCCTAGTCTCTGCTTCAACTATTGATCAATTGATTGATCAACTGCAAAACTTTAAATCCGAACCTAATCCATTAATGGTGCATGTAGTTTGGTACCCTAGGGCCAGTAGTAGTAAGAAGCGAGGACTAGATCTGAATCTCCGGTTGTAACTTCCCTAACTCTTGTACTTTTTTATCGCATTTTTTTTTTATGTGTGTGTGTTTTCTGTTGCACCTGATCAAGCGAAGTTTTAGGTCTGATTCACTAAATGTAAGATGACTGAGTAAAGAGTTACTTTTGTACTCTTGATACGCATCTTAAATTTCTGTGTTTTTCCTTTTCAAAAAAAAAAAAAAAAAAAAAAAAAAAAAAAACCTAACTAGCTAGCTAACTAACTCACTAAAGAGTTGTTTATACAATATGGCAAAGTAAAGAGTACTTTTTGTACTCTTGATACGCATCTGTATTTTTTTTTCTTTCTTTCTTTTTCTAGCTTCCAAAATAAAAAAAAAATTAAAAAAATAATAAATATAAAAAAAAATTGATGTGTTCTTTTTGTGTGATTAATTTCTCATGCTTGCTTTTAGTGTTGTTTCAAGATGTTTTACAGGAAGCAAGGAAGTGAAATGCATATCCTGCTTATAATTTGGAATCCACTTTTCTATAAGAGGGAGTATTTTCTTTTTTTTGATTTGTTTCTTTGACATTGAGGACAATGTCCGTTGCAAGTTTGGGGGAGATTTAGTTTTTTTTTTTGTTTTCAGTAATTTCTTTCATGTTTTGATGAATAAATTTAAAATTTTTTACTCTTTTATTGATAAAATATATTTGTGTTAAATAATTTGATTAAAGACCAATGATAGATTATAATTGATATTTATGGATAATTTATTAAAGTATTTTAGGTTGAGCAACTATTTTGGATAAGAAATTAACTTTTATTAAGATTATGTTTTACTTTACTTTACATTATATTGATTGCATTGAATTTGTGTATGCTTACTTAGAGAGGGGTTTTACACATTTTTATCTTTATTTGCCTCACCCATCTTAGAACATGTTTTTGCAAACTTTTGAAGCAAAATTTTGAATTCATTTTGAAAGAGAGTTATGATTTAGGCATTGTTTGTTTAGCCTATTACGTGTATCCACCATTATTTTAATTTTTTCTCTAGTTTATCCCTTTATGCCTTGATAATTTTAGCTTTCTTTTCTTTATTAATTAACCTTAATTGTTATCATTCACCCTATTTGTGAGATAATTTTGTCAAGTTCATATTCCAATAAATAGAAAAGGGAATTATTGAAGTTTGGCGATCTCTAATAACTAAGAGTATTATTCATTTTAAAATACCATCTTATGCTTACAATAAGTTTGGAGAAAGCAAGAAAATTAAATTAAATAAAAGTTAGTAATTCTTGCTTATTCTTAAAATGATGTTGTTGGTGACCAAAAAAAAAAAAGAAAGAAGAAGAAGGGGGCTTAAAAGAAGAAAATATTGAAAAAGAATGGTGCTTAAAATGAAAGGGATCCTTCATTAATTTAATCCCTTTATTTGAGCTATTAATTTTCTTTTGTAAACTTGTCATAATTATCTTACTTTTGTTCATTTAGCTTTTTTTTGTTTAGCCAAAATACCTTGTGTTAGCCTTATTACAAGCCTAGTCAAGACCTATTGATCTCTCTTAATTTGTGAATTCCATTAGTAGAGATTGTTTGCTTTAATATACTTATGAGATTTGTACATCTATTTTATATCTTTTGATAGAGACATTTAAAGATATTAGTGTGTATATACCTATATGAAGTGTAACAATTTTTTGCAGTTGATTTAATGCATAGTTATTCAAGACATTATTAAAATGAGGATTGTTTTGAATCTGAGATAGAAGCTTGACTTGCAATACTATTGATATGTTGTTTGTAAATATTAATTTCTTAAGACCTTTAAAAAAATTTTTTGAGAGGATTAAATTTCTTTTTTGTGGTATTTGATTATTCTCTGAAATAAATAGTTGAAAGTTTAGAGTTTTATATGTGTTTGTGGGTATCACCACTGGAAGCTCTCACGAGACTATAACTCGTCCTCTATGAGACACCTAGGGGTTTAAAGACTTGTTGCATATGCTAAATGCAATCGTAATTTCCTACGAAAGTAGACTAGTTTAGATTTTGAATTTTCTTTTGCTTGAGGACAAGCAAAAACTTAAGTTTGGGAGTGTGATAACTCTACATTCTTAGAGTTATTTTATTTGTTTAAACTTAAATTTTAGCTCAGTTCTTGAAAATACAATAATATTATTACTTATTTTTAGAAATAAATAGTTCTATAATTTATAAATAAATTATAACATATTTTAAGTATTTTTATTTTATTTTTGCAGATCAAAATAATGTCACAATGATGCAATAAAATAAATGATGCATGCGGTGATGTCATAAAAATAATGATACAAGCAATGATTCAAGTTTTCAATTCATAAGAAATAAATTCAATAGTTGGTAGCCAACCTAACTATTGTTAAATTTTTGATGTAAAAATTTAATGGTTGGTAGCCAACCTAACTATCAATATTGAATTTTTGATGTAAGAATTTTAATGGAACTTGAATTCTTCTACCAAGTATGCCTATAAATACCATACTTGGCAAAGGAAAAGAGCATCAAGAAATTCATCAAAAAAATATTTAGAGAAAAAAAATAGATTATTTTTCTTTTTTGTTATTTTTATCAAGACAAGTTTTGGAGCTCATGTTCATTAAAAATTGTATCTCAAAAAGAGTTCTTTATAAACTTTACTCTTGAATTTAATTTTAAGTTATTATTATGTTTATTGTTAATTTAATTGTTTCTTCCTTTTTAATTATGAGTAGGTAATTTTATTTTCTAGGATTTAGATGTAATCTTTTGATTTGCATATAATTGTTTATATTTAATTGATTGGATTTGATTGTTAGAATTAATTTTTTATCTTAAAACTTAATGCTTGTAATTAATTGGCCATTAATTGCATGATTTAAGATATTGTGTGAAGTAGCGAGAGTGGAAAACACAATATTAGTTCATTAGGATAATTGACCTAAGTAATGTATTGTTTAGAGATAAGAATACTCCTTTGTGATTTTTAAAAGGATTTCCATAAAACTTAATTGATTTATGTTAATTGCTTATGATCACGAGAGTAGACGTAAGGTTAATATGAACACACATGTTATATCTTGAGAGAGAACATCATATAATTTAGATAAATCTAATCATTAATTCCATGCAAAAATAATTCATCTAGAGATTATAAAGAAATCATATGTGCTTAATTAATGAATTCTAAATCCTAAACCTTTAATCTTATTTCATATTTATCATCATTTATTTACTTGAATTTCACTTTAACTTAAAATATAAAATCTCATAATTGATTTTCTAAATAATAGAGTAATCTTAAAATTGATACTTGACAAACCCTTCCTCGTGGGAATATACTCACTCATCACTTTATTACTTGGCACGACCTATACACTTGCAGAAATCGCGCAACAGTCGCAGGTATTATCTATGACCTAATACCAGTCATATGTCGTGACACTTATAAATACATAAATACTATTTAAAACTTTGAAAATCAATTTTATATAATATTAATTAATTCTATTAAAAATTAATTTTAAATTTTTATAAAATAAATAATTATTTATCAAGCAATGAATTTTCAACACAATTTATAAAATATAAATAAATCATATTAAAAAATTGATAATCTTAATTTGTCATAAATAAATTATATCTTAAATAAACATGTAAAGAAAAAAAAAAAAAAAAAAAAGAGGCGTGAATAAAACTCACGAATTAAAAGCAATAAATATTGTTCTTTTTTAGATTTACCTGCTATTTTTTGCAAAAAAAAATAAAAAAAGTAATTTTTTATGTTTTTAGGTCATTTGTGTAAAAATACTAAAAAAAAAAAAAGAAAAGAAAAGAATGGGCCCGATTATTTGCAAAGCTTGCACGGGTGTCTAATTATTTCATAGGCCAAATAATGTCAAAATAAAGCACTCGCACTATTCTTTCTGCGTACTCCGCCAACAATTATCACAAACTTTTCTGACTCACGGAACTGAGGCTATGCTGCAACATAAAGGCAGACTGTTATGCTAGAACCAAAATGTCCTAATCAGTCCACACTTCATATAAAACTCATACTTACACCTCAATAGTCGATTCGTACACACCCGAGTGATAGCGCATTAATCTTGAGACCTTCCGAAAGTGGGAATGATTATTAAATTTGTGAATGTGTTATTGACTTTGCGATTACAAATATATCCGTCGTATATTAATGTTTAGCAGAAAATGATATTTAGTGGCAAAAAAAAAAAAACTTACATCTCAACTACTATTATAATTATTATTATTCTTTTCTAGTCATTTAGTGATCCTTTGTACCAACCAATATCTCCACCCAAATAATGGCCTTAGACAAGATTCTTTCACTGTTCAAGAGCATTATTTTGTCAAAGAAGTTCACTATATGAAACTTCATGCCCTTGCGAATTGAGCTAATTATGAACTCAGACCCATATACTCTTAAAGAGCAAAGAGCAACTCTCGTCGCAGCACTGCCAGTGTTATTGTTGCAAAGTAGGATCTGCAATAACAAACCTACAAGTCTCATCATCCTAGTGAATTTCAACAGCAAGCAGTGAATTTTGCAGATTAATGGATTTGCGATACAATAAACAGCTTGAAGCTGAATAGAATGATACTCTCTTTATCTGGCTGCATAATTAAGACCTTCGGCACATTTTCAGCGATACTTTTTTTATTGCAAAGTCTTTTCAGTTAAAAGGCCTGTACAAGAATTAATATAAATAAATATTTGGAACCAAAAAAAAAGTCATTTTACCATACAACATCTTATACGTGGGCATTTCTCTGACTTGCGTCATCCTAGACAGCCCTTTTACACCTAAACCTCATCTCATCAAAATTTAGGGGAAATCTGCTCGACTTAGATTGGCCAGGTTGCACATCCCTTGTACCCTTAAATTTGTTCAAGCTTATTCGTGCCCTCTTTTAATGAAAGACTGATGGTTGACGGCAGATAAATGACAAATTTGCGAATAGTCCATCAACAAGGACCACATGAGCTTGCCAGAACCTGCATTGCCAAACATACGCAGCGGCTCAATTTGGTTTTAAATCACATGATCTCATGCAACTTAACCCCCTCATTTTTTTTTTCAATTCCAAGTTGGCATTTGATTGTGGCGGTTATCTCAATATGATTGAAGCCACTGCTGGTGGAAAGCAGATGACATCATCTCACCATTTTCGCAATCCAATCCTCCAACATAATTGAAGCCAGCAATACACCTTGCCAATGAGCCAAGATCCACAATCACCAACCACCCTCTATTTAGGACTGCAAACAACCACTTATAACTCCACTACAAGACCGCAGAAGGAGCATAAGTCGAACTCCAAATACAAAATTCTGGCAGATCCTGGCTTCATACAATTTTTAATTGGACTATAAGTTTGCACATAATAAGCAACATCTCTACAAAAGAGAGATTGCACCTCAATCGCACCATACAGCACTATGAAACTCTTTCACGCTCTCGAGCCATCCTTTCTTCTTCGCTGCGCTGAATAAGCTCCTCATAAGCTTTAACTAACTCAGCCATGAACTTCTCCATGGCTTCAAAAATGCGTTGCAGACTCCCCTGTAGACTGCTATTTCTAGTATCACTTTGATATACAATGTTTCCAGCCACTGAGAGGCTATAACCATCCCCAGCAACCAGAACCATTTTCTTGTCTAATGCCTGAATCTCCTTATGTATCTTTTGATCCTCTCTATCCAAATTCCTAACTTTTCTCTCCAAATCCTTGTTCAACATCATTCTCTCACGCATTTCTAGTTTATCTTGTTCCCAAAGCTTAAGCACACTCGATGCAAAAATGCGCAGAGCATCAATTACTTCCTTTTCAGATATCGTATCCATAGCTTGTGCCCACTGATTACAGATTACGAACACCGGAGGGGCACCCATCCTACCTGGTGAGAAGGGAACTATTCCATCTGGTGTTACTTCTGGTTCATAAAAAATACATTTATTAAGCCAGTTATTCAAGGCTCTCACATAACCCTTCTGGGCACCTATCCAACTTGAGAAGCTGGAAGTCCAATTAAGAAGGTCATGCTCAAGCTTCAATGTAGCTTTAAGATGATCATCACCAAGCTTTTTACCAGAACCAATAGATCCTAAACCTTTGGCTTCTTTAATAGCTTGACACTGATTCTGATGGCATTCAAGCATATTTTTCCACATCCTGGTTAACCTGAAATAGAAAAAGGCCAGACAAACTACCATTAGAACCAAGAATAAACTTCAACCATAAAGTTATATTTGGCTATCACATGCAAATAACACAGTTTGCCCCTTTTTTTTTCACAGGGAAATAGATTTCCAAATTAATCACTACTCTCAAGAAAATGAAATTGTATGCATTTCAATTAAGGTAACCCACTAGAATGTAAATAGAATGTCAACATAATATTAGAACAAGACTATATAGCCTGCATGTGAATATCATAACTTAGTCGAAGATAAAAAGTCAATTAGCGTAGCAGAGCTAGTTCTACACTGTTAAGTTTATTAAGCAAACATCCACCGACTTCTTTAGCCTTCAAAAAACCAGAGTCATCTCCTTCAGCTAGTGATGTACATTAAACATGTCCTAAATGATTAGGCATATGGGATATCATCAGAAATATACATATATCCTGTGAGCATGAAATCTTCTTAATTGACCTGCCCCTGATCATTCGATTTGGACTAACTATTTATACCTAGCTCAACTACAGGCGATAAATCTTAAGTGAAAAAGAAAAAGGATGAAATCATGAATCAAAGTCAGCATTAAAAACATCTAAGCTCCAAGCAGTGACTCCAACTGTAGCTTCAGTTCCACAAAGATGGTCCAACAGAAAGCTCCAGTAAAGTGCTTGCAATGAACCAGGGATAGAACTTAAAAGTTTTTCTAATCCATATCATTCTCATTTGATGCATATGTTGAACCAAGTTTAACTCGCGTCTCTCAAAACTCATAAATGCCATAATGGGGATTTTGCAATTAACAATGGTTAATGGATGCACTAGCAAATGTGACCTCAACCATTACATGAGATGGAGAAAGAAAGAAAGAGAGAGAGAGAGAGAGAGAGAGAGAGGATACATTAATGCAATTGGTCCAGGTAATGATTTGGCATGTTCCTCCACTAAGGCTATTAATTTGAAACCATTAACAAGCAATCCTAAAATGGGTGGATTTGGTCAAGTGGATGCAAAAATAGTACTTCAAGACCCATTACATGTCCAAGGCCATTTGTTAGATAAGATGCATCTTTTATCTTAGATCCTATACAAAACCTCAGAGACTTTGGTGGATTTAGCATCTCGGAGCTAGGACCCCTTTCTTTTGAACAAGTGTCCGTGCATGCTACTTCGATGTTTGATCAAACTTTTCTAATTAAAATCCACTTCACCCATATATACAGTGCACTTACATGGTAAGCAAAAGATGTCAAAATGGTTGGGACAATACTAGATTATTTCTGAAAAATCAAGTCATATAAGGAATCTTAAAGGATACTGCTAGATTTTGAATCAGTGAAACCTCCCTTCCCATTCTAGAACTAACCTCACAATAATATTTCACGACATAAGAACTGAAAATAAATTTTATACCTCATAAGATTCAGATTTACAACTAAGGAACCTCCACCAGTAACATCAATCATCAACACACTCTCAGTCTCACACATAAATGAATGTATAGCCCCAACAATCAGGAACCTCTTAATACCCATTACCAAATATTTCCCCATGCATCAACTTTCAACCTAATGATGTAATCATCTGTGTCCTTATAAAGTATAAACTAGCATGCTGCATAAATATATTGCACTCTGGCAACTTGCATTTCACTGCTTTAAGCACAGATCCTAGGTTATTTATCAGGAATTATTTTTTAATCTTGTTTTTGAAGAACAGTAGAGAAAATACACAAGACTATTAAATTCCACATCGTCCCAAGTCAAAGCTCTTCTCAACTAATCATTGATCCTACCCATTTAATCATCACATCTGACAAACTATACATCAGACATAGGTTATAAGTCATCACAAACTGACAGATACAATAACTTCGCTACATTAGTAAATAAGTCCTGACATCAAATGTACTGATTAGGCCACATCCAACCCAAAAAACCAAAAAAAATACATGCTAATCGCAGAAAAGAGTATCTAAAAACGATATCAACAATCAAATGGATAACACCAGTCAAACTGAAGCATATATATATATATATATATATATATATATATATATATATATATATATATATATATATATATATATATATATATATATATATACACAACAGTCAAATGCTACAAATAATAAGTGTCAACGTACCCCCCAATAAGTTCATTTAGCTGTGGCCATAGCTCATCATCCCGAATCTTGTTTATTGTAACAGATATCTTGTCTACAACCTGAATTGCAATTCTTATTTTTGTGGACAGACTCCTAATTAAAATTCGAGTTGCATCAACTTTATGAGCTTCAGCACCCCTCTCATCCAAATGCTTCAGCTTACGGCACTTCCGCTCATGTACTACCCGCATTTTCTCCTCAGCCTGTCAGAACAGAATGATGTATCTCTAGTTAAGAAGCATATAATGACAACTATCCACAAAGAATTCAGAACCCTTACGCTCCATTGCCTCTGTTCTGAACCCATATTGCAGCAAAAATACACCAAGAAACATTAACGGATAAATCTTTTAGGTAGTCAAGAAAAGGAAGCTCATTTGTTTTATAAAGCAATTGGGCACAGGAAATAGTCTAGTCTGCATGTGAATTATCCATTTCAAACAAATAAGCTATTCAAAGGAAAACACACAAAAAAAAAAAAAAAAACAGTACTTTCGGTAAGCATACTTCCTATAATAAGATTTATAATCAATATAATGATAAATATCTCACATAACATCAAGCAGAGACATATAAATGTAAACATAGACAACCCATTAGATTCTAAAAGGACTGGATTTGCAAAGAATTGAATGCTAAGAGGGAATATAAGTTCCATGTAAAAGTGAGGATAAATAGACAAAGAAACTTGTGTTTGGTAAAGCATAACAAGGAGAGTTTGAGTTGATCAAGAAACCAAATTGCATGAACAATTAAACGAATGATGCCCAGCTTAACAGTAGAAATGAATAAGGGGCATCATACCTTAACTTCATTATAGAGTTTCTTCTCCCAAAGATGCAGCTTTTGCAAGGTAGAAGAAAGGTTATTCGACCTCATTGCCAAATCCTCATCAATCTCCAAGTTGGCCGGATCAGCCTTGTCTTTGGAGGATGAGGGCTCAATACTTTTGGAAGTAGATGGCTGTGAGGATACTAAAGATAATGAAGGAGTAACTCCGTGCAACATCTTAGAAACTGCTTCACACAGACACAAAATTACAAGTTAAACTCTAACTTAATGAAGTCTCACTTAAATAAAACATATTAAACCAACTATATAAACTATCATGAATTTTTTTTTTTTTTTATCTGTAATTCAGTGCCTAGACACTATCCCCTACTAAATTAGACACCAAAATCACAAGAACTCGGGCAGATCAAGCAAGTATACCATTGCAATCACTCACTGGCATAAAAATAACATATTTATTTTAGAAAAAGAATAAAAAAATTCCCAGAATGAACTAATTTTACCCACCATATTTTCGCTGATAAGGAAGCCTTCCCACTTCAAGCATCTTGGCAATTTCTTTGCCAGACTCGGAAGCTCTCTCAAATTGAACCCTGATTTCGAAAGCCACTTGAGACACATCCCGCAACCCACCACCTCCTCGCTTAAATCCGGCATTTCTATGCTCATCTGGCCTCTCATCATCTACAACTTTCTTCTCCACCACGTGCACCTCATACTCCAGTTCACCATCATTATCCATGGACACACTCGGTCTCGTTTGATAAAGATTGGCCTCAGTATTACCACCAGTCTTAGCATCCCCATCTTCCATCATCACCGATTTCGAGAAATTATTAGTCGCACCGCCGCTTCCGCCGCCCCCATCAACATATTTCTCGCGTCCATGGACTTCCTTTACAACCTCTTGTTGGTAATCCTCATCTTCCAAATCTGGAATTCCCTCCTCGTCTCTCAATTCCTTGGAGTCTCTACTCGGCGTATAAGCCCGATAATAATTATCATGACTCTCAAACAGATTCAAGAAATCCCAAGGTGAAGCTGTCGGAGGCGGAGGCGGAGGTGGCGGTGGTTTTGACGAAGAAGCCACAGCAGGCGGCGCAACTGATGATCCATAGGTAGGAGGGGAAGACCCATAGTACCCAGTCATTGCGCCACCGCCAGGACCATAATTTGGGTATCCATAATCATTCATTGGGTATGAATTATTATTAGGAAAATAATAAGAAGATGAAGAGTCACCAAAATGAACAGTCTCTGGAGTCATTGGCCTCTGCTCATAAACCACATACGGAGTCGTCGCTTTATTCTTCATATAATTCGTATGTAAAAACTCACTACCAGGATATGAATCACGCTCAGCACCCATATATTCTGAAGGCATATACTCAACATGCCCACCACCGCCGAGGTGGTGAAGAGGTGAGGAATGATCAGAAAAGTGGAGATGGGAGTCAGAATCATGACCATCATCATCAGAATCAGAGTGAAAATGAAGGTGAGAACCAGAGTTAGAGTGAGAATGATGAGCTATATGAGCTTTCTTAGGTGAACTAGTACCTTCATCACTGAGACTAACCGGATCGCCACCTTTTCTTTGAGGAGGCAAATTGAGTTTAGGAGATGAAGGAACAAACCCAGAACCAGCATAGTCTTGTTCGATGAAATGATACAGAGAATTACCAATCACTCTCAAAGAATGAATATAAGCATTATGAGCTTCAGCTAAAGCAAAACGCTGAACAATAGCTTCATCAAGAAAAGAACACCGTTCACGGCAGAGCGCCACCGCCGGAAGATCGTCAAGCTTAGAAGTAGTACAACCCATTATTTTAAAGAAGTAGAATTAAATTATGGAGGTTGGGATTTGATTTTATTATTATTATTTTAATTATTGTAGTAGGTGGTGTGTTGGGGATGTTTATATGGAGTTTATGATGAAGAAGAAGAAGAAAAGAGTCAACATGATGAAAGAGAAGGTTTGATTAAGATTGAGTAGGTCCGTTTGTTTCTCGGGAAAATTTCTGTTAGGGTTAACAGAGAAAGAGAGATAAGAGAAAAGAAAAGGAAAAGAGGTTGAGGGAAGGACAGAAGAAGGAATCTTGACAGCGCGGAGATTGTCGTCGTTTGTTGCAGAAAGAGAGAGAGAGAGAGATAGAGACGGAGAGAAAGAGTGTGTATGGTGTGGGCATTGTAGTAGTGGGGCGTGTATGTAGACGTCGGTGTTTATTTGTAGTGTATCTATAAATTATTAATATTAACGTTAAAATAATATTGATATTCATTACGGAATATACACTAATTATTAAATTAATTGTTTTAATTTTATTTAATAAAAAATTAATATATTTGGCAAAAAAATTAATATTACAAAAATCAATTTTAAAATATTTTTTTTTATTTTAACTATAATATCACATGTTAAATTGAACATAACATATATTACAAGAAAAACTTAAGTAGCGCCATACTGTACAAAGGTCGCCTGTGTGGATGTAAATTTTTTTTTTCTTCACACAATATGAATATAATGTATCTGCTGAATTATATCTTGTAATGAGATTTTCAAAGAGTTTACAATTTGATTTAATATTATTTAATTTTATATAAATTTTTTATTAAATTTTTATTATTTTTATTTGTGTTTTGATGATGTCAAAATTTTATTTTTATTATTTAAGCCAAATATCTTAGAGTCCTTGAACTTTGCCTCATTTTGGCTGTTGAACCCTTATAAATTATTTGTCTATATTAAGTCTCTCAATTATTATTTTTTTACACATTAAAGACTTATTTAACGTGGTTAAAGTTATAGGGTTGAGCACGGTTTGACCTAATCAAAATGTTTAAAAATCTTTAGAATTAAACCGAATTTTAAGAATTTTAATTTATGAAGAATCAAAATTAAAACCGAAATAAAAAATTTCAGTATTATATTATCTCGAAAATTTTGAGACAATAAAATTTAAAAATCAGATATTTCAATTCTAATTTAATCCAATCCAATATAATTTGGAGATTCGAAAATATAATCTTAAAAAATTCAAAAAAGTTTTTCTTCTCTTTTAAATTTTTGTTTTTATATGTAATAATAATAATAATAATAATAATGTCTAAATAATTAACAAAATAATTTTAATTAGAAATTGATAAAAATCTTCAAGTAAGAAATGGATGAAAATTTACAAGTAAGAAATTAATTAGAAATTTAGAAACTAAAAAAATAAAAAATTTACAGAAATAAAAATTATAGAATCTATAAATTTAACTTTACATGTCTGACACAACATGTGATTCATCATAAACAACCGAAAAAAAAAAGAATTGAAAAGAAGAAAAAAGAAAAGAAATTATAGAAACAGAAAGAATTATATGTGTTTATATCTTAATATTATTAAAACTTAGTCTATATTATATTACTAATTTTCATTAATACAAATTTAATAAACCTAATATTTGATTAAATTGTATAGATATAAATAGTTATATTCGATTCTATTCGGTCTAATTCTTGGTCCGGATATACATTGATATTCATAAACATACCAAAATATTTCATTTATTCGAGTTTGGTTTAAAAAAGTTAAAAAATCAACGGTTCAGTATGATTCTAAATATTTTCAGGTCGGTTATTCGATTCAATTCGAAACTTTTAATATTCATGCTCTACCCTAGTTAAAGAGGTTAAACATCGTGCACTATTAAATTGCATGAATAAAAAGAAAAAAAATTATAAATGATGTTTATACTTTCTTTTGTTTGATTATGTGTCTGAACTAGTAATTTTTTAATATTTTGGTATTTATGACCGATTTTATATGTTAAAATGATTATATTACTCGTTTTATATGCTAAAATGACTTAATTTTCTTCTTTTTCTTTCTTTATTATTTATTAGATTTTTTCAAATACTTTATTTTTTTTAATTTATTTGATGATTATAGAAAAAATAGAAATGAGTTTAATTTAATGATTGAATTTTATTTTATTTTTTTAAATATGGAGAGAAAAATAATGTTAATTTTTTAATTTTTAAAATAAAAAATAATTATAAAATTTTTTTATTTATAATATTGTTTCTTAGAAAGTAACTATGAATTAAAAAAATAACGATGAAAATGAACAAAACGTTACAAAGCATGGTAACGAAAAATAATGTAATGAGTATTACCTTTTATTTTCAAGCAAAATTTATAATTATTTTTAACCATTAAAATTACACGGAACATACATTTATTATTTTTCACTGTAGAATAACCATATTTTTTAACCTAGATTGAATACCTATATATATGAATGATGATATAAATGATGTTCCAAAGTGAAGATTGACTAATTTCATGTGCTTCTACGTGATTCATGTGCTCCTAACTCTCAATCATTTTGTGGCTCTGTTTTTTTAGTACTTTGTGCTTCAGTTTATATCATTAATGTTCATTTGTAGAAACTATTAAACTTAATTTCAATCATTGTATTAAATTATTTATAAGTCTTTAGAGATATTAAACATCAAACCTCGTAATTTTTTAAGTGTTGGATGAAATCCAAAAAATCTATTGTAAGGCAAAATCTTGGATTAGTTAAGATGTAAGAAGTGATTGGCGTAAACTTGATTATAGTGGAATTTTAAGTCGAAGGCTTAAGAGAAGAGGATGTGGAAGAAGAGTTTGCTCGAACCACCATAAAAATTGACTGAGAATTATCTATCCTTATTCTTTTTATCTTTTTGTGCCTTGAAATTGATAATATATTACACTTATGGTTGGATTTGCATTAGAATTTTAATATCATATTCACCTTCACCCTCTAAGAGCTTGGCCATGTAATTCTAACAATTTTTATAAGATAAAGTACTATTTACTCTCTGAATTGTACCTTAAATAATAACTTAGTCCCTATAATTTGAGAAACGAGTTATTTAGTCTCTGAGCTTTCATTCTGTTATATTAAATCATTCTATTGCTTTTTCCGTTAAAAATTTATAAAAAGTCTAAAAGGCCCTTTATTTTCAATTAAATTTTCTATTCTATGCCATCTCTCTCATATTAGTCCCAAAAACCATAACACTATAACTAAAAAAACCATGGCCGATCTTCAACTCACCGTCCACCATACCTCAATCATCTTCAATTCCATAAGAAAATTAATTTAAATTTTAATTCATAAGCTTGAAAAAGTTTCTTCTTACTACAAACCTCATCATTAATCAACTTTTGATACTTAAAAATTCATAACCCATAAGCTCCAAAAATACTAATATATCATTTGGTAGACCGTAATGATATATAATATAATGTAATCAAATATATTTTTAGTATAAATTTATATTAAAAATGTATTTAATTACATTACATTACATTTCATTACGACTTATTAAACGCACTTTAAAATTTAAGCTTAGAGAAGAATTAAACTAAGTCTAAATACAAAATCCCAAAACTTTGAAAATATAGATCAGAGTCCACTTAACAAAACTACTAAGAAATTCAATTTTTACACTTTCTTCAACAAATTGGACATGCTAATAACTAACTCAACACTCAAAGAAACTAAGATTACTATTGTTATAAGATCTAAAATCAAGAAAAATCCAAATCAAGATTGTCATTTATCTGATTGAGAAAATCTTATGAAATTAATAAATATCCAAAACCACCACCATGTGTGATCATGGCCGATGAAGGAGAACAAACAGTGATTGGCGAAGGCCAAACCAAATCGGTGCAAAAAGGCTAAGCCATGGATCTACGTGGGGCTTTGCGAAGAAAAGAAAATCAGAAAAAAAAAACAAAAAAAAAGAGAACCAACAGCATGAGAAGATGGAGAAGCGACAAACAACACTGACGATGGAGATGGCCAAAGCAATTGAATCGGCAACGACGACCGACTGACCAATGATGGAAGAGATGACCGAGAACTGAACCATCAGAAACTCAACTCTCTCTTTTTTAACTTTAAAATTGTCATGAATATAAAAATGGGAATTTTTTACTAACCCAAAATCATGAACAAACAAGAAATTTGTGAGTTAAATCAATATTTTTTTTTCTTTTTTGAGCAATTTTCATGAACAGATAATCGAGAGAATGACAACTAAATTGAAGAGAAACTAAGAGCTAGTGAAGAAATTTTGGGCACAAAAAATATTTATTTAATATTAAAAAATTAGTTTCACAGTAAACCGAAAACAAATTAGATAAATTTTTTACAAAAAGACTAATTTTATTGACAAAATAAAGCCTCATAAGCTAAATAGGTTATTTCTAAAACTGTAGATATTAAATCATTATTTAAAATAAATTTCAGAAACTAAATAATAGTTTATTTTTTTTATAATGTTTTATACTTTATATAATTATATATTAAAGACTAACTATTTATATTAAAAATTAAAATATTCTAAAGATTTACTCTATTGATAAGTATATTTACTTTTTTTTTATTAATTATATCCATAGATTTTAAGTTTTTTAAGGTTTGTATAGTGGGTTGGGTTGGTTAGGTCAAAAATATTCTAATTTGGGGAGTGATATTGTGATTTGGAATTTGGCAGTTAGTGAGAAAAAGTGACGAGGGTGTTTAGGTTTGACAGAAAGTTTGACGACCGTTGCCCGGGTGACGTCTAAAATCAGTCTCCTGATCCTTATGTGATATCTCATATATACCCCTATTTAAAGCTCATATTTATTATTCTGGGATTTATCAATTATTATTATTATTTTTAGTGTATTCACTTTTTGGTTTTTTCTTTTTATTTTTTGTTTTTATCATAAATAAATGGCAGGAGCATAACAGAGCCTGTGACGGACCTAACTTTGTCTTTTGACACACGGCAGACCTAACGTTTATTTTTTTTTTTTCAAACCTTCTTTTACGTTTCTCTCTCTTTTTTTTTTTTTTCAATTATATTTTCAATTTTTTCCACATTTTTTAATTGAAGAAAAACAAAATAGTGCTTTTAGTTTCAAATTATCTACGTCCAAGATAAAATGCCTTATTTTCAACATCAAGAAAAAAAAAAAAAAAAAAGTCAGGGTAAGATGCTAAATATGACTATGAAGTTTTTATAAGTATCTAATTCGGTTCAAAAGATATTTTATGATTTAATTTGAAATATTTATTAAATTTAGGGCCGATTGCTGTTGATATTTATTATTATTTTTTTTTTTTGCCGATTGCTGTTGGTCGTTTGTGTTTAGTAGCCAGCCATTGTTAATCTCATCGAAGTCTGGTTTTAGCTAAATTTTGATATAAATTTAGATCGAACCTTAACTACTGAAAAACAACTTTTTTTTTTTTTTTGCCTAGAACTTTAGGGAAATGAAAAATTTATAACTTTTTTAATATTCTTAGGTAGACCTAAGGGGTATATTTAATTAGAATTTTTAAGAATATTTATGAACTTTTTAAAGGTGAATGAATTTTGTAGAGTTTATATATTTTTAATGACTTTTATATAGTTTAATGACTTGTATAGACTTTTATTTTAAAAAATTTTTATAGAGTTTATGAATTTATTAATGATTTTTATAGATTTTATTTTGAAAGACTTTTTATGACTTTTATTAATATTGGACAATTTTTTTTGATTTTAATATACATCTTTTGACCTAATAAATTAATTTTTATCATATAATAAAAATAAAATTTTTAAAATAATTATTAAAAGTGGAGGTCTTTTTAATTGATTTTTTTAGAAATAATTAAGATATTTATTTTATTAATTTCAAATAAAAAAACATATCAAATGAATGGCACCAAAATTCGCATACACAAAATCCTTACTATTCTTTTTTTTGAAGAATGAACTGGACTTATAAATATTTTTTTTTTTTGTGGGCTTTGATATTTCATTTCAATTTTTCAAACACCAAAATATATAATATATACAAAAAAATGATTTTTCTAATTAAACAATAGAAAATAGTGATCCAACAATGAAAAAAAATTCTATTATGAATATCACAATTGAAAAAAAAAATTAATACAAGTAAATAATCCAATTCATCTCAGATAAAGGGAAAAAGAAAAATATAGTTGTTTATAATTATTCAAGAGAATCAATAGAATTGTGCAATAGTGAAATAAAAAAAAATACCAGATTGTCGCTTTTTTCTTTTTCTTCTCTTTTCGGTTAGTAAGGAACAACTTTTGTGCTAGGAAAAAGTATGTTCAATTTTTAAGGAAGGGTGAAAGAGAATTTTTTAGATTTCCTGTTTATATCAACTTACAAAAAGTCATTCAAAGTCTACAAAATTTCATGGTCTATAAAAATCTATGACTTTATTAATATGAATTTACTTTTATTAACTATTTAAAAGTCCTAATTAAATACCTCTTAAGTTATAGACTTTTTTTCAAGTTTATAAAAGTCATTATTAAATATACCCTAACTTTTAAAGAATCTTTAAAAATTAGAATTGAATACTCCATGACTTTTAGAATCTACCAAAATATTTAAAAGTCCTAATTAAATACATCCCCTTACTCTACCATGTAATTCATATACTAAACTAATTACACGTTGACATGTGGTATTATTATTTAGATGTAATATGAGTTCTTCTATCACGAACTCAGGTCCATCTTGCACCGCAGACTTAGATTCAAAACACAACATTTTATTAAAACAAAAACTACACTTTTTTTTAATTTTTAATTAAAATATAAAATTTCAAAAACACGCTGTTTCTACTGCTTCTACCCCTGTCCTTCTTCTTCTTCTCCTTTTTTTTTTTTTTGCTAGTAGTGTTAGGTCTTGCAAATATTCTACTATTCTTCCTTTGTCCATACCTCTTGCTTTCAATTTTTCTTTGTATTTATCTTTTACTTATTGAGTAATCCAATATGATATTATTGAAAACTGTCTTTAATCAATCCCCTTACTTTGAATTCTACTCGATTGAGGTAACAGAACTAATTATTGATTAATAAAAAAATAGATAATTTAGTATTGATTTATAATTATGAATATGACAATAAAATATAATAAATCTATATGTTATATATGATGAACCTCAACTTTATATCTAATGAACCTAATAATTATATATGATAAATGTAAAATTTAAATTTAATGCACCTCATAATTATATGTGAAATATTAAATAATAAAAATTTTAAATATGAGGAATGAATGAAATTAACTTATAAAATAATTAAATAATGAATCTCGCAGTAAAATATAATGAATCAGCATGTGATATATAATGAACTTAAATTTTATATCTAATGAATCTGATAGTTATATGTAATAAATCTAAACTGTAAATATAATGAATCTAATAATTTAAAGTTTAATATTAAATAATCAAAATACCAAGCAATTGAAACTTCAAAAAAAAAAACTCAAAATTTTCACATAAACAGTATAAAAACTCACAAAAATGAAAATTATAAAAGAAATATAAAGAAGAAGAAGATAGAAACAATTTCAAGAAAAAGAAGAATAAAAAAATCAAAGCAATTTTGAAAAAGAAGAAAAAGAAGAAGAAGAAGATGATGATCTAGCTTCACTATTTTGAAGAAAAAGAGATAGCACGTCCACTAGAAGAAGAAGAAGAAGAAGACCGAGCTTCACGCACATCCACTAGATAAGCGAGATTTTTCTTTTTTAAAATGAAACATTGTGTTTTAACCTAAGACCATGGTGCTACATGGTTCTGAGTCTATGATATAAATTGTCTACACTAATTGAGTTATTTATTAGCATTAACCACTCGTAATTAAAAACCAGCCAATATAAATAATATATCTAATAAATGATACCACATATAAACATATAATTAGTTTAGTCTGCAAATGACGTGTTATACTAAATCTACCTAAAAATTTCTTCAAAAGCCAATTTAACATTTTACCTAAAAATATTATAAAATCTTTACCTCTCCTCCTTCAATGGTTACACTTTCTATAATAAAACATCATATTAAAGTGTATATAAATAATTAATGCGTTAATTTTTGTATATAAATAAATAATGTATTAATTTTTTGTCACAAGAATGAAAAAAAGTAATTTGATAAAAGATGAAGAGTTAAATTTTAATCTTTGAGTTAAACAGTCATTAATTAAAAGTTTATTCTATACTAATATTTAAAAATTCTTTTTTTTTATCTAAATTATAATATTTATTATGCACGTCATTCTTTTATAAAAATTTATACAATACTTATAATATTATAAATTATTATTTTCTCTAGAAATAAGAGAGAAGCGTTGTCTTTTAATTTATCATTACTGGAGTGCGTGTCTTTTACTATAGACATTTCAAATTCTAACCACCTTATATTAGAATTTGAAATAATTAAAAATAAAAATAAATAATTATTTTTCATTTTATTCTTATATAAAAAAAGTTATGTTTAATTAAATTGAATCCATGTATAACTCTCAAACAGAATTACTTATTCTTTAGCGTTTGCACATCACGGGTATCCAAAAGCTCCAATAATTATTTTCATTTCATGGCAACCTCCTTCTCCTAGATGGGTTAAGTTTAATACAGATGGGGGTGCTATTGGTGCTCCGGGTCCTTCAAGGGGGGGGGGGGGGGGGGGGGGGGGGGTGAGGTGTTGGTGTATTCCGTACATGTCAAAACTCTATGAATTGCAGTTGTGCTCTTCCTTTAGGGTGTGGTTTTGCCATTAAGGCAGAATTGAGGGCTATGATTTACTATTTGGTTGGAATGTGATTCAACGTGGGTCATAAATTTATTCAAAGCTTCTAGTTTTGATGTTCTATGGGCTATTCTTCCTCTTTGGTCAAGATGCCTTCATTAGGTAAGTCAGATGGCCTTTATGTTTCGCATATCTTTCGTGAAGGGAACTTGGTGGTTGATAAGCTAACTAAATATGCTTTGATTATTTCTAATATCGAATGGTGATCTCAGACCTCTCAGTTTTATAATAGTTATTTTGCCTTGGATGCTTAAGGTAGGAAGAATTATAGATTCCTATAATTTTAAACTTTTGATTTCTCGTTGTATTTTTTTTGTTATTTTATTAATAATATTAGGTGGTGGGTTAGATGATCAAAGATGCTAGGTTTGTGTCTGCTAGCAATGATGTTTGGGTGTACTCTTTGTTAGCTTACTGCTGGTTTCATAAAAAAAAAAATACATTTTGGATTTCTAATAATTAAGTTCATTAAATGAATTGAATTTTTATAAAATGCTTTCATTTTGACATGATTTCATTTATTAGATTATTCTTCTTTTTTAAGTCAAAAAAGATGAATTATATTAGTTATATCTTTCCAAATATGAGAATTAGTTTGAATTTATTTCTTGCAAAATTTAAGCGTTTAGATGGATTTAATGAGTTCTTATTGTATCAAAGATAATTTTGACATTGACTCATTGCCCATGCTAGGGAAAAAAAAACCCTAATGCCAAATTCAACTGTAACAATCACTCTAGCTATACAGCTATATCTTGTTATTGATATATACTGTAAAGTAATCTATAGCTATCCAAAGATATTGAGTGCATATTTGCTAAATCATAATAAAATAAATTTTAATTTATTGTTGTATTGAAATTTTATTTGAGTATATTACATTTATTCAATTATACGTATGTCATGGACAAAGCAATGATGTTTAAATTTAATTTTTGTGATTTACATTGTAACCTATCCACTATCCAAATATATATATAGTAAAATCTCTATAAATTAATAACTTTGGAATCATATAAAGTCTATTAATTTAAAAATGTATTAATTAATTGATAAATTAATAATTTATTAATTTATCAAGTGTACTTACAATTAAAAGTAATACGTATTTAATCAACTAAAAATTTATTTTATTTTATAAAAATATAAATTATTTTATTAATAAAAAGAGATTAAAAGTCTAAAAAATATAAATCAATTCATATATACTTGATTTGCAAGTATAATTTAATTGTAATAGTTTCTTTCATATAACTAATATTTAAAAAAATAATAATAGGCTAATATTTTAGGAAAATGTGATATGTAATTTTAGTTAATTATTAATTTATGATATGAATAGAACCAAGTAGTTATGTAAGAATTTCAAAGAAATTATTATTTTATTGAAATTATTAATTTAACTTGTTAGCCCAAATCGGAATTGAAAAATTATTATTTACTAGAGATTATTAATTTATCAAATATTAATTTGTAGAGATTTTTACTGGATGAAGTGCATTTTGGTATTTAATTTGTTTCGTTTCATTTAATTATTAAGTTGGTTTCAAATAATTTAACCAAATACCCAGTTAGTCCTAAAGTACTTATTGCCTTTTTTTTTTTCTTTTTGTTTTTTTTTGCCAAAGACTTATTGCCCAATAAGATGAGCAAAATTAATTTTCCTTTTCGTCGTAAACGTTGAATTGGGGAAAAATGAGCGATTTAAAACTGAAGTATTTATTTATTTTTCAGCATGACTATTATTTACTATATCATATAAGTTGCAAGAAAATCAATGCATGTATTGTGTTTGTGCTAATTTTTCTTATATTACATTAATTATTTGATTTAAAAATATTACAATAAAAAATCATGCACAATAGCCTCCACAATTGATCATAAAATGCACTTGGTTAAACGGCTACTAGTTGCATGACAGTGTGAATTACATGACATTGACCAACACCAACACCAAATTCTTTATGTCTATGCTTTTACCAACTCTATTCTTTTGAAAAATCTAAATGGTGTATTTTAGACCAAAAAAAATTTAAATTTTAAAATATTATACAAAAATGTCTTATATGAAAAAAAAAAAAAAAAAAGAAGAAGAAGAAAATGTAAAAGTATAATTAAAACAAATATTAAAGTTTAAAATATTTTTCATAAAGAAATGTTAAAATAGTTTAGAATTAATTCATTTATAGAAAACTAGCGCACGTCTTTGTTATTTACTTTTTTTTTATACTAGTTTTTTTTTTCTAACACATGCTTCGTTATGACTCTTTATGATATTTTAAAATATAATTTGATTTATAAATATTTATATTTTAGATATTAGTACAAATGTTATATGACATGTAAATAATTTAAATAAATATTATATAATATTATTTTTTTAATTATGGAACTTATTAGACAGTATAACTTCTTTGTAAACTATATTATTAATGTAAGTTGTTTTTTTTTTTTATTTGGCTTTTTTACTTTTGATCGATACTTTTATAATAAATGCTCAAACACTTATAGACAATGCAATATACAATTATCTCTAGTAAATGCACATTTACATTAGTTATTATTTGTCCTTGTACTTGTTAATAGTCATTATAAAATGAAGACTCATAGAGAACTGTTTTATTTTAAAATGAAAAAGATATTCCTCATTTTTAGCAAGTAATGGTAATATCCTTGCAATAGGACTTTTTTTTTTTTGGTATATTATTTTACTGTTATTTCTGTGTGTATAATATTCTATTAAATTTTTTGCATATCATTTTGGTTCCATTGAGTAATATTATGGAAAAATTAACTTTTAATTCTAATTTGTAAGGTGATAAGCTATTTGTTAACAATGTGTTTAAAAACTATTTTTTAGTACAATCTATACTTTTTTTGGGCTATATTTGATATCACTGTTCAATGTTATCTTTCAATCTCTTTATCAAGTTTAAATGAAACTTTTCAAATTTGAAAAAATTGAGTATTTGTGAAATTTTACAAACAATATATTTGAATTTAATTTGACTCTTTGTAATTATACAATCACACAATATACTGAATTATGTGTGAAGAAATATACTATTTCTAGAATAAGCAGTGGAGTTCGTGGATATTGTGTTGTATTTGGATTTTGTACTTGTGTATATCATTGTGAGTCTAGTGTTAGCAAATAATAAAATGAATAAAAAATAGAAAAAAAATTTAATTTATGATGATTCAACTATTCAATCCAAAATAAATATAAAATAAAAATATCTTTTGATCCAAAATAATCAAAGCAATACTCTAACCATTGAGTTAAGTAGGTCATTTATCATCACAAAGAGAAAGAAATAGAATCTCATCGATGGGTTATAAATATAATATTAATTATAAATGAAATTTTTTTTAAGCAATACGGATCAAAGAGATTAAAGAAATAGAATGTTGGATCATAAAATATTTATCTTGACAAGACATCATTGACATGATAAAATATGTATCACAAACAAAAGGGCTATAGCTTAGTTAGTAGAGTACCTCGTTTACACGTGCCAATTTTTTTTTTTTTTGTCAAAAGAGTCCATTATGTAATCAAAAGACTTATTGAGAAATCAATGTTTTACTCTATGACTTTTAGGGAACAAAAGAACAATAGCCTGACATTAAAGGTTCTTAAGTTTCTCGTTTATTAAAAAAATCCCATTATTGGATCATTTTTCATTCAATTATATGGATCGACATTCTAGCAATGATAAAATAAAATTTGATTTAACTTTTATCTTTTTTAATTCGTATTAAAAATTTACTTACTTATATATTTTTATACATTATATTAGATATTTTAGACTCAATTTATTTATTTGTCTATATTTATTTTTTAAATATCATACTTTTATCTTTTAATTTTTTTAATAAAGATTTTCTCTAATATAAGTTGAAATTTATCCAATAATATAATAATTTAAAATTCTTAATAGCTTTATTTCTTCAAAAGATTTAATAGTTTAAACTTCAGATTAGTTTTTATTTGCTCTAAAGTTCTCATTTGGTCAGTAAATGGGGAGAAAATTAAAAGAGCAACTATAAATTAATATTTTGTTGTTAATAAACATAACAAGCAAAAAAAAAAAATAACTATTGAGTAGAAAGTGTGAAAATTACTGATTTTTTTTTATCAAAAAAGAAATTTTATATTTTTTGCCTAAACAAAAAAATAAACATTTTGTTTATTATTAATGTTGTTTTTATTCTGTTGGATTTGTTGAAATATAAAATAATAATTTTGTTTAAAGATAAATTTTCAAAATTGTTTACTAATATTCCATTTCCTTGCCTCTAAAAAAACACATTGCTAATTTACATAGTATTATAGATATATTTATAATAGATTATTAATTCTAACCACATAAATTAATGAAAACATTAATTTTTTCTATTGTAACAAATTATATTTTTGCAATTTTGATATTAAATATTAAAATATAAGGAAATATAATATAATATATTGTCATAAAATAACAAATTAATTATTATTATTGGAAATTATAATTGTATTTAAATAAATACACTGATCTACTATTATTTTTAATAAAAAATAAATAATTTTTCCTATAAAAGGAAACAATCATGCTATAATTTTAAATTTTTAAACTTTTTAGATATTGATCTTTTTTCTTAATAGCGAAACTTCTTTATCTTCTTCTTTCTTTACAATATCTATTATTTCTATATCTATCATTGATACACTATTATTTCTATTTATATTATTGATACATCTTGAATCTCTTTTCCAATGAAAACTTTAAATTCATTTTTTAGATAATCTTGTTTAGTTAATCTCATAAGAAAATAATATTCTTTTCCCTATTGTCAATCAATTTCTTGTAAAATTTGCTATGGTCTCTTTTTTTATATGATAAATAAAAAAAATAAGATATAATAAAATTTTAAAATTAAATGTGATATAATAATATAATAAATATATGATTAATTAAACTTTATATTAACATAATATAACTTGTTACGAAAGCATATCACTATAGATTTTTTATATTTGTCATATGCACATCCCATCAATATTCAAATATTTCATATGGAGTTATAAGAACATTTATGTCTCCATTAAATGCTTGAGATTTCAATATATACATATGATATAAAACAAATAGTTGTTAATAATGTGAAAAGCAAATACTTGTTAACATATTTAATATCATTATTATTGCATCTGCCACATCTCTATTTCCCTTTCAATCCATTAGGATAACTTTAGTTGTGTATTTTATGCAAAATTTATATAAAAAATAACAAAGTCAAGTGTATGTGTGTGTGTGTATATATCATCTGATTATTTACTTGAAATGCTTTTCTTGTTTCTTTTAGATTCATTTTTAATGCTTGTTTAAATCTTTTATATTTGATTACAAACACTTTTCATCACCCTTCAGCATCATATCATTGTATAATTGATAATTTCATAAATTATAATCACATCAATATTTTTATAAATAAATGATGAGTTTCCAAAATTATTAAAGAAAAAATTTAGAAATAATCTACTCACAAATCTTGTAGCTCATTAACTTCTCATATATTTGAATTAATTTGAATAGTATTAATCTTTAATGTTAATAGTTGAAACTCGGCTATTGCATAAAAAATTAAAAAATCAAATTTAAGTGTTTATATAATCGCAAACAAATTAATTTTTTTAAGAAAAGAATATATTATTATAAATAAAAACTTTGATATTTGATAATACAATAATAAAATTTTGCTTACTATTGTTAAATGAACTCTCATTTTGTGTACCTTCATTTTTTGTTGCATATCAAAAATAAATTTTCTAATCAACAATAGAATTTATCAAAGTTAAATTATAATTACTCTAACTTGTTAATATTCGAATAATCAAAGTTAAATTAAAATTTCTCTAACTTATTAATATTTGAAATAACATAAAAGACATATATTATTTTGATTAAATTCATTTATCCAAGCTGTTTTTTTTTAAGAACATAAAAATTATTACTAATGATTAAAATAACTAATTTTAAAATTTATAGTGGGACAAAATAATAATTTACACAATGAAAATCAAATTAAAATTTTTCTAGCTTCTTACTATTCGAATAATGAAAGTCAAATTGAAATTTCTCTAGTTTCTAAAAAAATTTATGTTTTTCAAACATTAAGAGCAAACTTCTTAATGCTTTATTGAATATTAAGAAACTTGCTCAAAAAGCATTTTAATATTCGAAATAACATAAAAATATAATTATTCTAATTGAATTCTTTTTTATTTAAATTAAATATAATTAAGGATTAATGTTCAATTCACCCCCTGAGATTTTTAAAAAAGCTCAAATAAGCTACTCAAATACTTTTTGGCTAAGATACACACATATGCTTCCTATTTGCAATCATCTGGCTCCTTTTTTGGACTGAAAGAGACATGTGCTTCGCATAGCCATAAACAAACAATAAAACAATAAAAAATGTTTGATTTAAAAAAAATAATAAAAGTTATTATCGTTATGTAAGGAAATAGAGATAACTAATATATTAATCAATTTTCCCTCAAAACCATGACTGTAGCTTCGAATCCCTACTTAACGTTCTCCTTTTTTAATTCCAATTGAGTGAGAGAAAATGTATGAGAATCTTCTTCTTTGGCTTCAACCCGAAATGTAACATTAATCCCTCAAAGGTAGTGAGGAAGAAATGGATCAGATTACAAGTACAAGGTTCCTAATTTGCTTTGTGATTACGGGGTTGAAAATGCCAAGATACATCTCATGGAGCAATTTGAATCCTAAAAGAAGGTTTTATACATGCCCTAGGTGGAAAGTAAGTTAATTGCTAATTTTTGATATGATTGTTGTACTGATAAAGCATGGATTATAAAAGTGATATATAATAATTTATTGTTGCAGGAGGAAAGACGTTGTTATAAATTCTTTAAATGGCATGATGAGCCTATGAATCCGCGATCAAATGTTATTCTAAAGGATTTGATTGAGGAAAATATGAATTTAAAAAAAGAGAACATTATTCTGAGACAACTGAACAGTGAAGGTCAACAATGGAGGAAACCATTTCTAGAGTGGGCATATATTATAGAGAAATGGAGAGGAAGGAAGAGAAGAATACAAGTTATTTGAAGTTTATCATTTGTCTAGGGTTAGTTATGAGCGTGGTATGTGTTTTTTATGGAAAGTAGTTGTTGGTTATGATGGTGGTAGTGTAATGTATGGTGTCTGCTGGAAAGAATTAGTTATGGGGAAAATGCAGCATATTTTGTAGCTTAGCTTGGGATTTGCTTCCAAAATTAGCATTTATTTTGATGTATTAAAGTAGTTAATATATTTGTAAATTTTGTGTATGGTCTAACAAACCATATAGGAAGCAAAATTACATGTATCAGTATAATGAAAATATAAAATATGAATTTTAGTAACTGTGTCCAAATCCCTTAGCTTAAATAAAGCATATACAAAAAGTGAAAAAATGCACACATAGAAAAATCAAAATTCATAATAATTAATAACTTGTTTTTTTTGTCATTCATTGCATAATATGAAAAGTTATTACATATAGTCAAGTTTCGCTGTAATAATGTAATTTGACAGTAACAAAAGAATATAAAAAATATAATTCTGATATGTTGTCAATTGTTTCATGGCCATAGGCTAACATTTACAGATATAGTCAAAAAACAAAAAACATCTTCACTGAACTCTCATAATATAACTATGGCCATATAGAAAAAAATAAAAAGCAGGGTTTGTGTAAACTAGTTCATCCCCTCCATGGGGGCCTTATTAGAGTAAGCTTTTGCTGATTTTTCTGCAAATGTCTTGTTCCTGGCATCTGCTGAGGCACCTATAGATGAATTTGCTGAGTATTAGTAGGTACATTCAATGGCTGAGTGTTAAGAGGCTGCAAATGGTAATTAAATGTTCCTGTCTTGGTATGGCTAGCATTTGGTTGTGTAATGGTTTTCTGGTGCTTCATTTGAGTTGGTGCAGGTTGTATATAAAACTTTTCATTGACCTATTAAAGCATCTGCTGGGGCATATCCACTTGGTTCTCCATGTGAGAATGAGCATATGATTTGATTCTAGCTTTGGTATGATTTGATCCAGCTTGTGATGAAGTTATCTGCATTGCAAGTAGTTATTGAAATATGAAATATAACTTCAAACATTAAAAAATGAAATGTATTTAAAAGCTTTTTTTTTAATATACTCATAATTGGTTTCTGAGATTGTGAATCTAGTTTGTGATTGGCTACTTTTCTAACCTTTGCTAAATTGTGCCCTAGGATAGCATCATTAAACCTTTATCTCTTTTGTGAATTACCAACTATTTTTTCAGCCTCTACCTATAGCTACCTCCTTATTTTACATGCTTTTCCTGCCCATGTCAATCCAGAAGCTTGAAACTCACCATATTTTGGATTAGGCTCGTAAATAGTCATGAGTGGTTCATTTGTGATAATTCCTTGCTGTTCTTGTGGAATGATCTTTCAATTATTCTCTCATCTTCTAAACTAGGCTGTTCCATTTTGTAGTAAATTAGCATATGCATTTGATTAAAAATAATTTGATAAAATCTTACTAATGGAACATAAATGTGATACTTATATTCTATGTCACAATTTCAGTTGACATATCATAGTGTAACCTAGCTCTAACATGTTTTTTATAAGTGCTTTGGTTAGGTACCTATTTCCGTTTCCTTTTACCTTGAGATCCAACATTTTTAGTCACTATTCCTCATGTGTCTTTATGATTTGGATCTTTAAATTTAATTCCACTTTCAATTGGGCCCTTCACATAGTCCTATTGTCAAAAAAGCAAAATTATTAAACCACCTACAAAACCGTTTCCTTATTTCACTAGTTATGAAATATAGAAAAGATGCACAACTCATACTTACAAATGCCTATGTTGGAAATCTTGAAGGTGCATATACAGGAGGTAATGTTGAGTTTGCAAGAAAGGGGTTTAGTTCATGATCCTATTAAATTAAAGTGGTTCATCTTTAGCATATTAAGTACCACATTGCAATTTAATCAATCTTACTAAACATGGATCTAAAAGTTATGTTCTATTTTTGTCTTTTTTTGCCCTAGCCTCTTGAACTTATACAGTTGATGGTGTGGTGTCTTTAACATAAACATTAGTTTGAGTATTCCTTTGTCCAAAAACATGTCATAATCATCAAATAACATGTGTGAAGTACTTAGAACATACTGAATTACACACAACTATATTAGGATAACAGTCATAATCATATTGCCCTTTGACACTGCATGTTGCCTTATTTTGTCCTTTTAACTTACAATGGGAGTATGTCACACTCACCCCTTTGTTAAAAATTTGAATGCCTTGTCTTCTTGTTTATTTGGATCTTTACTAGCCTTCTTAACTATTTCTTCCCTTCAAGTGGTTCAAATGATGGCATATTTGTCCTTGGCCATAAGTTTCTCCTTTTCACAGGTTGCAAGATAAACTGATAGCTCTTCAAATATGTTTCTTTTGAGAACTAAAAGGATATAAAATCAATCACATTCTTGTCATTGTGATAAATAGCACATATATACTATGTGGACATGAGATACCAGATAGTTCCTATGATTTATAAGTATAAGACCTTGCATATAAATTCGCAGTGTGCCTATTCTTACCCTTAGACACTTCACATCACTTTTCAGCTTTATACTCGACATGACACTTACATGCCTTAACCATGTTCCTCTTTAACTTTTCAATTGATGCAGGGCTATAATTGGTAATCCATTTAGTTGCTTCCAGTCTTTTCCTTGCTATCTTATTCATTTGATCAACCCTAATTTGCTCTAGCATTGAAATGATGTGTTTCTCTTTAGCCCTCAAATTGGTATTATTAAAACTTTCTACCATATTATTATCCAGCACATCACAAGATGGATAAAATGGAAAGTAAGATCTACACCAATTTGGAGGAGGGTATTTCAAAAGGTCCTCAACTGACCACTTTGCAATCTCATCTAATTTCTTAAGTTGATCATAAAATATTGCCAATAAAGACTTTTGGCACATATCCAAAACTGCTTCCTCAGCTCAGTTCCTCTCCATTTCTTCTACCACTTTGAGAAAATATGCATGGCACACTATTTATACTCAGCTCTAGGAAGCTCCCCTTTTACAGCCTCAATTAGACCCTTGCCATGCAAAAAATAAAAACAATTAGACCCTTGCATACATTATCACATATTCATCTAATAAAGAGTAAAAAAAAAAAATTTGGATACTACTTTTCGCATGTCAGGGATGATAGTCAATTTATTTCCATCAGTGATCCTAAAATCTTCTTTCAATTTGCTAAAATACCACATCCATGTCTCTTTATCTTCTTACTTCACAACTGCTTAAGCAATTGGATATTGTAGGTTGTTCCCATCCCTTCCAATGGTACTCAATAATTGTCCCTTAAGGAAAGTTTTTAGGAAACACTCGTTGACACCAGTGATGGGTCCACAACATGCTTTCCATCCTTTTTTCATAGAATTAAAGCAAACATAAAAGGATTTGAATTTATTACTCTCATATTCAGCTTTCACTTCAACAATTGAACCAGGGTTTGTAACCCTCAATTCCTTAGAATAGTCATATAAAGATGCATACTCCTCCTTATAATCCCCTTTAAATTCCTTTTTCAATAAAGCTTTCACCCTTTTACACATACTAAAACTAGCATGAAGTCCTAAAGAACTATAAACCTTTAAAACCATTTCTTTTATTTTAATTTCATGATGATCCTCTAATGATTTTCTAAAATATCCAACCAAATGCTTGCGACTTAATCCTTTGTTTCTGTAAAATTTGAAGCATCTGTGCTTGGGAGTGTAACTCTTGATCATGAAATTATTAGTCTCGCTATCAACACTAGTAAATAGCCTCTATGGACACTCTTTGAATGCACATATGGCTAGAACCCTATTTGGTTCTTTTTTTTTGAAGTTCAATTCAACAAGTCTAGTAATTGAGTACTTAGTACATGTTTCCTTAAATTGGTTACCACTTTCAAAACACATACCTATATGAAAATATGAGATGGGATTTTTAGGGTCATATATCAATCTGGTCGACTTCTTTCTTCTTACAGTCCAATAATCCTCATCACCATATGATTAATTTAAGCTAATGTCAGCATCACTATCACTATTTAAGTTATCTGAACCTACTTGACTATTAGTTTCATTATCATTACTCCCACATCTTACATCAAGTTCCTTTGCAATGACCCCAACATCTTCATTCTCTTTATCACTCTCATTTTCTCTTTTAATTGTGCCCTCTTGAGATTATACTGCCTTACATTGTCCCTAGCAGTAAGCAACTCATCATTGTTCACATTAAAACCAAAGCCCTCATTAGGTAAAAATTTTTCCTCCTTATCATCACTATTTTGTGTTGCATATGCTAGAATTGATGAGGAGATATTCACTTCATGTTCTAAATATGGTGCATTGGGGTTATTAGATGCAATTGTTGCATTAAGTTTATCTAGTACTTTTGGTCTTTGTGGTGCATATGGTGCATCCGGTTCAATTGCTACCTTATGATTTTCATTGTCAGTTCTTATAGTAGAGGGATTTGGATCAGAATGGTCTTCATTATTTATTGCATCACATGCCTCATCTATATCATTATCATCCACTGTTGCATCAATATCTACCTTAACTAGTTCTTACAATACCTCATTTTAACCCACATAATTTCCTGCTTCCTCAAAGGCCTATCCATGTTTTTCACCTCCCTCCTCTAAGACTTCCCCCACCATCAGCGCTATCCACACTACAACTTGGTAACAACAACACTCTATCCCATTTAGTTGTGACCTTCCTTATACATATGAAACATCTCTAGAATGACATACTCATTATATAAATATAACATATTGTCAAACTCCAAGGCTAGCCTTTGGATAATCACCATTTTCATAATTCTAATTATACTTAGTTTATCAATGTCTGCTACTATGAACTCATCTACTTCACCATTAATAAATTAAAATTGGGTTCCCTGATAAATCTACCTCCATGAAATATTTTAACTGTCACACTAATATCAGTTGACATCCTATAAATTTCAAACATCACAAAATAATAAAAAAAGCCCTTATTAGATAAGGACAAGTTAACCACCTTTTCAATGGATAACATGGTTTCAACTACTCATGTGGACCATATTATAAAAGCACAATTAAAACAAAATGAAAGCATTTGGTCTCATCATAACTATGCAATCTATGTCCCCTAAACACCGGCAATACCCATTATACAATTGAACACTCCTCTTTACAATAACACTACAAATTAAACAAACTATTCTGTCACTTTTTCATAATAAACAAAACTGAATATCCAACTTCAAATACCCAAGACCAGAAGATAATTTGCTCCAATTTTTGAAACTTCTCTCTCTGGACCATGGTTTATCACACACTCTCTGTATTTGGTTCCTGAAGCTTTTGGATTAGTTAAGATACTAGCATTTAATCAATTTAGGTATAGTTATCTAGAAAATGGGGAAATGGTAGTCGATTTTCACGCTAGTTAATGTTAGGGTTGATTGTATTCTTAATATTCCATTATCATGTGAACTGAATACTGTTTTATCATTATAATATTAATTTTTAATTACATTCAATTGCTTTTGGTCATTTGTGTAAGGCACTCATCTCTTTTAGTCCAAAAAAGGGGGGCAGATGACTCTAATAGGAAGCATGTATTTGTATCTTGGCAAAAAAGTATCTGAGTGGCTTATTTGAGCTTTTTTAAAAACCTCAGGGGTGAATTAGAATTAATCCTTTAATTAATTATATATTAAATAATAATAATTTTATTTATATGATTCTAATTGAATATGTTTTTCTTTATTTAAATTAAATTAATATAATTGAATAATTAAATTATTTAATTATACTAATTATATAATTATATATTTTCAATATAAGTAATTATATATTAATTAAATATTATTATATTCTTTTTATTCGAATAGAATTAATTCTTCCCTTATTAAATTAAATAGAATTAGATACTAAATATAATTAATAATTTATAAAATAATAATTATTTTATTTTTTTCTTATTATAATTAAATTCATATTTTCTTATTTAAATTAAATATAATTAGATATTAAACATTATTAATCATATATTAAATAATAATTATTTTTTTATTCCTCTAATTGAATTCATCATTTCTTATTTAAATTAAATATAATTAGATAATTATATTATTTAATTAATAAATGATTATATAACTCAATATAAATGTACAATTATAAAAAACTTAATGAGAGCTCTTAACTTAGTAAGGGCTCTTACATAAATTTGCTTATTTTTTCTTATTTTAATTGACTTCATTCATTTTTTATTTAAGTTAAATAAATATAATTAGATAATTAAATTATTTAATTATAATAATTATATAATCATAAATTTGCAATATAATTAATTATATATTAAATAATATTTATTTTATTCTTTTTTATTCTAATAGAATTCATTCTTTTCTAATTAAATTAAATATAATAATATATTAAATATAATTAATTATATATGAAATAATAATTATTTTGTTCTTTTCTTATTGTAATCAAATTCATATTTTCTTATTTAAATTAAATATAATTAGATATTAAATATAATTAATTATATATTAAATAATAATTATTTTATTTTTTCTAATTCTAATTGAATTTATCATTCCTTATTTAAATTAAATATAATTAAATAATTATGTTATTTAATTAATAAATGACTATATTACCTATAAAAAATACACAATTAGAAAGAACTTAGTGAGAGCTCTTATATAAATTTGTTTATCCTCCATCTTCCATACATTTGAATATAGTATAGATATATTATTTATCTTTAATTATTAGCGTTTATTAAATGGACTTTTTATTATTAGATTTTATAATTTTGAAGTTATTTTTTAAAAATATTTTTTGCTAAAATAAAATAAAAATAGTAATAATTTTGTGTATATAACCTATGAAATGTTAATGGTGAAATTCAATTTTCTCTTTTTTCTATTATATACAGTTTCTTTTTATTATTTATGCTTATTACTTATTCAAAATTCTTATCATAAATATTTTATACCATAATATAAATTGAAAAGTGACAGATAAAAGACTTAACATATTAGATTATTATTTTCATAATAAGTTTTATTAAAATTAATCTTTCATCCTATTAGGATTTTTTAACAAATTTCATAATCTTATTTTACATATTTAGTGCAATTATGTAAATTTTAACTTGAGTTTATAAAATTAATAAGTGCAAAACTGCTGACAATAAATAAAATTTTTCTTGAAAGAGTGATTTTAACCCCTTTTTAATAAATAAATTTACCCTAAATTTTATGTGGTCGTATAATTATACCATATTATTTATTTTATATCAGTTCTATTCTGATTTGAAAATTTAACTGCAATTACAACCTAGAATTAAATTAAAGATAATAATAATGATATTTTCACAATAATTTGAAGAAAAAAGTGAAATTGATCTTGAAACATATTGTATCATTCTATCAATTTAATTTTTAAATTTTGATAGAAATTAATTAGTTTCTTTAACTTTGTGAATTTGGTGAATTAGTAATGACTAAATTAATGATTAAATTAATAAAATTTGCAGAATAAAAGTGTTCAATTAATTTCTATAGAAATTTAAATTCAAATTGATAATATAAAATAATAAGTTTAAAAATCAATTTTATTTTTTGGCCTTCATTAATAATTTTTTTCTAATAATTATGACTTAAGGTAGAATTACAACTAAATTTTAAAATAAAAAATAAGATATAATTATAAAAATACACAAAATTCAGAACAAATTTATCCATCATCAATCTTTTTGATAGAAAGTCTTTAAAAAGGCATTGTTAGGTGGATCATATGAAAGAGGGTGAAAAAATATATATATATATATAGATGAAGACCATGAATTCTCATTTATTGATGGACCTTGGAACATTATAGGTTTTTTTTTTAATGCAATTGTAAACTTGTGCCAATGTACCATAACAGAACTTTCTTTAAAAAAAAAAAAAAAGTGCCATAACCGAAAGGAATTAAAGCCTGCACAAGAAAAGAGAAAAATCCAAATAAATAAGCTAATATTCTACAAAAACAGGCAATCGGTCTTCCCATTCTTTCAATTTTAAACATGTGTTTTTGAATATGGGGTAACAATGGTTGCCTATATGACATAAAAAATAAATAATAAAAAGTTAAGAACCTTATAAAAAAATTCAATTTTTTTTATAAGAAAAAGTAACAAAGCAGATGGAAACTCTACCTTATCTCTGGAAAAACTCGCTTTATTTTTTTCTCTTTGTTTCAAGCCACCGTTTGCCTACTTTTCTCATATGCTAGATTTTCTAACGTATTTTGTAAGTAATTTCTCATATATATAAATACTTATTTTAAACTCTTTTTTTTTATTAAAAATTTAATGATCAATTTTTTATTATTTAAGTATTAAATTTTATGCTTTTATATTAAGTAAAGTTTTCAATTAAAATGATACAAAATTTTTCAAATAAACATCATGAGATCGAAATTTTATTAGTCGACTTTTAAAATTATCATGAAAAAATATTTATATAACTTGATTATTAAATTCACTTTAATTGTTGAATTTAAATTATGTTAAATTTTCATGTGAAAATCTTAAAATTCAATAAAAAATGTAATTATACACAATAAATATTATCTAAATTGTATAGCTATGCATATATAATATAATTAGATTGATGACACACAATAATTATAGATTCTATATAAATATATGAATATATTTTAAAAGACAATATACACATAATATTGAAAAGAAAATGAGTCAAACGTATCGAAATAAACCATTTCTTACAATTTTAAATAATATTCTTATGTTAAAGAATACGTCAAAAAAAAGAAACTAAAAGAATTGATAGGTATATTTTATTATAATTTTCTAATTTATTTTATTATTATTATGTTGACTAATTATTAATTATAAGTTGATTTTTATGTTAATACTTGATATGTCTATTGTTTTCTCATAATTTGAATATAAATTGTGTGCATATATTTCAAAAAAAATAAAAATAAAAATCACATATATGTGTATTGCATGTGTAGTATTTGTGTCTTCCATCCATAGGAATCCATTCTCCCATGAATGGGCTAATGGAGAGTGGGTTGGGACTTCGGCATCCCATATCAGTAGTGTAAAATGTGTGTGTGGGGTATATAAGAGTTAGCGTGCCTCTTTAAAATTGTCATAATTTTGAGGCATATACGTGTCCCTTCCTTGTCCTTATGCATATGTGTTTGTGTGTATATATTTAAAAAAAATTAATGTGAAATGTTGTAATAAATTATTATATAATTAATGTTAAAAGTAAATACATGCTAACATATTTAGCATCATTATTATGCATTTGTCAACCTTTGTTTCGCTTTTAATTCGATAGGATACACTGTAGTTGTGTATTTTATGCAAGATTCAAATTAAAAAAAAAAAAAGATGTTACTGTATACATATAACAAATTCAAGTGTGCATGTGTCTATATATATATATATATATATATATATATATATATATATATATATATATATATATATATATATATATATAATTTGGTTACTTGAAATGATTTCCTTATTATTTCTTTTATACTCACTTTTAGTGCTTATCTAAATCTTTTTATATTTTATTACAAAAATTTGTTATCGTCCTTTAACATTATAATATCATAACAGATAATTTCATAAATTATAATCATGTTAGTATTTTTACAAATATATAATGAGTTTCCAAAATTATTAAAGATAAAATTAGGAAATTATATACTCATGAATATTGTAGCTCATGAACTTCTGATATATTTAGATTAATTTGAATAGTACTAATCTTCAATGTTGATAGTTAAAACTCGGCTATAGCATAAAGAATTAAAAAAATAAATCTTAAATTTAATTAAGTGTTTCAATATTAATAGTTGAATATTGACTATAGTATAAACAATTTTAAAAACAAATATTAAATTTAAGTATTTATAAAATTGCAAACAAATTAAATTTTTTTAGAACATACCATTATAAAGAGAAAATTTTGACATTTGATAATGCAATAATATGATTTTTGTTTATTATTGTTAAATAAACTCTCAATTAATGCACCTTTTATTAGAAAAATTCTAATTTAACTTGGAGAAAATTCTATTATAAATTAGAAAAATTACTTTTGGTTCTTTAGAAAGATGCAATAGAAAAAAAATTATTACTAATAGTTAAAACAACTAATTTAAAAATTTATAATGGGATAAATTAATAATTAACACTATGAAAGTCAAATTAGAATTACTCTAGCTTGTTAATATACGAAAATTAAAGTCAAATTAAAAATTTTCCAATATTATCAAGTCAAATTAAAATTTTTCTAACTTGTTAATATTAAAAAAATAAATTATTCTAATTGAATTTTTTATTAAATTACATAAATTAATTTTATATTAAATAATAATTATTTTATTTTTTCTTATTCTAATGTAATTCGTTCTTTATTTATTTAAATTAAATTAAATTAATATAAATAGATAATTAAATTATAATAATTATATAATTATAAATTTGTAATATAATTTATTATATATTAAATAATAATAATTTTATTTTTCTTATTCTAATTGAAAGAAAAAAATAATCAACTTTTTTAAATTATTATGTTAAGGTTAACCTATACATAGGATAGATATTATGTCCCAAGAGAGCACAATAATTTTTGTGATAATATTATAACATTTTAAATATTTTGTTCCATATAATTGATAAAAATCAAAGTTGGTGATAGAATTGAAAAAGGAGGTAAAGTTTAGGTTTATTTTTTCCATTGAGAAAATATATAAACAATGTAAAATGGAATGATTGTGGGATAGATTCCACATTGATTTATTATGATAATTATAAATGACTTATAATAAGGAAAGTAATCCAACTTAAATGGTTTATGCTAATAAAACTTTATTTATTACCTCCATTTAAGAGAATTCTTGCATTTTGCTGAATTTCATAACTAAAATGGGACTCACATTTTAGTTTTTTTTTTATTGTTTATTTATGTTGTTTCCATGTGTGTTTTAATTTTGCCAAAATTTTATTTAGTTGTTTAACTCACTTAACACACTTAACATTTGTTGTTAAATTGTTTTTACTAATATGTAGGTAGCAATGCTCATTCATAGATCTTAATGAATGTTACATTTAATTAAATTTCAAGAATTTGATTCAGAGAGAAAATTCACACTCATTATTGAATCTTCACTCTCATTACTACTGGACTTCACCAACGATTCAAGTAATTTACCAGTGTTACTCACCGAGATAGTCAAGCAGAGGGAATGCTTTTTACCAATTTGTAACAAACATTGCCCTTCAATGATCAAACTAGAACTACTAGTACATAGAGCAAATTCATGAATGTTACTTGGAAGTCACTAATGTTAAAGAGCAAAGTAATGTTTGTTACTAAAAAGTAATGAACATTACATATCATTTTAAGTAAAATATGTAAAGATTTTTAACCATTGAAGATAATATCGAAGTAAAAAAACATCATTTTCACTTCAGAGTAGTCACATTTATGAACTTAAGAACAAGATATATATATATATATATATATATATATATATATATATATATATATATATATATATATATATATATATATATATATATATATATATATATATATATATATATATATATATATATATATATATAGGATTGTTCCTAATTGAAAACAAAGGGATTTCAAATGCTTTTAAGTGATTATCAAGCTCCAAATCTTAAAATATTTTTTTGTTCTATTTTAGAACACCTTGTGCTTGCACTCAAATTCTTTGTATTCACTCTTTGAAAAGCTATTAAGCTTAAACTCTTATATTTGTAATAATTTTATGTTAATCTCAAGAGATATTAAACTCAAATTCATTGTATTTGCCTGTATATTTGGGTGAAATCTCAAAAATCTAGTGTAAAGAACAAAATCATAGATCAACTACAAGTGTAAAGATTTTTGGCATAAACACAAGTGGAACTCTAAATCAAGGATTTAGGAGAAGTGGACGTAAGAGAAGAGTTTTCTCCAAACCACTATAAAAACATGCTAAAAATTCTCTAACTCTTATTTTATTTTCAAAATTCTCTAACTCTTATTTTATTTTCTTTACTTGCATTGAATTTGTTAGCTTATTGCATTTAGGGTGTGTTGCATTAGTAAATTTCAATCTCCTATTATCCTCCACTTTATCTAGCATATAAGGTTTAGTAATTTCTATTAGAGCTTGTGTTATTGATTGCATAAAATCTAATGATTTTAAGAGCTAATGATCCATTATGGCATGTTCATCAAATACCCCTTTCCAAGAAATTTATTATAGCACAAGAGCTTTTGAAAAGGCTATAATTATATAATGGCAAGTGTATATATAATTTGAGCAATAAATTTAAATTTCATTTTTCTCTCTTTTAATGCAAAAAAAAAAAAGAAAAAATTGTAGCAAAAAGATGCATCATCATCGAGAAAATTACGTGTGATAAAATTATACTATGATTTTGGAGCTAGGTGAATATAAGATTTTTAGTTATATTGAAGAATAAATTTATGTTAGTACTCTAGATTTTAGAAATATATCTTTACTCTAAAAAAAAAAAAAAAAAAAAAAGCTCTTGAAAATAATCTTCTAAATAAAATTGTGTTATTAGAGATCAATTAAAATGTCAAAATTAAAATTTTAAAAATATATTGTACTTAAATGTCAAAATAAAATCTTCAAATAATATATTGTTTTAAATTTAAAATTTATGAGGCAGAGAAAAAGGGTAAAGGAAAAGATTTTTTTGTTTCTTTTTGAAAATTGAGAGACAAATGTTGAAAAAAACAATGACACGAGACCAAAAGAGTTCTATATGCTATATTACAATTTTGCATGGGCATTAAGGTCAAATTGAAGAGTAGACAATATGCTGCGCAAAGGAATTAAGAATGAAAGTAGCCAAACATTTCCTAAAGTCACAATTAACCATTGACCATCTAAACTAAAACTTTCCGTTGACGTGGTGCAGATTTATTATTTTGTAAACACAAAAGAAAACTAATTAATTAAGAAACTTGCTTTTGAAGTTGAAGAAGATACGTGTTAAATTCGGTGTTTGTTTCCTGGTTCCTGCACAAACTAGATCACATTCTTCCACAGATTTCTTCCACGAGAGGCACCTTGATGTTTCTCTTTTCACATTCTTTTTCATTTTCCTTTTTGACGTAATAAATTTATTATTCTAAATCATTAAAAATTAATTACTTATATTTAAAAAATAAAAAAGTCACAAAAAGTTAAAAACATGAAAATGTTGTATACTCAATTTGTATTTCAGCCATTGAGGATGTGTTTGAAATTACTGTGTTAGGAGTTAAAAAAATATTTTTAAATTTTATTTATTTAATTGATTGATTTTTATTTTTTTATAAACTATTTTTTTAAATTTGTTTTTTTTAAAAATAGTTTTGAAAAATGGTTTTTAAAAAATATAATTTTTTTTAAAAAAGCACTTTTGAAAAATTTAATCTCAAATGGTCTCTGAGTATATGCCTTGGAAAATTTCTTTTCTTTTTTTTTTCTAAACAATCCTTCGAAAATTTCGAAAAAAAAAAAAACAAAACTCTAATTATAATATTTAAATGAAACCTATTTCAATTTAATTTAATTACTTTTTGTGTTCAAAGGTCTTCTTCCGCTTGGAATATTCAAATCCCAACCACAGGTGCACGTGGGGACAAGGCTGTGTTGTCTATAAGAGGAGAAAAACAGAAAAGTAGTTTAGGACTTCGGGCGTGAGATGAGAGATTGACCCAATCTGCCATGCAAATTACTTCCATTTGGAATTCATCTTAAAAAGTGATTTCTATATTCAAATTGTTTAAAATAATAATTTAAAATTGAAAAGAAATACTGACTCTGCCACATGACCATTCTTTCGGTTTGCTGACCTGTAAATATATATGAGGCTCACTCTTTTACGATTTAAAATTAACAAACTAACATTTTTTTTTAAATGGTTTTTATACTTTATACTTTTTTATTTTTTTGGGATCAAAGGAAACGAAAAAACATTGTTATATAATTATATAATAGGTTTTTTTTTTAGTTTAATAATTTTTATTAAATTAATAAAAGGGATTCGAAAGCAAAGGCTTTTCATTTCTTATACTCTTAAAAAAAATTATTATAAAAATAAATAATTGCAAAAGTAATAACAACACAAAACTAAAGAAGAATTTTGTATGTCTTTTGTGTGTTCAACAATGCTAAGCATCCCTATTCATAAGATAAGATTAACGTAGGTTATCATACAATTGATTTAGAAAATCAATTGCAATAAATTCAAGAACATGTAACCTAATGTAATAAAATGACGAGTTAATAAAAGGATGAGTTATAGAATTTTAAAAGTCATGAGTCATAGAAATTTATTTTAATTTATTTATAATACTCTCTTTGGATGTCTCTCTTTGCAAAGAATATGCGTCATTAAAATCTTACTAATGAAATCTTAGTGGAAAAAAAGAACTAATAAAGGAAAAAGAGTACAATATTTTTGCATATAAATAGTACATTACATCATTAGAAAGTTTACTAAAAAAACCCAATGGGATAAAATCTTTGGTTAAAGAAAAAGAGTACAGTGTTAAACTCTCCTTATTTGCAATATCAATAAACATCTTTAAGGCGATACATTCCAATATTATGAACCAATTTCTTAAATGTGGCTATAGGTAATACCTTAGTGAACAAGTATGCTAGATTATCACTTAAATGAATTTGTTAAATACTAATATCACCTTTCTTTTGAAGAAGAATTTTGGCAAAATATGTTTTATTCTGTCTCCTTTAATATATCATTCTTTTAATTGAGCAATACAAACTACATTATCTTCATATATTGTTGTTGGTATTTGTGAGATCTGGCCCGAATACCAATCTGATTAACTAAGAGGGGATTGAAATGTTCATTTGGGTTCGGAACCATGATTGGAGTCCTTGACCTTGAATGGGTTGATTTTGAAATTATTTGAGAGTTACCACTTTAATTTATTTTAAATGAAAAATTAAGGAAAAATCCAATTAAGACTCCAATTCATTAATTTTGTAATTAATTTACCTAATGATAAAATTACTAGTTTTTGAAACTAAAGAGAATTTAGCGACTAGATTTTTTATTTTAAATAATCTAATTTCGCTTAAAAAATTAATTTTATGAATGATAATTTACAAGATGACAATTAAAGTGTATGAGCATGACATAATTATGAATGCATGAGAAATTAAAGAACAATAAAGAAAACATCCATAAACTAAGGAAAGTGTTCCTTCTAGTCGTTATGAATTTTAGGGAAACCACATAATCGCTCATTAACTTCAAAATAATTAAGTTAACTAATTACATAAATGAAATGATGGGATGCCTTCTTTATCCTTTATGGGTTCTAGAAAGGCTATAAATTTCCTTACAAAGTGAAAATATGAATATAAATAATTACATTTGAAAGTAAAAGGGGAATGGAAATTAATTTAAGATTTAGATTTAGATTCCAAACATGACTACGTACCCCATTGAATAAGAATTAAAATTCACGTAGTTCATTATTTGATTAAGTAGTACAGTTTAAGGATTAATTGGATTGATTAATTTTGATTTGGAGTTTGTGTGGATGAGAAAAAGATGCTATACCTTTGTTTTTGGCAAGCAAAGAGTTTTACTAAACTGAGATTCCATTTTATCGGAGCTAAACAGTAGTAATCCTACTCAAAGAGAGTGGATTAAAGCAGAGGGTTGGTTTTATTGATTGATTTAAAAAATGATTAATTAGATGGATTGAGTGGATTAATTAATTAAAAATATTAATTAATTTATTGGATGGGCTTAAAAAAGTCATTAATTAATTAGTAGGGTGATGTGATTAAAAAAAGATTAGTTAATTAAAAGGATTAATTAACTTGATTAGGGGATGTATTTAATTAATTAAAATAATTAATAATGAGATTGATTGGAGGGAGAGAAAGAAGAGAATTAGTGGATAGCTTATTAATACTAATTCAAGAGATGAAGAGAAATGAAGAAATGAAGGCCTATTTTTAAGTAAAATGAGGTGGGGCTAGTTTAGGAAGAGGAAAAGTGAAAAGACAAAAAGGGTAGGGATGTAAAAGGACTAAAAATAGGTTAAAAAGGGGTAAAAAAAAGAGCAAGGGACCATTATTGACAGTAGCCAAAGGGTTGACCAGCCGCCGTCCTCTTTTTTTTTTTTCCTTTTGGGCACTACCCTAAACCTCCGCCCGCTATTCAGCTAACAAGATTGCTGTACTGGCTTTGTGTAGTACACCAAATTTAGCAGGTATCAAACTGCAGCTTATTTGGAGAGTACAAAATTAAGAGTTCATAGTTTTTTTTTTTATCCAAAGGTTGACCATATATTTTTTAAATATGTTGGGTTATTGATCTTAGCTAAACACATAAAGAACAATTATTGCAATCTCATATATGGATTTCTTTATAAAAACACATGGACAAATTGGGTCATTTTTATAACTTTCTTTAATCAAATATCACTAAGACGATTATACCACATTCATTTAGATTGTTTTAATCCATATAAAGATTTTTGCAACTTAATTGAATAAATTTCTCGAGAACTTGCATTATATTTTTCTAGCATTTTAAATCCTATAAGGATTTTCATATAGACATTTAAAAGTTATTGCATCTATCACAGGAGAGTATGTTTTTTCATAATCAATTCTAGATTTTTGCGAAAATCCTTGTGCAACAAGTCTTGCATTGTATCTTGTGACTTCATTTTTCTCATTTCTTTTTTCGCATAAATATCCATTTATATCTTACCAGTTTAACACCTTTGGAGGGTTTGGACTACTTGTCCAAAACCTTTTGTTTTCAGGTGAATTCAATTATGCTTGTATTGCATCTTTCCATTTAGGCCAATCATCTCTGTTTTGATATTCTTGAACAGATTATGGTTCAAGATCCATATTTTCATTCATAATATCTAATGCTACATTTTATGTAAAACTGTAGTCCACAACCATTTCATTCTGATTCTATCTTTTTTCAAAACTAAAATAATTTATCAATATGTTTTTTATTTTTTCCAACTTTAGGTATTTGTATTTCTTTAGGAAGTTTATTTATGTTAGTATCTGCCTTCTCAATAAAATCATCTTTATTATTTACTATGTTTCTTTTTTAATGATTTTTATTCTTAGAATCAATAGGTCTTCCATGCTTTAGGAATGCTTGAGATTCATTAACAGATTATCCTTTTGGGATGTCAATATGAGTTGGAAAATTGACCACTAGCATATAAAATTTTGTTTCTCATTTTGGATCAGCAAATGTATCTGGCAGTTGATTTGCTACTTTTTTCAGATGGATTATCTTTTGAACTTCTTGTTCGCAGTATTTTGTTCTAGGATCTAAATAAGACAATGATGAAGTATTCCATATTTTTGTCTTTTCCATCTTTTCATTTTCTCCCCTTAATGTTGGGAATGTTGCTTCATCAAAATGACAATCTGTAAATTATGCAATAAACACGTCTCCCGTTAATAGCTCAAGATATTTAATTACTGAGGAAGATTCATATATAACATATATTCCTAATCTCCTTTGAAGGTCCTCTTAGTACATTGTGGTGGAGTAATAGGAGTATATACCGCACATCCAAAAATTCTTAGATGAGAAATATTTGGCTCTTGACCAAAAGCCAATTGTAACGAGGAAAACCTATGGTAACTTGTTGGTCTAATATATACGTGCTGTCGTATATAAAATATCATGTCCCCATATTGGAGTAGGGATTTTGGTCCTTGTAAGCAATAGTCTAGCTATTAATTAAAGGTGTTTGATAAGTGATTCCATTAAACTATTTTGCGTGTGAATATGTGCTACAGGATGTTCAACTTTTGTCCCAAGTGACATATAATAAGCACTAAAAATTTGGGATGTAAATTCATCATCATTATCAAGATGAATTGTCTTAATTGGATGATCTAGAAATTGTGCTCGTAATAGAATTATTTGAGCAAGTAATCTCATAAATGCCAAATTGCATGATGATAATAAACTCACATATGACCATCTAATTGAAGCATCTATTAAAATCATAAAATATCTAAATGGTCCACATGGTAGATGAACAGGTCCACATATATCACCTTGAATACATTCAAGAAATGTAGGTCATTCAATTCCTATTTTAGTTGATAATGGTCTTATAATTAATTTTCTTTGAGAACATGCAGCGCAAAAAAATTGATTACCTTGAAGAATCTTGTGGTTCTTCAATGGATAGTCCTGTGAATCTTCAATAGTTTTTCTCATCATTATTGAACTAGAATGACCTAATTGGTCATATCAAATAATAAAAATATTTGGTTCTGTAAACTTCTAGTTTACTATAAGATTTGCTTCACTTGTACTAATTTTTATATAATACAAACTAGAGGAAAGAACAAAAGATTTTTTTGATACACATTTTTCACTCGAAACAATGTTTGTAATATGAAGGTATTCTTGATTTCTTTCATTTATAGTCTCAATATGATATCCATTGCCGCGAATATCTTTAAAACTTAATAAATTTCTATGAGATTTTGGAGAAAATAATGCATTATTTATTATAAATTTTGTTCCTCTTGGTAATATATTGGCTCTTCTGGAGTGTTCAATTATTCTTGTTTTACCAAATATTATAGTAACAATTTCTTCACCTATTTTTAAAGAAGAAAAATATTTTGCATTTTTAAGAGTAGGTGAGTGGTTGCACTATCCACAATGCATATATCTTCTTTATTTGTCTTGGATTCAATCAAAAGCGGAGAAAAATTTATTTATTTCTTAATTGAAATAAAATAAAACAAAATAAATTAGAAATAATATTAATTAATAAGGGAAAACATTACATTAAGAAAATAAAAAAAATTACAATAACCCACACATAAAATAAAAAAAAAAAAAAATTTGCACACAAAGTAAACTTCTATGATATCTTGATATTTCTTAATCAAATTTCCTTCTCAATCAGTTTAAAGAAATCAACCACATCCAAATGTGTTACATTAATAGGATCATTATTTTGAAAAATACAATTGGTCTCTTATTTTTTTCCTTCTCCTTTTTATTGACACTTGATAAAGCTCAACAAAATGTTTGGATGTATGGCAAGTACATGACCAATGTTCAGTCATACTACATTGATAATATTTACTTTGTCTAGTTTTTTTTTGGTCTTATTTTGCATCATTGTTATCCCACTTCTAATGGTAATTTGTATTTTTAGAATTAGAATTATTATTATAACCACCATGATAATTGCTTTGACCACTACCATAACTATGACCACGACCACTACAGCGGCCACGACTATGACCACAAACGTGACTATGGCCATAACTATGATCACAACCATGCCCTCTTTTATTTTCATTATTATTATATGTTACAACATTCACTTCAGGAAATGGAGTAAAACCAATAGAACATGCCTCATGATTTTTCATCAACAATTCATCATTTTGTTTCATCATAAGAAAGCATGAAATTAATTCAGAAATAATTTTTAAAGCCTTCTTCTCTATATTGCTGCTGTAGGAGCACATTTGAGACATGAAAAGTTGATAAAGTTTTCTTTAGCATATCATCGTTAGTTACTTTTTCTCCATACAATTTTAATTAAGAGTTAATTCTAAATATTGTCAAATCATACTTGTTCATAGTTTTAAAATCTTATAATTATAAACGCATTAATCATAACCAGTTTTTAGGAGAATTACTGTCTTTTAGTAGTCATACCTTTCCTTCAAATTTTCCATAGAACAAGTGGATATTTTACAGTAAGGTATTCGGTTTTTAACCCTTCATCAAGATGGTGATGAAAGAAAATCATTACTTTTGCATGATTTTATATTGAAGCATCATCTTCCTCTCTGATAGTATCTCCAAGACTCATAGTATCTAAATGAATTTCAACATCTAATATCCATGATAAATTGTTTTTCCCTGTAATATCAAGTGTCGCAAACTCAAATTTTGTGAGATTTAACATGACAAAATTGTCACACAAATAATTATTTTAGATAAAATAAAAATTTATACAGAAACATGTAAAATATAAAGAATAAAATAAAATATGATGACTTCTATTAATACATATGTAGACAAATTGAAATTTCTTTTTGTTTCAGATTATACTTTAACAAGTATAGAATGTTATAAAATATATCTATCTAAAAAATAAATGGAATAAAATCTAAAATACTACTATCATATAATGGTATCTCATATATGATAATTATTCTATGCAATAAGTAAAATAACGAGAAACATAATGTATAGATTATACAGGAAAATCAATGAGTAGATAAATCAAAACAATTGTATTATCCAAAAATACAATGAATAAAATATCACCAATCTTTCGTGAAAGTATACATAGAAACAATGAATAAAAATATCATATTATATGTATACAACATGGAAGAGATCGCTTCACGAAAAATGACACATCAAAAATAAATAAGAGTGTTTAAAAATAGAATTTACATGAATTTAAGTGCATAAAAGAGAATCATGCTGATAATGTACTATAAAAATAAATAAATGCAAAAGTAATAAAAACAAAAGAATAAAGAAGAAGAAAAATTTTGTATTATCTTTTGTGTGTTCAAACATCACTATGAGCATCCCTATTTATAGAGTAAAATTAACATATATTACAATACAATTAATTTAGGAAATCAATTACAATAAACTCAAAAAAATGTAACCTAATATAATAAAAGGATGAGTTATAAGATTCTAAAAGTCATGAGTTATAGACATCCATTCTAATTTATTCATAACATAAAAAATTGTAAAATATTTAATATTTTTTTAAATAATTGAGTAACATTCTTAAATCATATTTTATTGGAAAATTAGTACTCCATCTTGGGTCTGTGCTCACATAAGCTTATAAGTGGATAAATGTTGAAATCTATTTGTATAAAATTAATTGGCTCATGTTAGATTCAACATACATCCACTTATAAGTCTTTTATATATTTTGTTATTATTTATTATGGGATTTATTTCCTAACAATCATCACAATATGATAAAATCAATTATGTTGTGAATGATTACAACATGACAAACATCTTACCAAAACATTATAATTTTTTTTTTCAAATAGAATGATTTGGATACTAAACCATAATTCTTGCTCATTAAATTAGAAATGTTAATCGATAATCTAGAAATCTCATATGCAATTAGTGTTTTTAGAACTATCGGTGATTTGTTCATCACTGTCATTTTGTCGTGCTAGGGGTTTATTATGCTTATGAAGTGGAATGGATTACTGTTATCATTGGCATTCAGAAAGCATAGTTATTGGGTTGGCATAATGTTTAGCTTGAGAATGATTCTATTTATAAGGTTAATGTTATTAAAACAATGTCATTTGATGTCCCATGAAAATGGCGAGCTAAATGGATGCAGTGTCTTCTCTTGATGGAAAAGATGAATTTCATTATTTTTCATATCTATCGCGAGGGTAATATGGTAGTTGATACTTTAGCACATCATGCTCTTCATTCTCTTCCTTCTATTAGTGAAGTAGTCCTCTTGTTATTCTTTGGTCCAGCAAGATTTTTTTTTTTTTTTGCCAAACCATAGATTTGTTTTTTAGCTTTTTGTCTCAATTTTTTTGCAGTCTTGATTGGCTTTTATTATTTGTATATCTTTTCTTATTATTAATATATAGTTGGCACAGTTTAATGATGTTGGTGTTAAGGGGATGTTAGCCTTGCTGAGATGCCCAAATGCACCATCAAACTTCTGCAACCCAACAAGTTTACAGAAAACTAGTAATCTATACATTATAGATATATATGATCATCTAGAGGTGTTCAAAGAAAGATAATGGACCCTCTCCTATTTGGGTCTAGGTTTTGAATGGCTTCTTGAACGTACAGATGAGCAAATGGACATCAAAGTGTCAACCTTGAACTTGGCAAGGTCTGTTCAATGCCTAAGTTAGTGAATTGATTTTTAGAATTTTCAAAAAAGAAGATGATTAATTTTGAGAGGAAACATTCTAGTGAGAGAAAAAGGTGAGAAGTTGTAGAATGAATATGAAAATACTGGTATGTGAGAATGTTTGTCCTATACTATATGTGCCAGCAGAAAAGGGAGTTGGTTGATATATAAATGCTTCCTTCTCATTAGTGTGCAAAGAGCTTAACCAAGATGGAGCAGACAAAACCGTAGGGTGTCAAGATTTTTCTATTACACTCTTGTCTTATGTCAGGGTTGCGCTTTGATTGGATATTAGGATCAAGTTTTTTTTTCCTATCTTGTTGTGCTAGAGGCTGACGTACTTTGAGTTTCAGTGTTTATAACTATGCGCTGGGGAATGATTGAGCTTGTGAAGGGTTTCAGCTTATTGTATGCTGAAGTTAGCCTAGGTAAGACCAAAGACATCATAGGCGAGACTCGAGCCAATGAGAGAACACCTATGCGAGACACTTTCATATGGTTGATCTTGTCTTGGATGAGTCTTGAGGGGTCCTCGCCATAAATCACCCTTGAAGATGTCTTCTTTTAAACCTTCTAGATCCATTCATACTCTCTTGAGAGCTAGGCTTGGTACCATGTTTGAAGCCTGAAAGCAATAGTTAGATTTACTCTTGATCAGAAGATGTTTTCACATAATTATATATAAATTAAATTAAAATGTATAATTATTTTTATTAATATATGTTTTATATCAAATTAAAATTATTAATTGCATATAATTAAAATTTATCATTATATATAAAATAACATTTTTATTTGTCATTTTACAATTTAACTCCAATTTCAATATTTGAATTACCAAACAATGTACAATCAATTGCTACCACTTATGAACCACTTATTGCTTACAACAGACCTTTACGGCTGAACCAAACATATCCTAACTCGAATTATGAGTGACATGGCAGGTTTGCCATGGTAGCAGCGGCGGATTTACTATGGAAATATTATAGGCATGAGGGAAATATTTAGGCATAAGTAAGAGGATGATAATATTATCTCTACTAAAATTATCAATTTTATCCCTAAATAGTGTTAATTTTCCAATAATTCATTTAATTTTTAAATTATTTATTTATTACATTTAATTTGAATTAAAATATAAATTTTAATTTTAATTTAATTAAAATATTTATTTGTTATATATATATATATATATATATATATATATATATATATATATATATATATATATATATATATATATATATATATATATAAAGCAATTAAAATCTGTAATACAATTTTAGGAAGTCAACTTCAAGTCTATGCTTAAAAACTTTTTTTAATGAAAATATAATTTATTTTATTTTTAATATTTATATTTTATGTTTTCTTTTCATATCCTTTTCATTTCCACCATTAACCAAATCATGTTGTTGACAAGGCATACCGTATGGGCCAGGAGTTTATGTGGGGTGCATCTGTCTCATTGTTTGCATGATCTCCTCTTATAATTATTATTCAAGATAGATTGATTTTTTTTTTTTTAAATATCAAGATTTGATATTTAAACTAGCATTTAAGAAATAATTCTTAAATATATGAATAGATAATATATGAAATATATGTCTTTAGACTCATTCAAAGAGAATATTTAGTATCATTTGATTGTAAACTGACTTGAATATATATTTAACTGCGTAGATAAAAAGTAAATAAATAAATATTTTCTCATTATGGTTTAAACACGATTCAAACTTTGTTAACAAAATGGAAAAATAAATTTATTTTCCAATTTGGAGGAAACTTTCAAAAGAGATTTTATTTTTTTAATGGAAATCAAGAAATCTTTAAACTAATCTTTCAACACTTTTGCTATTTTTTTTAAGGTTGTATTAACTATCAATCAACTATAACACTACAATGATTCATAAATGGAAGATTTATATAAGAGTTATTCTCACCATCCAATTAGTCAAATTTCATTTTTCAAAGTCATGATTGATGAAACTTTGAAATAAAAATTCTACAGGAAAGTCCTATTGGCACTTATTATACATTCCCAATTTTCAAATAATTGAAGAAGAGGAAAATAAGGAAATTGTAGTCCTATCAAGCAATTTTGCAGGCCATTTGGGTGTTCTTCACTGTAATAGAATTTTTTGTTGTTTTGGTGTTCATAGGCATAATCTAATAAACCAAATTTGGGGGCGGTGGACTTGGATAACTTACTTTATGTCTATATCATTCAAATATCATTTTCTTGAATGTCTGGCCATACTACTAAAAATTTTATATGCATATAGATCTTTCATGCTTAAAAGGAAAAAAAAAAAAAAAAAAACAGTTGTATTGTATAAATAGTAATGAGATAAGAAACAAGAGAGAAAAATATATCTATGCAAATCTCAATGTTAATTTAGGTAGAGGGAAAAATATATCTATGCAAATCTCAATGTTAATTTAGGTAGTTGGTAATATATAATATGTCAATTTAGGTAGTTGGTAATATATAATTAATATATGGACACGGGTATGGTGTTACAGGAAGATAAAATACAATCATTCAAAAAGGATACAACCCAAAAAAAATAAATAAATAAAGGATACAACATATGTATATACATTTAAAATTGGGGTTAATGACAAAAAAAATTCCCCAACTTCATACCTTTTTGTAATTACAATATAACTTTTAAATTTTGGCAATGTCATACAACATATTTTAAATTATTGCAATATTTGCACTGGTAATATTCCGGTCAGATTTCATTTGGCTTGAGCTAACATGTAATAAACGGTAAAATTTAAAATGCCATATCATTGAGATTTTGGAAAAAAAAATTAAATTCCAAAAGTTGAATTGTAAACCTTAGCATCACACCACAAAACCGATCTCTCCATCTCAAGGTTTTCTTATGCAAATTTATCTTAATCATTTATTTTTCAAATATCTTAAATCAAAATCATTTCTTCAACTGTCTCCATGGATTCTCCTTCGAACTTGAGCAATTAGATGGCAAATGCAGAGTTAGCGAGTGAGAGTGAGTCATCACCAAAAGTGGTCAAATGTGACCAGGGACTTCCTGTAGGTTTCTATACTTCTTGGACCTGGAAAATGGAGGGAGGTTCTATTGGTGTCTAGTGTGAGAGATAAGTATATGGTCTTTGTGTTTTGGTTTTAAATGGGAAGAAATGATTAATGGGTCTATGGTTGTATGAATTGAAAGAACCGATGAATGGATTTTTTTTTCTTTAATGTAGCATGCTGACTATGGATTTTTCATGTGGTATGATCCTTTAATCAATTGCTATTATAAGGAGTTTGTATACTTCTTTATTAACAAAAAAAAAAAAAAAAAAAAGAATTTGAAGACCTAAGTTCACTTGCTCAATGAACAGGAGAAAATAATGGCCTACAAACTTGCAAAGGCAAAAGATACCATCGATAATGAAAGGTCTGAGAATAAAAAATTGGAAAATAGGCTCGAAAAGTTGGTTTTTAGCGAAGGCGAGATGCTAGAAGAAAGAAGAAATTGAAGATTGAGAAGAGAAGGGTGAAGGTGGTGAATTTGCTGTTGGCTTTTGCACGTATAACTAGTACAAGAATGGTATGAATCATTGTATGGCTATTACGATAAAGATGTTACCATGAGTTAGTGTATTTGAGCTATTAGGGTGAAAATTCCTTTGTTTTGTGTATTAGGATGAAGATGTATTTTTGGAACATAGAGTTGGTTGTAGAAACATAGCAACTCCCCACTTTTTGCTTTTAAAAAATGTAGTTTATTGTTGTGTAGGAATTGTCTTAGGGAGTTAGGAATAGATGTAAACTCATGTAACCTTCTGTTATATCTATTGGTGTATGGATTAGTTGCTAAACTACACTCTTGTTTTTCTTTTATACTGATTATTTGTCTTCCAATAGTAATAAAAGGCTTTTAATCGAATGTGTGTATACATATCTCCCAAAATGGATGTATATGTAAATCCTTTCTTGTTGTGTATTTGATATAGGGAAAAAAAAGTCAATAGGACATACTTATAAAATGTTCAATAAAGAAATTGAGTTTTAATAAAAAAAAATGTATTAGCTTAACAAGCTTCAAAATACATGTGATAGATTGACAAGTTTTCAATAATATCATACATAGATTGAACATTCTTTTGACTTTTCAAAAACTATCATACATATCTTGAACCTTGAAAAAGCAGTCTCAAAATACAAGTTTCAAAATAGATTTGATGTTGTTAGTTCACATTTTTGAAAGTAGGTACTTGAACATCCTTTATGACTATAGAAATAGGCTGAGAAAGTAAAGTTGTTTGAGACAAATGAATTTCATGTCCTGGCTGCCTTGAAACTTGCTGCCTTGTAGTTTTATGGTTGAGACAAATGAATTTCATGTTCTTGCTACCTTTAAACTTGTTCCATTGTACTTCTATCTACTTTTGTATTAGTTCCATTTGCTTTCTTTGCAGTAGTTCTCCTAACATACTTCAATTTTAGAGGCCTAATTGTTATAAGCTGCATGTGATGATTGCTTTGATTAGGGGGGCATGTTACTGTATGTGATGAGGTGTTTCATTGAGATTTATGCTACCAGAACCATGCACCACAGTTAATCTCCTTACACCAGGCATCTATCACATTTAAAAAGGTTAACATTAATTGACAGACCCAACTACTAATATTCAAGGACATAACCAATTAAGTAAATATTATTTAAACAACGAACTTACCCTCATATAAATATTACCAATCTCTTCAAAACCCTTACACCAAATCCTTCTCTAACATTTCTTCTTTCTTGATTTTCTATGACTCTTGCTTGCTTTTGTACCACATTTTAAGGTTGAACTCTTCTTGCATTTCTTCTTGATGTAGGTGTTTCATTGCCTAAAGTTGTCTTTGCCTTAGGTGGTTTGCCATTCTTAGCCTACAACATACAAATAGTAAACAAACACTTCGAATACTAAAGTTTAATGTATCAATAAGTAACCACTAGAATTTTGTATCACTTATTAGAGGTTTAGGAGGAATATATGCATCAACATTATCCTTTTGTGGATAGGTCCTTCTATTATATCTAAAAGTCCATATAGTTGGCACTTCATTTTTGCACACCTTTCTTAGGCATCTTGTAATGGTTGCTTAGCATTTCATCATTAGTTGTGTTCCTTTTTTTCTTTAGTCTTCCTAGCATTTTCTTCACTGGAGGAGGCAATACTAGGTTACCTTCAGTCATTGGCCACATTTTGGACCCATTCAAGGTCTTCAAACCCTTCTCATATGTCTTCAAGTATTTGGTTATGAAATAACAGTCATCAATAAAATCCACAGGGTCTATTTTCATGTAGGTTATACATGCTCATGCATGATAGCGGGTTATCCCATTCAAATCCCAATACCTACAACTACATGTCCTTACCTTCAAATTAATAACAAATTGGTCTTCTCCCATAGATGTTGGAACTCTTCATTTAAAGTAGGTTTCACATAACAAAACCCAGTGCCATACATATTCTCTTCAAGGTTTTTTTTCCTAATCCTAGGGCAAATCACATAATCACACTTCAAAATGGACTATATCTTGTTATGAATCCTTTCTATAAGTGCACTTCTAATATTTTAAGCATATCTATTATAGGTTTATCTCTAGTAGTCACTATGTACCAATTAAATGTTTCATATACATTATCATCTGTATATCATAATTAGGAAATGTACTGATAAAAGCCTTATAGAAATTTAGTGGGCCTATCTCTATGAATGCATTAGCATTTTCAACACTCAAATCTTTCATTTCTTTGACAGAGTCATTGAATCTAGCCACATAAGTGCTTCTACCAGCTTGCCAAAACACTTTCTTTAGTGCTTATCCTTTGTGATTCTTTCTCTAATTGGCATACAAATGTCTTACACAATTCTTGCGTTTTGCATGTGGAGTCAAATGAAGTATAGCCTTCTCCTATCCCTTGCAATAAAAGAATATTTACATGATGCATTAGTATATGTTATTCATGTTGTAAATGTTAAAACCAAATAAAAGTATCAATAGTTGGATTCAAACTTTTTGTTGGTCACTAACAATTGTCCAACCTAGCACTATGGTGATGCCTAAATATGTGAATAATAATTGTAAAAAACAAAATCATGATTGCTTATTCTCCCCTTCAACTATTGCCTAATATATAGGGAATATTTAATTGTTCCCATCCTTCCTAGTAGCAACCGCCCCTCCCAAATGAGTTTTGAAAAATGTCCCATCTAATCCAATAATGGGCCTATATCCCCTTAAAAAACCTTAAACTAATGAACTAAAACCTTTGTAGAATCATTGAAATGCACAATTAGAAGGTGAATCATTGTCACTCATCTTAAACTTAAATCTACCCTTATTAACTTAGCCTTCTATGACCTCAATTTTGCATAATGTTCCTTCAATGATCCCCTCAACATATCAAGTGCATTATATCCCCTATAGCACTTCTACATACTCACAGTCAACCCATAGGTCTCCTTAATATCATCTTCCATATCTTTCACATCCTAATTTAGTTTCCTTCTAAATTTATTTAAGTATTCTTTGCTATCCAATTTGAAGTTACTTGTCTGTTCCTTAACACTTTGTGATAGGCATGATGATGAATATAGAACTTAATCTTGAAAATACAATCAACCTCTCTCATGCTACCATACATTCTCCATGGACATCTTTTTTGATATGTAGGTTCAACTTGGGTCTTGCTACTCCTTATGAATGTAATTTCTCAAGCATTAATGGTTGCTTACTTTTGGATAGCTTTTTTGCATTGCACACCATCATCAAATTTCATTCCAAGCTTGAATATAGTATCCAATTTATGATCATAGATTGGATCATATATTAGATACCTCTTCCTCTTCTTACTGCATACTACCTCACCTTCTTTGTCATCGATGTTGTATAAAGAATCAACCTTCCCATTTGAGTCATTGTAATGAGAAATAAATGCATTGTTTATAGACTCATTATCAATGGTATTTCCACTGCTATAACCTATTCATAGTCACATAAAATAAACATTGTATATATGAAATAAATACATAATATTGTGTCATAACTATTTCTGTACTATTACTTAGAATCATGTTGTGCTGGATGTTTGGTAATGTTGGTGCAGGTTCCTTGTCACCTTTTTCTCCTATGTGTATTGCTTGAAATTCTTCCTTACTTCCAAATACTATTCATCATCAATTTTCATATCACTATCAGACAATCCATCATCAATGTTAGATTGGCCATTAAGTATATAATTAGGATCCCCAGTTTCTCCTTTTTCTTCATTGTCACTTACTTTTCCAATATTCTTATTCACTGTTAACAACTTCAGAAAAACTAGCATTTCACTCATCTTCCATATTTACATCTACTATATCATTTCCCTTTATATTTTCACCTACAACTGCTTCAATCTCCTTCCTAACTATGTAAATATCTATTAAATCATTAGCTAATACATTTAACATCTCCATTGCTTCTTTATATGCTTTTATATCCCTCAAACCTTCCTTTAATTTACATCCAGGTATACAATAAGCCAACTTATCCCATTAATAATAGCCTTCCTTATTAGTTATTTCCTCTATCTCAAAAAATCCAAATCTATCTTGCTCAACATCATTAGATTCCTTAACCTGATCATCAATATAGTGTATTTCATTTTCCATAAACAAACTGACCACCATAATAAAAGTTTATATCAAATAATGTTCACATTCCTATCATAATGACAAGGCAAACATTGCATATGATGATAATACATGCATAATTTGATTCAAATTGACAATGTAGTTTTAGAAAACATATTAGTAAGCGGTTTTTTTTTTTTTTTAGTGCATGGCTTCTAAGCTGCATTTTAAAGGTTCATAAAAACTATTACTAAGCTTTAAAATTATGCTACTATGGCTTTCTCATCCCATCATTATATATTTGTTTGCGAATTTAATTCTTTATATTTGGCCAATGATAAACCAAAATCGATGTATTTAAAAATCAATTTTGAACCAAGAGAAAGAAAGAGCAACAGAAAAACCAATTTCATATGATTGAAACCCTAAACCATTGGTCAACCCTAAACGAAACCCACTTTCACCAAAATCACTTCCTTTCATCGTTTCTCTACCCTACCACAAAAAAAAAAAAAAAAAAAAAAAAAAAAAAAAAGAAAAACCAAATTATGTTGTAAAGAAAATACAATAGTTACTTGGGACTTTCGCTTTATCAACGTTGTCTCCTTCGAAGATGGTCCATAGTTGATATCTGTATTGTCTCCTTCAGTGACTCAAAAACGGGACTACTCAATATAAGACCGCAAATTTAAAAGCCTCATTTGATTATGGTTTCCAAAACCCACTATCAATAGTTTATTGCTAGTTTTTTTGTCAATTTCCATGAAGGAAAGAAAACTTTTGGGGTTACATTATAGAGGATTTTCAACTAATTTAGGTTTTAGGATTTTTGTTGATTTTCAGAAAAATTTGACTATCTTTTTTTTTTCTTTAGAATTTAGGGTAATTTATATAAAACGACTTCGCTTCATATTTGCCAAGTTAGCATCTAATTGTCCAAAATATTAATCCTTATCATAGTAAAAAAAAAATTTCCATTTATAGTAAGAAAAAAAAATTATCCATAATGTGATGTCCAATAAAATGTTTGACATGAATTTCAATACTAAAAATAATTATTTAGAGAATTTATTTATTGATTTCTAACAAAATAAAAAATTATTATTAATTATAAATTAAATTTGTTTCATTGTCTTCAATATTAATTTATTAATGATTAAATTGCACTCTACCTATCTTTTTTTTTTAGCTGATAGTGGCACTCTTTTTTAGTTTTTAGCAGTCCTATCTTCCTTTTTATCATTAAATTTGACTATAATACTCTTATTACATTATTTAGGAAATAAATTTCATAAGAAAAAAATGCTTAATTAAATTTTATTTCTCTATTTATTATTTTTAATTTACACACACACACACACATATATATATATATATATATATAAAATTTTGATAATAAATATATAATTTATATACAGGAAAATATTCTTTTATATATATATATATATATATATATATATAAAGGAAGATTTAGGTAAAATTTTTTACTTTTTATAGTTTTCATAATAAATGAAGACTTATATACAATAAAAAAAAACAAAGGGAAACTTAAGTTCCATTTACTCCTATTTTTTTATTTGTACTTTTTATTGCATAAAAATTGATGTTTGTACATATTTTAAAAAAAATATGTTTATTAAAATATAGAATCTTTGTATAGAAATTAAATTAAAATTTTTATTTTTACATATTATAAAATAAATTTCTTTTTTGATCATTTTATTCTTGAACCAATATTTTTTTTAATTAATAAGAAGATAATTTTCCAAATTAAATTTTAAATTATAATCTTACTAACATTTTATTTTAACATTGAAAATATTTTTTAATTGTACATTTTACTAAAATATCTTAATAAATCATATATATTTTTTAATAAATCATATTTATTTTTAAAATTGAATAAATTTTAGGATTAAAATAGCAAGTAAAGAATTGGTACTAAAATATCTTAATAAATCATATATATTTTTAAAATTAAATAAATAGTAGGATTAAAATAGCAAGTAAAAAAACTCAAATAATCATATATACGTACATTGATAAAAATAAGGGTATTATAGTCAAGTTTAATAATGAAAAGATAATAGAAGTGTTAGAAATTAAAATAAGTGTCAATATTGTTGTGATAATATTGATGATAATATTTGAGTAGTATGATATGATTGGATATCTATCACTATCTCTATAAATAGTTTTCTTATGTAAATAGGACTTTATTTTTTATCATATCTTTTTAACCTTTTACACCTATAAATAGGTGCTATAGTCAATGGAATAATACACATAAATTTATTCTCTTTCTATTCTCTCATTTTTTTTTATTCTCTATAATTATTCTTTATTTTATAATATTTTATCAGCACGAATTGTTTTACAATACTATTCATAATTTTGGATAGTTTGTGGTTTGTTATAATTCGGCCAAGGCGAAAAATTTGAAAAAACAAAATTTAAGATTTATGGTAAACAAATTTTATGTGTTCGTTTCTTTATCAAATACATTAAAAAAAAATCATCAATTCGATGTTCTTTGGTATGTGTTAATAATTATAAAACTCTAGTTCGAATAATAGTCAATTGTTTATTGTATTGTTTATTAGGTTTATAACATTTAAAAAAAAAGGATCCTTATTAATAGAAAAGAAAATTACTCTTGTCATTGTGGTTTATCCTTATTGAGATTAGTTTTCTTGATAAACCAATAGTGGTTTACATGGTTTCGTTTATATGATATATCATCAATAATTTTTATCATTATTTTTGGAAATATCATTATTTGATGTCATTATTTTGTCTTTTCTAAATATGGTTAAAAGCAACTTGTTTATAATATTATTGTAATTTTGTAATTCAAGTGCACATTTTTACTCTGTACACATCTTTTTATCGCTCATGTGCAAAGTTTTCATTATAATAGTTTTCTTTAACATTGAAATTCTTTTTAGTTACATAACTTGTTATTGAAGTTTTCGTTTTTATATAATTTCTTTTACATCTAATTATTATAGTAATTTCTTTGATAGATATATTATTTGATATTAATTAAATTCTAGTTTCTGAAAAACTAGTACTATATTTTAAATTCTAGTTCTTGAATAAACTAGTATTATTTACAGTTCCTAAAAAACTAATTAAATAAATAACTAATGTATAAATTCCAGAAGAATTTTCGCTTAAGTTTCTAAAGAACTAACTATCATGAGATCTAGTATCCTAATTCATTAAAGAATTATTTTATGTTTCTAAAAAATTAATAATAATTACCGTTCATGAAAAACTAATAATCATTATAGTTCCTGAAAAAACTAGTATTTCCTGAAAAACTAGTATTATTTATAGTTCCTGAACAACTCATATTCTCTTCAGTTCTTCAAGAACTAAGTATCTTAATTTGTCAAAGAACTGATATTCTACATTTTTGAAGAATTAAATAAATTGTCTATAAGTTTTTGAATGACTGATTTTATTATGATCCTATTTATTATATTACTTAGACAATATTAATTTATGGCTCTCGATATCAAGAGTAAGAATTATTTATCATGAATACTAAATACTGAAATTTTTTATTTGATCTTAATTAATTATTTATCTTTTAGTTTTCTTAGTGGCATTTTAATTGAAAATTTTTTTTTAATCATATATTATATTGTTAATTCAAAGGTTCTATTTGATTATTAAATTGCTAACATTTTCTATGTGATTATTAAATTAAAAAAAATTCTATTGTGGTTTGGATTTATTGCCTTTTAGTAATGATTTTGTTAAAAATATTCAAAATTTAATTATCTTATGATTTAGTTGCTTTATACTGAAAGAATATTAATACTTTATCATTGGATTAAAATATATTTATTGGAGCTGTATGTCTCTAATTTTGTAAAAAAAAAAAAAAGTTTAAAATTGTTTTTTTTTTTAGTTTGATATTGCTTATGGTTTGTGCCTAGTTAGCATAATAATTAATGATTGATTTTGTATTGATATGATTTCATCACAGTTATTAAAATAAATTTATGAGATATAAGTCATTATAGATCTTATCAAAATTAAAAGGCACATATTATATATATCTTGACTGACTTTAAAAAGTCGACTTGTTTAATTTGTGAATTTGTGATTCAAGTTGAAGAAATATAACATCAAAATGAATTTTTATAAAAAATTTTTATAGTTCATAATTTTAATTTGTGATTAAAATCAAAACAAGACAAAAGTTATATATGATCATACTTAAACATCATTTAAGTGAGAATTTAAAGGTTGAATATCTCACTGATTTTTATATTCTTTATAAGAGTTTTAAAGATAGATATAATTACTTGAAAGATGTGGTACTACCACAATTTCAATATGACTATCTAAATTTTCGCCTACAAGACTTGAAGTCTATTTTAGAATATAATTCAATGATGTTTAAAATTATTTCACAACTGAAATTGTGCGGTAATAAAGTTACATGCTCTTAAAGTAACAGTATAAAAAGTGAATATTTATAAATATTTTTTGTCTTTTAGTGATTGCAAAAAATAATTGCTAATGAGAAATCATCAAACAATAGCCACTAGTACAACTACATTTCCTGAAGTGAATGTTATAAATTATTTGATAGATCATGAGAACTCTGAAAGAGTAACAACTCATGTGAGAGAAACAACTCAATATTGGTGATTTTATGTAAACTCTCTGAAAGAGTAATTTGTAAGAATTTTATAAGTTGTGCATTATAATGAGTTATTTCATTATTATTTTATTTTTAGTATACATGCACAATCAAGTATTGAACTTGCAGTTCAAGTATTGAACTTATAGTTCAATAATTCAACCTTGAAAGTTTGGCATGAATGCCATTATGTATATCATATATATTCTCTTTTGAAACTTATACAAGGACATGAGCTGCAAATATTTAGTTGTGCCATGAATATATTAATATACTATCTTAATGTGTGAAAATGGGTCCACAAAAGAGACCAAGAAATTTTGAGGCACATTTCTCAATATTAGGGGGAGGAAAAGCTCATACAGTGCTAAAAAATGTCGAGAAATTTATTGGAAAGAAAATCCTTTAAATAATTTTGATCTATGTACAAGCTAGAGTGAACCAAAAGTTCAGAAAATAATAGAGTTGCAACAAATTGTAACTTAACTGCCAAATGCATTTATAAATGCTAAAAGGGTGACAAAGTCTTATATTACAATTAATAATACCCAGCAAGGGTTGTGGTTCCAATTTCAAATATAAAATCAATCAATCTCATTACACGCCAGAAGCGTGGCTAGTAAATTAGAACTAAAAATAAAAATCTGCAGAAAAGAAAAGTAGTGTCACTCATAAAAATCTCCTATATAGAAACCTCCTGAAGATGAAAATCTCAGTCAATGAGCTATAGGTATTATAAGATACGAATTAAGACAACAGAATAATTAGATCTTCCAGATATGACTTTTGGAGTTGATGATTATATAAATGAAAATTATAAGATCTCAATTATTTTTGTGACATAAGAGAAAGAGTTAATAGAAATTCAATTATCATCGACAATGAATTTGCCTCAATAGTAACTCTTGTTGTTTCAAGAGAAAATCTGGATCTAGAATCTATAAGTATAATTGAATATTAACATGATTGATCATCATGAAAAGAGACAATTGAAGTAGAGCTAGACTCGTTCTATTATTAACAATGAGAAAAATAATTCTCTTATTATGTAAATGATCATGTTCCGATACTTGATTAGTATGGTAGTTAAAGAAAGACTTTATATATGCTTTATGAAAGCGATATTTATATAAGAGTCCCAGAAGGACTAAAGATATTAGAAATGAATACACATTAAATATGTGACATATATTCTATCAAGTCGCAAAAATCTATGTATGAATTAAAGTAATATGGACATATGGTATAATTATTTGAGAAAATTCTTATTAAAAGAAATATATGTGAATAATACACTATGTCCATTTGTATTTATAAAAGGCCAAAGAATGGTGAATATCAGTATGACTCCTAACGAACTCAAAGAAGTATGTATCTATTTGAAGAGTGAGTTCAAGATGAAAAATTTAAAGGAAATGAAATTTTATATCGACCTGCAGACCGATTATCAAGGAGTCTTAATATGCTAGTCTACTCATGTGGAAAAGGTATTTAAGCAATTTTGTATGGATAAAACTTTTTTCTTAAACATACTAATGGTGGTCCTCTCACCTAAAGTAAAGAGATACCCTTTTAGACCTAAAGAAAATAACAAAAAGCTATTTAGTCATGAAGTACCATATAAATGCCATTGGGATATTCATGTATCTTGTAAATTGCATCAGGCCTGATGTTGCATTTGTAAGAAAAAATTTCCAGCTAGATATAAGCTCTGCGCCTATTAAGAGATATTAGAGTGATGTAAAAAATTATCTTTAATGTACTATTAATATTATGATCATATTTTGATTCAAATTTGAATTTGATCTATATGAGAATATTGATTATTTGTCTGATCTTCATAATGGTAGATCTTATATTGGTTATATATTCACTTATGGTGATACTGCAATTTTATAAAAGTTTTTTATAGTCCTAAAATATCTCACTAAAAATACTTCCATTGTGTTTTGAGAATAATGCAATTTGCATTGCACAAATTAAAGGTAGGTATATCAAGGGTGATGAAGTAAATATATAAACTTCACCCAAATTCTTATTTATACGTGAGTTCTAGAAGAGATATCTACCAAATTCGCTCGAGTGACAACTTAATAGACTTATATACTAAGTCTTTACTTAGTGTGGTATTTAAACGGTATTATTTCATCGATTAGTATACGACGTGTTAAAATCTGTCCTCATCTAGAGGAGCGAATTAGTATATGATTGTACTCTTTTTCCTTAGTCAGGTTTTTGTCCCGCGGGGTTTTCTTGGACAAAAGTTTTAATAAGGCAATCTTTATAATGACAAAATAGCGTATGAAATGTACTATTTTCCTTAACTATATTTTTTCTCACTAGGTTTTGCAGCAAGATTTTTAACGAGGTATATTTATGGCGCAAATAATATCCTTGGAGAGCACTATAAATAAATTATTATATGTGGATATTACTTAAATATTATTAAGTATACGATTTCATCACTTGGCAAAATTTATTTACAAAGACACTCCCTATAACTATATTTGAAAAGCTAGTCAATAAAATTGGTATGCGTCTACTAAGAGATATTTGATAGAAATCATGTTTTTATGAGAGGGAGATTTTAGTGCATTGTACTCTTTTTCCCTTAGCTTAAGTTTTGTCCCATTGGATTTTCCTGGCAAGATTTCTAACGAGGCAGTATCATGGTGCAAATCTTTACAAGAATAATGTACTCTTTTTCTTTAGTAAGATTTTAACGAGACATATTCTTTAAAATAGATATCTAAGGGGGAGTATTGTGATAATATTGATGATAATATTTGAGTAGTATAATATGATTGGATATCTATCACTATCTCTATAGATAATTTTCTTATGTAAATATGACTCTATTTTTTATTCTATCTTTGTAACCTTACTAAGGAAAATTTATTTTTATCTCTATAAATAGTTTTCTTATGTAAAATTTGATATTGCAATAAAATTAAGTAATTAAATGACTAATTATATATACTTACTATAAAATATGAAATATAAATTTATTTTATATTGCAATAAAATCATGTACTTAATAATAAATAAGGCCTTCATGATATCATTCATTATTCATTACCATCAATTTACTTGTTAATAATAAGATTTTCTGAGTCATAATAATCCTCCAATTTAATAAAATTTACAAATATTATAATTTGGGCTGTCCTAAAACTTCTATATATAAAAGGGCACTCTATAGAGATATATCATAGAAAAAAACAAAACAACCTCATCTTTAGTATTCTTTTGAAGGCACCCTATAGAGATATATCCAAGAAAGATTTTAACTATTATGATTTCATGGAGAAAGGTTTAAGTGAGCTAGATTTAGCATGGAGAAGGGTCCCATATATTTCAACCAATACCCATTGTCATAATTTCATACAGATTAAAGGTAAGGCTACTCAAAATCACAGTCACATATTGAATAAACCAGAGGCTCACTAACATATTGGCACAGTATTGCATAAAGTGATGATGAATAAGAAGAATTTCAAGGACATAAGCACACCAAATAATTTGAAGGATAAAAATTAAGCTGCAATCGATATATTACTTTTCCTAACCTATTAATTGTTATTATTATATCTACCTAATTTCTAATAATTTGATAAAAAAAATTGTCCTAAATATTATCAATATTTATGATAAATATTATAAATATTGAATAAAAATAAGATTTTCTTCTTTATCTTTATTCTACTATTGTGAAGAAAATAATTAAAAATTTCTTATAATATAAGAGAAAAAAAAGTGATGTGTTCCCATTGTATATTCCAACATTAATAATATATATTTTTCATTACATGTATTATCAACATTAATCGTTAACAAGTTACAAGACAACAAAACCAAGCGAGTGATTAATATATATTTTTCATTATATATATTATAAGATGTGAAATATAAGTTTATTTTATATTGCCTTGAAATCATATAATTAATCATAAATCGGGCCTTCATTCATTCATAACTTATTATCAACCGTTGATTTGCTTTTTTATTACATAAACACGAGTTTTTTTTTCCAAATGATCGAAATTTCTAATTAACTTGCCCTGATTTTGTTAGATTTTTTAAGCTAAAGAAACACTCAAATAATTTTATGAAAGCTGCACATTTTTATTAATTGACTGAACTTAAATGCTTCATGTATAGAAGTGATATTTATATATGAAATAATAACAAATAAATAAAAAAAATCCCATAAATTACTAAAATTTAAAATAAAATTGACTAACTAAATTAGATTTTATTTCGATGAAAATTTAGCTAACCAATAATCTTATGATTTGAATTAATTCTAACAGATTCTAATGTACTATGAAAGAAAGGGAGTGCCAAGGACTTGACCCATAATATTCAAAAATTTATTGCTTAAACTCAACTAGGATAAAGTCATATGTGAATATCACTTATTCCTCTTAATATTGGAAAATATAAAAAAAAATTATAATTAAATAATATATGACAACTTATTAACTTGTTATAAAAAATCACCTATAATTAACATTTATCTCAATATACATAGTTATATAATAGTTACCATGAAGTTGTAACAATTGAAAACTCTTACCCCCCACATATATATATATATATATATATATATATATATATATATATATATATATATATATATATATATATATATATATATATATATATATATATATATATATATATATATATATATATATATATATATATATATATATATATATATATATTAAAATTTTTAAATTTCTATATATTTATATATAGCAAAATTAAAGTGAGATAAATATATTGTTTAAGAATAGGCTCAATAAAGATGAGAATACTCACCAGAATTTGAATTTCATTGATAAAATTAATACTAAAAAAAAGCTCAATAATTTAATAAAAAAAATGAAAATTACAGTATTTAAGAGTGGTTCAATATAACATATCAAGATATAATTTAATGGTAAATACATATATAAGCTAAGCAATAAGCTCAAGTTCGATTCTCCCTCCCTAGCTCAAAAAAAAAAAAAAAGAAAAAAGAAAAAAAAAAAAAAAAGAAGGGTGGTTCAACATCAAGATATAAAGGAATTCCATCATAACAAGAGAGAGTCATATAGAATTTTACATGGGTAGTTTATCCACTATGGTCTTATCGCCTTTTTGCCTCTGTAAACCATTTCCACTTTTATTTTTCAAAAGAGTTTAACCAATTTGAAATAATTTACCTATCAATTAACCATAAAGAAACAACTAAAAAGAAATTATGATTATTTCTGTTATATTTGGCTAATAGAAAAATTTAAATGAAATTTCTTTTCACGTAAAGAAAAAGATCTTTGGTACTCATTTTTCTCAACTAACTATATTTTTCCACTAGTCTTTTTGGCTATAAGGGAAAAAAAAGGAATTGCTTTTGCGTTTCTACTAATGTTATTTGTTCTCTAATAAATAGTTAATTATTTAATTAATGCTAATTCTAGCTAATTATTATCTAAACAACTCTTGTCATGAATTGTATCTTCCCCACCTTAATTGACCTTAGCTGTCATTTTTCCTACAGCAATTGGCTTGCTTTTCTATTCAGCAAACTACAAAATAATAACCAATAATTACCCTTAAAAAAAAAAAAAACCAATAATTAATTGCCATAATTGGCTTATAATTCTCATCTCCTTTTTTTTTTTTTTTTTTTTTTTTTTTTTTTTTTTCTGGTCTATTCATCAAATTTGTGCATATGATAATAATTAATAAATGTAAATATTTCAGCAGCTTTTTTTTTTTTTTTTTTTTTTTAATGGCTCATAAAAACAAAAAAGCAGATATACGGAACATAACGTCTCCACCATATCAGCTAATAGAACATCCTAAGATCCGCAGATACTAACTCCAACCACTGAAATCTCCTAGTTTCTTTAAGAGTAGTATTTGCTAACTTGGTTCCCTTCTCTCCACACATGAAGAATAGGTACAGTCCAATTCAGCTGAAACAAGCTCTTACAGGCTTCAGCCAAATTAATATATACTTTGATGTATGAAATAAAGTTTTCCCTTATACTTCATGATATTTTGAATTTGATTATGCTTTAATCTTGAAACTTTTAAATTTAATTCTTTTTGCTAATTATATTATTATTATAAACCGTGTAAAAATCACCCATACTCGTCAAATGACTTATGTTGGCTTAGTAATAGAGCAAACAATGTAAATTTTTTGGGAACAATGTTGAAAAATAACAAACCACTCTCATGTTTTGTATATATAACATCGTATATTTAATTTTTCTTTTCTTTATATTTGATTCTTATTAGAACTCAAGTTCTGCATTTTTCAATTTTGGAGATGATTCTAATACTATTAAACGAAAACACTTATTCACGCCCCCCATTATTCATTAATTTCTTTGTTTAAAGTATCTTTTGGGTTGAGGGGGGTATTGGCTTCCATTTGGATATAAGATATGTCCCAGATTGCAGAGATTATGAGTAATTTATTCTGATTAATTTCAATTGGTTATAGTAAAAAATTTCAATTTCATTAGGATATCAATTTGGGGAAGAAATCCTTATTTAGATTGATTATATATTTTCATCTTATATGCATAAATAATGAGGGAATGTCATTTAAGAAAATTATTAATTGAAAGTATTTATTTGTCTAATTTTTGCTAGAACTTCTTCATCTCATGCATGCCTTACATTAAGTTGCTTGAATTTAGAATCTATTATAAGAAAGTGATTAATCAACTTGCCTAGAGATGAGACTTAATCTCAATTAATGCATAAAATTAATTTGCGAACACCCTTGATTAACTGAAAAAAATAAATTAAACCAAATTATCCTATAAATTAAAAAATTTACTAGACAATAAAATATCTTACTCCTTTTCACATGAGTTTCTAGATCTCACATCAGTAAACCTATCAAACAATAATTGGATAATGTCTGAATATAATTGCAAAGTACTCTCTTCATTCTGAAAAAAGTGGCTATTAAAAAGTTGATTTTATTTATAAATAAGTGGCTATTTAGCAACCCAATAAAAAAATGATAAAATGACTAATTTACTCTTCTATTTTCTAAATATGAGAGATATTTCTCTAATTTATACTGTAATTAATAGTGATAAAGTTATTATTACATAGTGATTTTTTTTAATGATTATTTTTTTTAGAACGGAGGGAGTAGAGTATCAATGATACATAACTTATCAATTATTATTGACATAATGGTGGGATTTGAATTTAAAAGTGGTTTAAGGGTTCAATCTTAACCAACTAGACTAAGGCATGCCATAACAAATGACTGACGTTTTACTCTTTGTTTTTATTCTTCATATTTCTTTACATTGGCAAGTTCGATTTATTTTTATCTTTTTCTTTTCTCCCTATAAATACATTTTTATGGATAGTGGTTTCCTCTTTCAGCTTTCAATTTCATTTGATATATACAATGGTCAATGGCAGAAGCAATGCCCCATGTGAAATGTGATTGGGTTATAATAAGGAGCTATCTGTAAAAGTAGTAATGAGGATAGCCTTTTTTTAGTCACCTGAGTGATTTGGTGACTCTGAGACTTTCGCCTTGCTGGTTGCTAATCTTTGGCATTGAATTCTTTGGTCCCCATTTCTTCTCTCTCTACAACAAGAAGCAATAAGCAAGAAGAAGAAGTAGGGTCAAAAGGTATGATTACTAGGAGTACCAACCAAGAATTTAATGCCATTGTAGTACGTCCTTTTCAACCTTTTTCTTTTTTGCTCTGTCTGTCAATCAAACTACCTTTATGTCCCCATGGTTAATATTTCCCTTTCACTTTGCTCAATTTCACAGCCTTACACTGTGGTGAAAGTTGAAAATACAATTGCCAAACCCTAAATTCAATCACAACTATAATTGGTTGGTGGGTCATCCGATCATATTTCTCAACTAGTCTTATTAATATGATTCTGTCTTTATCACTAATTAGCATTTATGCCTAAAATAAACATTTATTCTGATATGCGATATTTTTAAAATTAGACTGATTTTACGCGTTCAACATGACTTGACAATAAATTTAGATTTACATCACTCTTCCTACTGCTAAACAACAATTGGTTAATACCAATCTAATAAATTTAATTGGTTTGGCTTATTAAGGATAGTTTAGGAAAAAAGTCTAATTACCTAAAAAATCTCAAATTATATACTCCCTCTATTATGAAAAAAATGATCATTAAGAAAAAATCACTATTTTTAAGATAGTAATAACTTTATTATAAGTTGTCAAAAAAATTCTTATTAATTATAGTATAAATTAGGAATATATCTCTTATACTTAAGAAATAAAAAGATAAATTAGTCGTTTTACTTTTTTTTATTGGATTACTAAATAGCCACTTATTTATAAATAAAATTAACTTTTTTAATAGTCATTTTTTTCACAATAGAGGGAGTAGCTTTTAACAATTTTATCTCATTTTTCTATATTTTTCACATAATTGCCTATACTTCAAATTTTTTTTTTCTAAAATATGATTTGCAAAAAATGCAAAAACGCAGTAGCTGTGATGAACACATAATTTTTTTTTTTGTATATAAAAAAAAAAGAGTTAGTAAAATATTATTTTGTCTGCATAGAGTTCTAAGCATTGAAGTAACGGAATCAAAACTTTGCTAGTTAGATTTTCGAGATATTATGACTTAATTTTGCTTTTCTATCAAAGGAAGAAAATAAAGATTTGAGATAAATATATTGAAACAAGATTTTCAATAAAGATTTGAGATTTATTTAAATACATCGTTTGGGTGTTCAAGATGTAAATGTAAGCAAAACCAAACTAAAATAAAAAAACAAACTAAATGGACTGGTTCGGATCAATTTGGAAATTTTAAAATCGAAATTAAATTTTTGTTTGGTTTGGTTTTTTTCCAAAAAATTTTGATTAATTAACCGATATATATATATCGGTTAATTAATCAAAATTTTTTGCCTGTATTAAAATTTATTTCAATTTTAGCAAAGAAAAAAAAATTAGCCCAAAAAAAATCCAATATCAACTCAAACCGAGGAATTGAATTGAACTAAACTGAATTTTTTTAGTTTGATTTAGTTTAATTTTCATTCTAAATTCAGTTTGGTTTAGTTTGTTGAAAATGCAATTTTCGATTTTTCATTTTCAATTCAATTTGATTTTGAACCGAATTGATAATTTATTCACTCATAATTAGATGAGTTAGCAATGTTTTTCTGACTTTTTTTTACACAAAAAATTACACATTAGTAATACTCATGCTTTTTTATATTTTTTGTGACGGGATTGTATTTTAGAAAAAAGTTTAAAGTATAAGTATTTGCATGAAAAATAAAAAAAAATAAAAAAAAAAGGGATAAGAATAGTAATGCTGTATGGTTTAGGATTTTTTAAATAATTAGGCCTTAAAAAATTAGCATCAATATTTTTATGTAAAAATAATAAAAATTCAAAAAGAAAACTAATTAAATTGTATCGATTTCCTATTTAATCAATTTGATTGGCTAATCTGGCTAGATTTTCAAAACACTAATAATAAAATTTAATGGCTAAAAAGTCTTCTATTTTCTCCCTTTCAGATAAGAAAAAATGTTTGGTTATATTTTTTGTTTTATCTAATATAAATATAAATAAGATATGTTTGACATTACTATTAATTAATAAAGAAATTATTCCAAATGTATCAATAAAAAAAAAGTAATTATACTGAGAGCGTATTTATTAGACAGTAATAGAATGTAATATAATATAATAAAATAAATTTTTAATGTAAATTTATATCAAAAATTTATTTGATTATATTATATTATATCTCATTACAGTCTATCAAATGTATCTTTAAAATATTTGTGTCTCTTCTGATTTTGCAAAGAATAAAATAATTAAAAAAAAAAAAAACTTGAAGGTATCTAGAATATACTTTCTGCAACATTTTTCTAATAATTTGTTCCAAATTAATACCAAACAAGCATTAAACAGAAATTCAAAACTATTGGCAAGCATTCCAACTACTAAGTGCCTATATAATGAAGCTAGGAATGCAACATTAATTATTATTGTCTGAAAGTACAAAACTATGCAAATTGCAATATACATTATATATATGAAAATGTAAATATGTAATTTTTAATTGAAAATTTATATTATGTTGAAACCATGATTGGCAGCACAGTGTAAGTGGGTAAAGGTAGCATTCATTAATTTTATATCATATTAATATTATATAAAGTTTATTTTGGCAATGAAGAAGACACATGATATGACTGTAAGTATATATATATATATATATATATATATATATATATATATATAACAGTGATTTGGGTCATCATGTAGTTTATTTTCATTTGTAATTGTTAGTAATTAAGTACAAACTCATATAGGAAAACCATGTTTTTTTATTATTTGATTTAACAGAGACCTTTTTATCTTCTCTTCCTTTTATATATATTTTTGTTTCTTTTAAGACTATATCTTCTTTATTAATGTCATCAATGCCATGTGATTTTATTTCATCATGATAATTGCAACTCTGCAATGAAATCTTCATAGAAATCAATTTCAAGAATCATTTCTTTAAAGTTTATTTTTAAAAACTCCTCTTTTTTTTTTTTTTTTTAAATAATGTTCTTTCGTACGATTATACCTGCTTTAATCACTACTTTTGAAAATTGGAAATTTTGAAGAATTAAATTTTTTTAATTTATTTTTTATGAATTAAAAAGAGTAATTAAATTTAAAAATTAAAAATTAAAATACAATTTAATTTAAAATGACATTGGCTACAATGTAATAAAAAATTATCTATTTTATAATTAATGATTAAAATGGAATTAAAATTGATAATTCTAAAATAATAAGATGAAGTGTATTTTAAGTTAAATTTTTTTTTCAATTAATATTTTTAGAAATTACAATGCATGAAAACAATGTCTCATGGATAATGGGCATTAAGAAGATAGTTTTGATTTACAGCAAGATCTATATTTAAAATAAAAACTTAATGTTCGATCAATTAGAGAGAGGCTTTATTATCATTAAAAAAAATTTATCATAAAGCTTTATTATTATTATTATTATTATTATTATTATTATTATTTATTTTTTGAGTGAAAAATATTGGGAGAAGCTTAGGTGATATTCATCAAAATAAAAATCAAAGTACTAAAAGTTTAAGAGTTTAAGATGTAAAAAGCATTTAAACCATTTAATTAAAATTAAAATGTATAAAATTTTATTTTTATTTTTTTTATTTTAAGGGTTAAATTATGTTATTAATCATTTTCATGCTGAATGATGTAGTTTTAAGTGTTGAATTATTATAAGATGCTAGTATTTCAAAAGGCAAAAATCTTATATTGAAAGCTTATGAGTTTTGACAAATTTTTATTATTAGCATGAGTACATAAAACTGGGCTAAGTTTCCGCAAATTTGATCCTGTACTTGGACAGCCCAAACTCTACATCTTCTTATAAAATGGAGAGAAAATAATATGGAAAAGTAAAAAAAAAATAGAGGACAGAATAATTTCTGTGTATATTATTATAGATTTTAACACATATTTATAAGTGTAAAATGTTACAAAGATATGAATAGAAATAGAGTTTTATTTATATAAGAATATCTATCTATAGAGATATGATAGACATCCAATCTTATCACACCACTTAAATATTATCATAACACTCTCATTTGGATGTCTATTACAAAATAATATGTTTCGTTAAAATCTTACTAAAGAAAAATTATGTGGGAAAAAAAATTTAGTTAAGGAAAAAAAGTACAATATTATTGTAAAATTTGCGGATAAAACTGACTCATTAAAAACTTTGTCAGGAAAACCCAATAGGACAAAACTTAGGCTAAAAGAAAAAGAGTACAGTGCACAAAAATCTCCCCTTACATAATACATGATTTTAACAAAAATCTTGTAGTAAGCATATATCAATTTTATTCACCAACTTCTCATATTGTTTTAAGAAGTGCTTTTGTAAATAAATATTGGATATTACTTGCGCCATGAATATGCCTTGTTAAAAACTTTGCTAGAAAAACCTAGTGGGAAAAACCTAGCTAAGAAAAAGAACACAATTCATGTGCTATTTTGTCATTGTACAAACTGTCTCATTAAAATCTGTCTAACAAAACTATGTGGATAAAAACTTGACTAAGGAAAAAAAAAAGTACAATCTTATTTTGGTTCGCTCCTCTTAATGAGGACAACATTTTAAAATGTTGTGTATCAATCAATAAATAAATAAGTCTACTATGTTGTCACTCGAGCGACTTTAGTAGATATCTCTTCTGGAGTTTATGCACATAAAAGAATTTGGATTAAATATGCTTAGTTCACTTACCTTTGATATATCCACCTTTAATATGTGCAATGCAGTCTACATTTTTCTCAAAAAACATAGTAGGAGCTTCTTCATTGAGGTGCTTCAGGACGATAATTTGCTTTAAAAACCTCTATAAAATTGCAATACTATCATAAATAAACACACAGCCACTCTGAAATCTACTATCAAATAAATAACCAGCATTCGCATATAGACTAATGTCAAATTTGAATTATATGAAAATATAATCCTAAATAAATAGTGCCTCAAAGATAGCACAACTACTCCAGTATCTCTTAGTAGGTGTGGAGTTATACCTAATTAAGAATTTTTCTTGTAAATGCAAAATTAGGCTTGATGCAATTTGCAAGATACATGAGTGCAACTATAGCATTTAAACATGGTACTTTAGGACCAAATTAATAGCTCTTTGTTATCTCCTTTAGGTTTAAAAGGGTATCTCTTCACTTTTAGTGAGTGGATAAGGAAAAAGATTTATCCACACAAAATTGCTTAGGTATTTTTTCCATTTAAGTAAGCTGGTTTATTAAAACTCCTTAATCATTGATCTGCAAGCTGATATAAAATTTTATTTTCCTTAAATTCATCTCGAACTTACTTTTCAAATAAATACATATTTCTTTGAGTTCTTTAGGAGTCCCATTTAAATCATTCATATATAGTGCAATAACATAACCATTATATAGTCTATTATGACTACATATGAACATAGTGTATTATTCACATATCTTTCTTTCAATAAGAATTCACTCAAATAATTATATCATATGTCCATATTGCTTTAATCCATATAGGGATTTCTACAATTTGATGAAATACATGTCACGTGTTTAATATACATTCATTTCTCATATCTTTAGTCTTTCTGGGTCTCTCATATAAATATCATTTTCATAAGACATATATCAAGTTTTTCTTTAACTGCCATATTAATTAAATAATGGAATATAATCATATCCATAATTGGAGAATCAATTTTCTCATAGTCAATACTAGGTCTCTATGAAAAATTTGGCAACTAGCCTCGCTTATATCTTACTACCTCATTATTCTCTTTACACTTTCAGACAAACACTCATTCACAATTTTAGGAGTTAGCATAATAAGTCCGAATTCATTGCATATAAAAAGCGAGTCTAGATTGGCTTGAATTTGCCTATTTCCATGATGACCAATCACGTCTATGCTGACATTTAGTTATATTCATAAGTTCTAGATCCATATTATCTCTTGAGACAGTAATAGCTACTGTTGAGGCAAATTCATTGTCAAATTCATTGTCGATGATAAATGAATTTCTATCAAATTTTTCTCTTGCATCACAAAATTAATCAAGATCTCATAATTTTTATTTATCTGATTATCAACTCCAACAGCCATATCTAGAGAATCTAATTATTCCATTATCTCAGTCTGTATCTCATCATTGTCTATAGCTCTTTAACTAAGATCTTTCTCTTCAAGAGGCTTCTCTCCAGGAGATTTTCTTAATTAGTGACGTTGCTTTTTTTTTCGGATTTTTATTTTTAGTTCCAATTTACTGTCTATGCTTTTGATGTGTAGCGAGCTTGATTGATTTTTTATTTGCAATTGGAACTACAACCCTTGCTAGGGTATTATCAGCTATAATATGAGACTTTTTTATTCTTTTAACATCTATAAATGCATTTGACAGTTGAGTTGTAATTAGTTACAACTGTGTTATTTTCTGAACTTTTAGTTCACTCTAACTTGTGGTGGATCAAAATCATTTAAAGGGTCTTCCTTTCAAGAAATTTCTCAATATTTTTTAGCATTACATGTTCTTTTCCTCCCCTAATATCGAGAAATGTGTCTCATCAATATAAATTCTTAGTATCTTATATGGACCCATTTCCACACATTCAGATAGTGATATTATATATTTATGGCACAACTAAAAACTTGCAAATGAAAAATATTAGACTCACGTTCATGTACAAGTTTCAAGGGAGAGTATGTATGATATTCATAATGGCATGTCATGCCAAACCTTTAAGGTTTAACTATTGAACTTTAAGTTCAATGCTTAAATTGTAGGTTTAATGCAATATGTTGTGCATGTATAGTAGGGATAAAATAATAATGAAATAACTCATAAATTATAATATACAATATAATCTAATTAAAATATAAAGACATTAAAAGCGAAATCCAACAAAATAATAAAAATGTAAAATCCTTGCTAATTGCTCTTTCAGTGAGTTTACATAAAACCACCAACATTGAATTGAGTTATGTCATCTGTATGCATTGGTACTCTTTCAGAGTTCTTATAATCTACCAAATGATTTATAGCATTCACTTCAAGGAATTTAGTTGTACTAGTGGGCCTTGTTTGATGATTTCTCATTAGCAATTATTCTTTTCAATTACTATAAGACAAATAATATTTGTAAATTTTTACTTTTTAAACTATTACTGCAGGAACATATAGCATGTCATATTTTCTAATTTTATCATCATACAATTTCAGTTTTGAAGTAATTCTAAACATGGTTGAATTATATTCTAAAATAAACTTAAAGTCTTGTAGGCTTAAATTTAGCCCATTATATTGAGATTGTGGTAGTACCACATCTTTCAAGTGATCGTATTGATCTTTAAGATTCTTCTAGAGAAGACAAGGATCCTTAACAGTGAGATATTTAACTTTTAAGTTCTCACTTAAATTAGGTATAAGTAGGATCATAGCTTTTGCTTTATTTTAGTTTGATGTTGTATTTCCTTCCTTAGTAGTTTCATCCAGGTAGTTAGCATACAAATGAGTTACAACATCAAAAGCTCATGTCAAATAATTACTTCCATTAAATTCAAGAGCATTGAGTTCAAATTTAGCTAAATTGGCCATTTATAATAATATATTTTCAAAATGTTAAGTCATAGAACAAAACTTTCTTTTTCTTTAAATAAAGATAATCAAAATTCACTGCACTTACTACAAATACTTGTAAATTTGATCACTACTAAGCTAGTCATACATTAAAATAAATAAAAAAATAAGAAAATAATTATCTTGTGCTCATTATGCAACATTCATGATAATTTAGGCTACTAAATTTGAGTAGAAAGATGCTTTAGGAATAGTAATAATGGCTAATGAAACTAAAAAGCCATATTATATGACTTAAACAAATAAGTATTTAAAGTTTAGCATTTACTATAAACAGAAGATAGACATGCATTCATTATCAATTTTTAAATTTTATCAATAGAAAATAAATGTCTAGTCTAAAGTTAGTGCATCTGTTTGCACTATAATATTTTTTTGGGTTAAAATTGTAAAAATCCCATTAAAATTCAAGCCCAAGTTGAGCAGTAAGGCCTATAGAGATCTACAGGTCAAGTCTAATGACGGTTGATATTCCAGATGGCTATCTACAATTCCAGAAAGAGCAGTTTATGGAGGTTACTAGCAGTTGCACTGTCCTAGAGAGTAGAGCAATAGTTACTAAAAACATAACAGTGGTGGAGTAGTTATTTTCTAGGGAGTTTAAGTTAAATGATATCTCATGTACAAGCCCCAACCAATCAACCACTCAATAGGCCTTGTGCCTTTTATCAGCCTTATCGGGTATAGTTTTTTTTTTTGTTTTTTGTTTTCAAACTTACTGTAATCATTACAATTACTCAATAAAAGTTCCTTTTGTTGAATTACTGTTACTTTATTTTCATATTGACTATTGCCATTGAGAATCCAGACATGTTGTTGTAAGGAAATCTGGGTATCCATAATCTTTGGTAAGAAGTTAGAAAGGGGCAATCTAGAGGCTCGTGCTCCTTCATCCGCACATGGCATGCTTGCGCAATTACTAATTTACCTTTGTGCTAAATTTTAGCACTAACAATATTTTTGGCACATCCAATAAGACTCACTCTTATGGCATTAAGGACAAGAAGTTTTAATGAAAAATACATTATTGTTGGTTTCCATGAACCGCAAGATGACATTGCAATAGTAGTGCATGAAGGACACGTTCTACAGATTGTGGAACAAATTGAGCGTAGGTTGGCTTCTCCACAACCAGTTCACCAGGAAAACGTACTAGAGATAGAAATTCCAATTGGTCCTGATATTGGAGATATAGGTAACATTTCTAGGCCTATTGATATTACTATTTCTTTTAATAGTAATTTACACAAGATATTTGATGAAATGAATAGATAATCTCAGAAGGCATATGACTAAGTTGCAAAAAATCAAGCTTTACTCTACAAAGCATTAGCCAGTATACTTACTCCACTGTAAAGTCCTAGGCATGCTAGTGTCCACAAGCCTACTAGGCAGCCCTTAGAAGAACTCAGGGGGCAATATGTTGCTCAATAAGAGGTTGGTAATTCCCACCGCCCTGAAGAAAGTTTTTCACCTCCTCACAGAAGGGAAGAACCAAAAACTATGCCTATTGGCAATCCAAGGCAAGTTTCACCATAACAGTTGTATGCTAATGCTAACCCTATTAATCATCCTACTATGTATGACAATGATGCAAGTTTCAATAGAGAAGGGCTAGTGAACTTGGCACCAGGAGTCAATAAGATTCCACAACCTGTTATTTCACCATAAGTCCTTAGGGAGCAAGTTTCTGTGGACATTGAAGTGGCCAAAATTAACAAGAGAGTGCTTAAATTCTCTGAGAGGAAGAATCCTACGATCATCAATCCACCAATCGCCATTATTAATTCTGTGGCTATTGATCACAAGTCCCTAATGATTTCTAATGACAAGTGGAAAGACAAGAGTCCACCGAAGGTCCATAGGGAGAAAAGCTATAAACTATGGATTCCTAAACCCAAGCCATCTCACAAGAGAGATAGGCTGTCAGAAAATTTACCAAGGGGTTACACATCAATACAAATTCTAGAGAAGCCAACCTCACTTCATTGTTCCTCCTACTGTGGAACCTATCCACAAGTGAATTCCTAAACTTAAGCCATCTCACCAGAGAGATAGGCTACTAGAAAAATCATTAGGAATAACTCACCAATACAAGTTCTAAAAGAGCCAATCTCAGTTCATTATTTCTCCTGCTATGGAACCTATCCAAAAGTGGATTCCTGTAGAAAATAATAAGTTCCCTAAGTCACTTACAAGTACTCAGAAATGCAGATTGCAGAGACAAATGGTGGAGGCCAAAAGACAGGCCAATCCACAAGATTTTCCTTTGAGGGAAGTCAATAAAAGCAAATTTAAGAGGAAAGTGACTGAGAACTCTAAGATTTCTAAACAAGATCTACTGGGGATTTTAAGGTATTTTACTCTAAATTTCTTAGTGCTGATATACCTATAGAGTCTATTATTGCTACAGGCTGGAGTGATGTGGAATCAGATGGTAGGAAATCAATGTGCTACTATAATAGTAGAATTGCCTATTATCTTTTAATCCAAATCTAAAGAAGGGAATGCCATTAAGATCAAAATTTCTAAGGCTCGGGGGGCAACTTTCCCTAGAGAGGAAGATTTCTATAATGGCGTGGCTATACGAGCAGCTAATTCTCACCAATCTAAGAAGGTGATTTCTGAAAAATCACCGTATGTTAAGGCACACATCAAAGGGAGATCCATCACCACAGTTCTAATAAATAATGAGTCAGCAATAAATATCATGCCACTTAGAATATTACATGCACTAGGAGAAATTGAAGAGGACCTAATTTCTACAAAAGTAGAAGTAACAGTATCAGCCTTTACTGGGGAGCTCACTAAGACTTTAGGGATTCTACTTATGGAAATCACAGTAATTGTAACTGCCATGTTCAAAGCATAGGTGCAGCAGACTATGGAGAGACTGGGAGTGAAAGAATTTCGTGGTACTTATGGAGTTGAAGTAACTTATGAGGATGAGCCTGTTGAAAATGAAGAAATTCTACAGATGCATGACCTAGGGAAGGCACTTCTCAAATTCATCCAAGTTAATATATTCAACACAGACGTCAATATTGCTAGTGACTGGAAAGTTGACCTAAAGAAATACTTTGATAATTCAAACAAGAGAGTGTTGTATAGACTAAAGGTACAAGCATAGAACTATGTCATGCCAGAGGGTGATCTCTATAGGAAAGGATCTGATGGTCTATTTTTAAGGTGCTTAAGTATGTCAGATGCATTGGAAATGATACAACAGGTGCATGAGGAAGTATGTGGTGATCATTTAGCTGGAGTAAAGATAGAAGGGCTCATCAAAAGACATGGCTATTACTGGCCAACTATCTCGAAAGATTGCATCAAGTACACTAAGGGATGTCAATAGTGTCAAATCTATAGTAGGCTACAGAGGAGTCCTATTAGTGAATTCTATTCCATAGTGAAGAACCTGAAAAGGGTTTTTCCCACTATGTGGGAAAAGATAAAGCAGAAGTAAAGAAATAAAGGTAACCTAGGTCTATAGTATTTACAAGTGATTTTCTGTAGGGACCTAGGGATGACATGAAGCCAATCCTATGGCTATGTTATTATTCTATTGTAAGTTGGCTCTTTAGCCACTTTTGTACATAAATAAAGAAGTAGGCATGTTGGCCACTTTTTTCTATTTCTATTTTTGTCATTTTATTTCAGTTAATTTGTGTTTCAGTGTTTCTAAGTTTTTTCTAGTTTTCAATGTTTGCAGTATAACAATAAGCAACACAAATGGCTTCAAGTCATAGTGTGAGCTCTCAATTTTACACCTTCAGCATCCAACCGCAGCCTTAGCATTTGCTAAATTTAACGCGTTACGCGGAGCTATTACAGTGGTCCTGCTAACCGGTTAGTGGGCGGGGGTTCGGGGGCAGCACCTTTCGAAAGAAAATTTTTTTAGCCTTCAATTGCATTGCTACCAGACATCCAAAATTCTCAAACTTCATACCAACAGCCAATATCTATTAAAAAAAAAAAAAAAAAAAAGCGCCATGTCAGCAGCCTGCGGCGTCGCCAACTATCTAGGCGGCGTCGCCACCCACCTGGGCAGCGTGCTGCCCAACTGTCTGGTGGCGTTGCCCAGGCCTCCGGTAGCACCGCCTAGACTGCTCGCCTGCAGTCCCCAAAATACTCCCCAATATGATTTTTTAGCTTTTTTCTATTTCTACCCTTTTGGTCTTTTCACTTTTCCACTTCCTAAACTACCCTCATCCACTCTTCCTATAAATACCCTCCTTCATCCTTCATTCCAACATATCTCTTGAATTAGTATTGATAGTTATCTACTAATTCCTCTCTTCTTCTCCCTCCAACCACTCTCTAATTAATTAATTAATCTTTTTAATTAATTAATTATCTCACCCTAACCAAGTTAATTAATCTTTTTTAATTAACTAAAACTCTTTTTTTAAAATTAAAATTAATTAATTAATTAATTAATCACTTTTTTCCAAAATCAAATTAATCATTTTTCTTAATCCACCCTTCATCCAAATTAATTAATTAATCCTTTTAATTAATTAATCACTTTTTTTCAAAATCAAATTAATCCTTTTTCTTAATCCACTTTTCATCCAAATTAATTAATTAATCACTTTTTTCCAAAATCAAATTAATCCTTTTTCTTAATCCACTTTTCATCCAAATTAATTAATTAATCTTTTTAATTAATTAATCCTTCTATCCTTCTCATTATATTAATTAGCTAATTAATTTTTTTAATTAATTAATTAATCTCCCAATCAATCTAATCACCCGGTCTTGATAAAATGGAACTTCAGTCCGGTAAAACCCTCCACCCACCAAAAGTCAAGGTATCAGTCTTTTCCTCTCAAACCCAAATCAAACCAATCAATCTGATCAACTCCTAAACCCCTCCACTTAATCGTGGAATGAACTACGTAGGTTTTGATCCTCATTCAATGGGGTTCGTAGGCACGTTTAGAATCTAAATCCAAACCTCAAATCCAAATCTCTATCAATCTCTTTTTCCCTTTTTAATTTGTGGATATTTTATTTTAATTTTCACCTTGCACTCATGTTATATTCATGCATTTTATTTATAATTATTAATGTCATTCATGAAATCAATTTTCAAGTCAAATTAAATTTAAGAGCCAAATTTAGATTATTTAAAACCAAAAACCTAGTCCCTGAACTCAACCTGGTTCAAGATCAGTGATTTTTATCCTTGGGTCAATTAATTGCAAAATTAATAAATTAGAGTCAACTGGGTTTTTTCTTAATTTTTCTCATTTAAAATAAATTAAGGTGGCGACTCCCAAAATCATTTTCAAAATCAACCGATTTGAACCCGAGGGTTCTATTGTGAGTCTAAACCCGAATGAGCATCCCGGTTCCCTCTAGCAAACCGGGCCGATGCTCGGGCGAGACCTCACATATTGCAAGTGATCAAAATCAACAGTAAGTAAACATCAAGCATTTGTGGTTGATTATGCAAATATCATGGCTGCATGAGTGATATAAAAAGAATGGCTGAAATGAATCTGTGCAAGTGTTCAGTGCAAATGACATGGCTGCATGAGTTAATCATCATCATCAAGAGCAATAGATTCATCTCAAGAATATTTGCAAATGCAATAAGCCTCAGGCCTTTTCATTTCAAGGCATGGATATAAAAATAGCCTCAGTGGCTTTGCATTATATCAAGACCTGTTCAACAGTATTTAATTGTTCTTAACAATTTAATCAATAGGTCTATAATATAGTTCACAAAAACTAGGGAATAAATGTTGTAGGGTAACTCACTGAGGAATGAAGGAAAATATGTCTTTTAGGTTTCTCTAGTGAGTGATACATTGTTGCCTAATGATGGGAGAATGATCATGCTCCATAGCATAAGACTTTTGCCTATGGAGTTTGCTACTGCAGCTATGGATGAATGAAATGGTCTACTGGTAAACAACTTATCTAGATGAAGATTGTAAGAATCCACAGCTATAGATGTTGGTGAAGACAATAGAGAGAAAAAGGCCACAGTGGAACCTGCATATAAGGTACATAGTTCATATTCTTATTTTTGTATTCATATATATTTTGGCTTAAATTCACCATTCCATAATCCAAATCCCTAGTCACTAGTGAAATTTCAGGCATAAATGCCAAAATCATCATACACAGTAGCCAATTATATTTTACTATAGTAAAGTACATGAGTTGGCCTTAGTTGTTGAAATTCACCAGTACCTGTGGACTTAAATTTAGCTATTGAGTTTCCAAGCCAATGAACAAAAGCCTAAATTCCACCAAAATAAGTCCCAAATAAATCTTAGAGCAGAAATTCAACAAGAATTTCAAACCAAAATATTTGAGCAATAAAATCCACAGCAATGCACCTAAATTCCATAGATCATGAAAGTTACAGTATCTAATTTTCTCAATTTTTCTCAATATATTTACTGTGAACTTTAATTTTATTAGCTATAAAAATATTTAACAAATGTGGATTTTATTTTATTTTTCAGTCTAATAATTCTAAGGTCAAAAATAAATTATTTTTCATATTTGTTAGATTAATCCTAACTAATAAATTAAATTATAGTAAATATATTAAAATTTTCCCCCAAAAATTTTAGCTCAATATCCTCAACAAACTTGCAAAATTCAAAATTCAAATACAAAGGAAAGTTTCATCCACATGGGTTTTAAAAAATTTTGGCATTTTAATTGTTAAAATTCAAATCATTTCCTAGCTAATTTGTCACCCAAAAATGAAAAATTCAGCAGTAAGAGGATTGAAGAAAACCATGGAATTCATCCAAATTGGCAAAGGAAAAAGCAAGAAATTGAAACTCATGAAAATTGCAAGAAAAGAACTCAAAAAGCTCACATTTGGAAGCTAAAATTGCTAAGGTAAAATTACCAATCGAGAGTTGCTAGATGACAACAAGCTAACACTAGCAACAAAAGAGCAGTAGATGTTGACACAAAAAAAAAAAAAAAAAAAAAAAAAAAAAAAAAAAAAGGTTGGATCGACAAGAGGGAAAAGAAAGAAAGAGGAGAGAAAAATTGCATGGGTCAAGAAAAATTTCTTTTTTGTGGTAAATTAGGTGAATTTTTGAAGATGTGCGGATAACTCTTGGGTATTTAAAAATTTATAATCCTTGAAGTTGTTGGAAAGAGTTAAAGGATAATTAGGATTTTTAATTATTGGCTTGGTAAAGGGAAATTAAATGAAGCTGTGGAAAATTAATTTTGGCTGTGGAATTGTTACACTAGAGAGCCTATGAAAATTTTATTTTTTGGAATTTTCCTTAAGACTATGGAATTTTTGGTTTTCATTATGGAAGTCAGACATTAAAAGCATAATTTTTTCCATCTATACAATTTGATTTTCAATCAAACTATATGCAAGGAGCATTATTTGCACCACAATATTTTTATGGGTTAAAATTGTAAAAACCCATTAAAATTCAAGCCCAAGTTGAGCAATAAGGCCTATGGAGATCTACAAATCAAGTCCAATGACGGTTGATATTCCATATAGATATGATATAGATATGGATAATTCTAGAGAGAGCGGTTTATGGAGGTTACTAGTAGTTGCACTATCCTAACAAGTGGAGCAACAGTTACTGAAAACGTAACAATGGTGGAGCAGTTATTTCGTAGGGAGTATCTAAGTTAAATAATATCTCATGTACAAGTCCCAACTAATCAACCACTCAACAGGCCCTATGCTTTTTATCAGCCCTATCGAGCATAGTTTTCTTTTCTGTTTTTCGTTTTCAAGCTTACTGTAATCATTACATTCACTCAATAAAAGTTCCTTTTGTTACATTACTGTTACTATTAATTTATTTCCATAGTCACTATCGCCATTGAGAATTCAGACGTACTATGGTAAGAAAATCTGGGTATTCACAATCTTTAGTAAGAAGTCAAAAAGGCGCAATCTACAAGCTCATGCACCTTCATCCGCACGTGATGTACCCGCGTAATTACTAATTTACCATTGTGCCAAATTTTAGCACCAACAACATCTATTCACTACCAAAAAGAGTAGTGTAGTATATGAATATTCAAATATACTGAAGCAAGTGTCAAATAAAATCTCATCTAAAATATACAATGCAATGATCATTAAAAACCCATCAAGCATATCTTTTCCACTATGCAATAGCCACATATCCCAATTTATTTATTTATTTAATTTAATTCAATTCCATGCAAAAACCAAGATTACTTTGCCAATTCCCAATACCAATGTAATAAAAAGCAATTATATATTGTGTAATGAAAACTAACACAATTACTTTAAGATTTTAAGCGTGTTTTAAAATACAATTACTTTATAATATGTTCCTACAGCCTATAATTAACATTCTATCACTTTTAATCTATCAATTTGAAATCCAACAGATGCTATTGTTGGATGTTTAAATATAGGCTTTGTCCAATAAAACAAATAATTCCAACAAACCAAAGCATTCATAGCTTATGCTTATCGCCATCATCATCATCAATATCCCCAAACATTGAAATATAAATAATATAAATAATAAAAAAACCAATCATAATTAAATTAGTCTTCCAAAAACTTCTAGACAATTTATTTATTTCTTAAAGAATGTACAATATCTGCTCTTTAACAAATTAGGATACTAATTTTTCAGGATTAGGATATTAGTTCTTCAAAAATGTAGGATATCAGTTCTTTAGAAATTTAAAATACTAGTTCTTTAAGAATTTCAAGGTACAAATTCTTTAAAAATTTATATTTTATTTATTTAATTAGTTTTTCAAGAATTATAAAGAATATTTATCATTCAAGAATTATAGAGAATATTAATCCTTTAAAAACTGTAGAAAATATTAATTTTGCATGAACTATACCAGTTTATTTAATTTTGCAGAAATACAAGTTTTTCAAGAATTACAAATAATACTAGTTTTTTAGGAATTATAATTTAAAATTAAATAACATAAAATAATACCTCCATATATCCCAGTAATTAAAAAACTATTAATAAATCAAAATTGAATTTCAAAATTGAATTAATAATCGGAAAAAACAATTTCATTTATTAATGCATCTTGTACTCTTTTTATAATATTAATATATACTAAGGCATATTATCCTATGAATATAAAGCAACATGATTCTTCCAACATGCCTTATTATAATATTAATATATACTAATGTTAATTTAGAAACGTACAACATACCTTATTATAACACTATGTGTTGATAACATACAACGTGTATGACAGATAGTAACTTACCAAATAGCTTCCAAAAAAAAGGGTAGAACAAAATTGTGCTAATAATGAGTTATAAAATAGAGAGAAAAGAATCAAGAAAAGTAAAGAAAGAATATGAAGAAAGAATAATTTATGTATATATCTTTAGTGATTGTAACACTTATTTATAGATGTAAAAGGTTATACAGATAGAAATAGAAACAAAGTTTTATTTACATAAGAATATCTATCTATAAAGATATAATAGACATCTAATCTTATCATACCACTTACATATTATCACAACACATTATTTTTTTTTGTTTTATTTTATAATCAAAATCCCAATTTCTCAGTCAGCTTTACAATTAAAATTTTTAATATTAGTGCAATGATATTTTTCAAGAATTTTGAACCCATTATTTTTTTGCTTTAGATTTGTTGCTCCCAGTTACAATTTTTGCCATTGTGAATACCAAGCACTATGCATTATGTAATCACCACCAATTCTTCTATCTTCTTCCATCTTTATGTTCTCTAGGTTATTATTCTTTATATTGTTCATATGTGCCTTGTTAACTAGTGTGACTTTAATTAAGAGGTGCCTATTGAATCTTGAGAGGTTTGTATGTTGAGACCTTTTGCATCTTTGTTGATTCTTCTATCTTTCTATTCTTTGAATTATTATTTCTTTTGTGTTGTTCTTGTGTAGGGATGATCATTTAGTTTGCCCCACCCTACCTTTAATGGGGCAGATATTATTCACCTTGTTGATTAAATAAAGCAATACATATTTAAAATTTAAAATCCGAATTAGATTTGGGGTGGCATAACCTGCCTTGATATATATATATATATATATATATATATATATATATATATATATATATATATATATATATATATATAAAGGGTGGAAATAATCCTTTAGAACAGTGCTTTTGCATGCCTCAATTAGTAATTATTCTTCTATTTTTCTAAACAATCTAAAAGATTATTTATTTTCTTCTTCACTAGTGGCTAAAATCAATATTGTTGTTAACACCAGCATTATTATCAACACCAATGCTTCTACCAATACCAATACTCCTATAAATGTCAATGTATAAGTTGATACAAATGTTGCTGTAAATAGTAATAATGTTTATGTCAATGCACCATACTTTATCAGTAAAGTATTCCTCTAAAATAGAGCTCTTAAAGGGAATACACTTTAAATGTTGGCAAGAGAGAGTTTCCTCTATCTTAGATGTCATGGGTTAAACTTTTACCATTACTAATCCTATATTTGATCCTTTTGTTTTTCTAAAAGAATTGAAGGCTTGTAACATGGAAATAAGTTATATTGTCAAACTATTTTTATTCACCCTTGTGGATATGATCCAAGAAAACATTTAAATGGATTTCATTCATGCAAGATCATTACAAGGAATTTGAATGGGTGTTTGAGAAATACTATGCAATTTTATTTTCTTATGCTTGGAGCCTGAGATGACTTGCCTTGAGACCCAACAATAATATGCTTGGAAGAGACTACTAGAGAAGTCAAATCATATTTGAAACTAGAAATCTTGACACAAAATCAACTTGTAGTTAGGTATCTTGGTATAATTTGATTTGAATACCACAAAGGTATGAACCCTTGATAAGTTTGAACGCCATAAAAGAGAAATATTTTGATAAGTTCAAGAGATTCAAATAAGAATTAAACTAGAGAGAAAACTCAAAGAAATTTTATTAATCAAATAACTTTAACTGTCTCCAATTACATAGCAAAACTTGAGTTTATATAGATACTCAAGACTAGAAATTCTTCCTAATCAAGGAATTAAATAAGAATTCTTCTTAAATAAGAAAATAAAATTTATAAAATAGAAAAATAAGCTAAAATTTGGATTGTGTCTTAGGCAAATGTAAAAGAAGCCAAAACTAACTAAAATATGAAAATAAATTATTACAAATAAGTCTTGGGCTTAATGTATAACATAAGCAGCCCAAAAGTACATAAACTAATTTAATTAAATTAAATTTAGGCTTAATGAAAATGAAATTGCATAGTATTTCTCAAACATCCATTCAAATTCCTTGTAATGATCTTACATGAATAAAATCCGTTTAAAAGTTTGATTGGATCGTATCATGGAATCATTAAATTCTCAAAAATTTCTTCTTTAAATTTAACTTCTTCATCTGGAGGCTTCTTAGGATATTCCTTCTCATTCACCTCCTTAGCTTCCTCATTAATCACATCAATTTTTTTTACAACTCTCTTGAGAAGAAGGAGACATAATAGGTTTGGCGATAATGAACTCTTCTTCCTCCTCTCCAGTCCTTAAGAGAATCCTGCCATTCTTCACATCAATTAGTGCTCTAGCTGTAGCTTGGAATGATCTTCCTAAAATTACAAGAATTTTAATGTTCTCTTTTATGTTAGGCACAATGAAGTCTATTGGTATGTAAATCTTCCCAACTTTCACAAACATTTTCCATAATTCCAATTGGGTGCTTAATAGTTTTATCCATTAGTTTTAAGGACATTTTTATGAGTGACAACTTTACAAGCTTCAATTTCCTCTAAATGGATAGTGGTATTAAACTAACACTTGCTCCCAAGTCACATAAAGCTTTATTAAAATTAGAATCATTAATTGTATAAGGAATAGAAAAACTTTTTGGATCTTTCAGCTTTGATGGAATCTTGTGTTAGATTATAGCACTTCACTCCTCAGTAAGTGCAATCATTTTTTCTTCTATCAAATTCTGCCTATTGGACAAACACTCTTTGAGACACTTTACATACTTAGGCATTTGAGCCAGAATATATGCAAAAAGGATGTTGATGTGAAGTTGTTTGAAAGCATTTAAAAATTTTTCATAAAGCTTGTCCAATTTGATTATTTTCAATATTTGAGGAAAGGGAATAGGATGCACATAAGGCTAAATTTGCGGTGGTATAGACACTTCCTTTTAATCTTCTTTAACTTCACTTGGTTGCTTAGAGGAAGCATGTCACGACCCACCTTTTGAGCCGCGACGGTCCTAGGGCATGGATAGCCATAAGGGCACCAAAACCCGTAGAACCCATTCCACTCATAATCAATTGACATTCATTACATTGAACCATATCCCAAGACCGTAGCCTAATCACATTTCCTTAATACCCATTACTTGCTATCATTTCCACTTATAATATCATTTACACATATAACTTGTAAAACCTTTAAAGTTTCATTTCATGTCATTAACTCAACGTTCAATAGTTCATATATAATCACAATAACAGTTATGATACAAATCATATTATACAAACATCCTTTAACATATTAATGCTAACCCATTAATAACCATTCATGTTACATATAGACCTTATAACTTTCAATAACCATGGAGCTCTACTTACAACACCGAAACTTATCAAAACAGTTCCCAAGCGAAGGATGAGCTTGGGACTTTTTTTACTTTGCTAACTCGTTGATTGTACCTGAAAAGTTTAAACCACTAAAATATGAGACAGAGCTCAGTGAGTACATAATAAAACTGTATAAAATAAGCAAGTGATAGGTGGTTTAGTGATAATTTCTTATAGCAATGAAGTGAAACGAATCAAGAATTATTCTTATGGAATAGTTTTCCATATACAGTAATTATTGCATTTTTAGCAGAATATTTCCTTTATGGAAACGGTGTGTTTCCCACATTATCATTATCACTTGAGTGGCGGCTTACGCCTTGCTCACTCCCATTTCAGTCACACGTACAACTGATCGGGTCGCACGTACTGGGGGCCATAAACCCTTCCCAGCTAGGGTTCGGATACTCTTTACCCTATCCGCAGGTTCATTACCATTGTGCACAATGTCTGATGTATTGCCCCACATCAGAGGGGTATTCTGCTTGCCACGATATCATTAAAACATTTTTCCTTTCCATCCATGAAATACTTCAATGGATAGTATATCAATAAAATAATCGAAATTCCCATCATTGATCATATTAGGAAATGAAGCAATAAGGCTCATTTGGCCAAGTGCCATAAGGGATGTTTAATTCAATAATTGGTAAAACATATCATGCATGCCAAAGAATTGCAATGCATTTTAATTAGGAAAGTGATCCAACGATAGGCTTATACTTAAAGCACAAGAAATGTAATATTACAATGGATAATATATAATATCAATTGGGTTCTCATTATTAATCATATTATAAGATCAAACAATATAGACTCATTTGGCCAAGTGCCATAAAGAAATATTTGGTTCACTTTGGCTCAATAATCAAGGAAGTATTATATCAACGGTTTAATATTCAATAAGCAGATTAAGCTTATCAAGAAATCAAGATTTTGGAATATCAATGAGCTATTCAACTTTTCAAGGGATAGAAACAATTCAACCATTAAGGTTGGAACAATAAAGGTTCAAGTATATGAAACAAGGAATATTATATTATTAAGTACTCACCTTTTGCTCCTTAGCTCCTATACCGATAGTTCTAGTGCAGATTATAACGAGGCTCCTCGGTATCCCGAGCAATGCCTTTGCCATTCGATTCTACAAATATACCCAAATAATCATACATTAATTCCTACTCCTTTAACTTGCTAATCTCATTCTAACTCAACTTAACATTAACTTCCTACTACTAATCACCAAAACATATTCCAATACATTAAACAATACATACATAAACACATTAATTATTTACTCACTTTATTCCAAAATCCCATGTTGTCCAAATCCTTTCATTAAAACAATTAGGTCCCTTTTTCCTTCCTAATTCCTTAATTAAATTTTATGTTTATCAAACTAATACTCAAACAATCAACATTCATTTACCAATTGAAACTAATCTCTTTCAATTCCCATAAATCCTAACTTTACCAAATTGGGATGATTTGGGGAAAACCCAAAATTTCTCAATCAAATCTCAAATTGATCTTGCCAAGATGAAATTAATGCCATGCAAAGCCTACCACAACAATCAAACATTAAACTACACTTCATATTACATACTTTCCTTATATCATGTATTATGCCTTCAAGAATTTCAATTTTTGAATAAAATCTCTAAATTCAAATTTTACATTTTTAAACCACTTTTCAACATCCCAAATAACCTTAGATATTGTTAAAAAAAATTTTGGACACTTCCCCTAAAAATCCTAGTTTGGCCGAACCTTATGTAACATTATTCCTTATTGATCTTTCATGCTTCCCTTGTTATTATTCACCTATTAAACCCCAAATCCTTAACCCCAATTCTCATATTTCATCACTTAACATGCCAAACTAACTCTCCTTCAAATCATTCCACCAAAATCCAATCATAGAGATCAAAAGAAAAGGAATAATTGCTAACAATTTATCACACTTAAGCTAAAGAAAGAAAGGAATTATTTAAGCAATAAATCTCACCTTGAAATGCTTCAAATTTAGCTCTAAGTTGAAGAATGAGTTGGGAGGTTTTTGGTCTTTGATGAGGGTGAAATTTTTGGTGTAGGTTACAAATGAAATGGTTTAACACAATTTCATTTTATATACAAATAAAATCAATGGTGGTGATTTAATCACACAAGATCAATGGTCACATTTTTGCTTGAAATGGAGGGCTAAGATTGATCAAGATGGATGGTTGATATGGCCCTTAGGTGTATGGTGACTAAGCATCAAAATAATGAATACCATCATCACCAAAGTGAACATAATCATGGTGATGGAAAAGTAGGAGGCTTAGGTGTAAAGTTGGCATAAATCAACAAATATGGCTAACCTAATTCCTTTCTCATCCTAACCCCTAATTAACTTGTTCTAACCATTCTTTAGTCATATTCCACCAACATTTGAGGCCTTAGGGCCGGCCACTCTATGGGCTTGGGCTTTGAGTCCAAAAGCCCATTAACAAGCTCACCCGAAAACGTTTCCCGAACTTAAAATTTTTTCGTAACTTTTTCCTTTCCCTTTCACTTGGCATTTTAAATCTTACCTTCCCATATCATATTAAGCCTAAACTAAGCCATATTGCCTAAAATTAATTCAATAAAACATACAATAAATATTCCTATCTCATAAGTGTACACACTCAAGCATTTAGCATCAACAAGAGTTTCTGTCATCCTATCATTATGTCATTGATACTATACCCAAAATTTATATTTTATGGTATTATTATAACTCTGATGAGCTATGGAGACCTTGGGTATTACAAAGCATCTTCAAAGATAACACTTTGTTGTACATCACCATTCACGTCTTCACCATCTACTTCTTTAATTTACCCATACATTTTAATGGTAATTACTTTGTAATGCTCAATAGGATTTATTTCAGTTTGGCTTGGCAAACTACCTTAGGTTCTTGAGTTTAATGCATTAGCTAATCAACCCATTTGCATTTTTATGTTTCTATTTTGGCTAGCTATTTGATCCATTATAGCTTCAAACTTGTCATATTACTTCTCTAATTTGTCAAAACTTATAGAGGTAACACCTATGAATTTCTCTAAATCTATTTCGTAAGAAGGTTTGTTCTCTTATAATACTTGAAGCTTATTTTGATTTCTACCTTGGAAGTAGGATTACTTTTGATTACCACTTTGGTTTCCTTGATTTTCCCATGCCAAATTAGGGTGATTTCTCGATCCAAGATTTTAAGTGTTGGAGTAGGGATTATTTTATCTTGTGAATTGGCACTTTGAACTATGATGATTACCCCCACAATAATCACAAATCATTTGATGATTGTATACAACATCAACATTCACCCGCTCCAATGATTTGGTAATAGCATCCATTTTGGTAGCAAGAAGATTGTACCCCTCATCATTTTGAGCACTTGTAACCCTCCTCATTATATCTCTTTCATTAGACCAATGATAGCTGTTAACTTTCATATTCTTAAGAAGGTCATATATGTGCATCATTGGTATTCTTATTCATATGAGCTTCCCCAGCAATTGCATCAAGAGTGCTTCTTATTTGATTAGAAAGACCATTACAAAATGTTTGGACTATTAACCAATCAAAGATACTATGATGTGGGCACTTTTTTTTTTTTTTATAATTCCTTAAACCTTTTCCAAGTTTTATAAAGAGTCTCCCATCAAATTGTGTGAAGCTAGTAATGTCATTATGACGCTTAGTAGTCTTTCCAGGTGGGAAACATTTGATAAGAAAACTTTTGTAAGTTGGTCCTATATGGTGGTTGATCCTAAAGCTTGGAAGTTTAGCCATGATTTTGCTTTATCCCTTAGAGAGAATGGGAAAAGCCTCAATCTAATGGCATTAATAATGACATTCATCTTGATTATGTCTTAGATCTCTAAGAAATTTGCCAAATGAGCATTGGCATCCTCCATGACTCCTCCCCCAAACTGAGACAACTAAACCTTTTAAATGAGTGAAGGTTTGACCTCAAAATTATTGGCTACAATAACCAGCCCTTTGATACTATACTATACAACAGAGATCTTACTACCAAAATCTTGCAGTGCCCTATTTGCTTCATTATTTGCCATGTCTTCTTCATCACTCTAAGATTCAGCTCTTTCTTTGTCCAAAGCCCCCCTTCTTCCTTGGCTTTGTCTTCTTTCTCCTTTCTAATTTTCTCTTTTTTTACTCTAGTTAAAGCTTTGCACCTTTGCTTAATTTCAAGATCTAACTTCTCTATCTTTCTATTGGGATCACTTCTCACAAACACCTAGAAATATAAGGAAAAGAAATCAAAAAGAATAAAATTTAAAATAAAAATTAAAAAAAAATCTAAAGTAATAAAGTAACTCAATGGTATTAATATTAATAATGTTGCCTTCCCTGCAATGGTGCCAAAAACTTATTGTGTTGATATTTGTAAACAATAAAAACAACAATTAAATTAATAAGAATCATCATGACAATTGAATTAAAGAATTAGGTTTAGAAAGAACTCTTAAACAATTGATGAGAAGGAGTCTTCAAGTCTTGTTAGATCTCCAAACTTAAATCCCTTCCTTTGAAGAATCTTCAAATAAAATTAAAATTAATTTATAAGAGGCTTTAGAATAGAAAACTTCCTCCTTGCTTCTATCTTCATATCGAATGAGTTTTGATATTTCAAATTCATTGAAAATGAATAAAAACCTTCCATGTAACCTAGAAAAACTAGAAATAAAACTAAAATAAAATCTTAACAATAAACAAAAGAAAACAAAATATAAACAATATTTTAAATGGATAATCTTAAGTATACTATGCTAATTATTAGCATAATTTAAGCACAATATTAAGGTGTCTTCCAAACTAAGTTGGGAGATTTGAATATATAGTAGAAGTGGTTGGGGGTGAGTTTCTGTGTTCTTTGATGTGGGATTTGTGAATTTGGGATGCAGTGTTGTACGAGAGCCTTGCGATTCTACAAAAGTGCGTTTAGCAACCACCAGGCCCTTTCATGCTCCTAGCCCATTTAAAGCTTTAAAGCTTTAGATATTTCTAGGTGGAGGATGATAAGGGGAAATATAAGAGGAACCATAAGGATGTCTAAGTGATCATTACTACACATTTATAAATGGAATTTCGAAAGGATTTTGATAAAAGGGCAAATAGGAATCTTAGGGATGTCTAGATGATTGTTTATGGGTGGAATATCCTAAGGCTGTCCTAAGATGATTTGATTTTGAAAGAGAAATATAACCCTATACTAGGTTAATGATCCTAAGGCTATCTTAGAATGGTCTTCTCTTAACAAATCCCTAACTCTAAAAGCCTAAATCCCTTTTATTTCCTTCGCTTCTCTATGCTTTTGGTCTATCTCAGTGCTTATACCTTAAAACCCTTAAACAGTGTGATGTTATTATTGCAGAGATGAACTCACCTTTTTCAGTTCTTCTCTTAAAGAAATCATAACCTTAAATCTCTTTTATTTCCTCTCTCTTCTCTATGCTTCTGGTCTATCTCTAACCATGAAATGTTTAAAAGGCGCGACCTTATAGAGATGAACTCTCCTTCTTCTCTCACGGAAATCCTAACCCTAAATCCCTTTTATTTACATTTGTGGCATGTGATTTAATGGTGAAAGCTTAACATTTAGCCCTCTGAAACTTTATTTCCTTCAAGTTTTCTATAAATCTATTAGGGATTTTTACTTTGTCATATGTTAAATGTAAGAACCTTAAAAAATTTGCGTCTTTTTGTAATTTTATTTGATTTCCTAAAATTTTTAGTTTATTTGATCTCTGTAACATTTATTTCCTTTGTTAATATTTTTGTAAAATTATTCTTTATTTGTATGTTGTGAACTCTTAATTTTACACCTCATTATTCGGCCACAGTTTGACACCTATTAAAATTAGTGCGCTACACAGAGCTAGCATGGTAGTCCCGCTAGCCAGTTAGCGAGCATGAGTCAAGGGGGCAACGCCCCCTGAGCTAAAAATAAACTTTCAGTCACATTAGTATGAGGATACTTAATTTTCAAACAATAGCACTTTTCCTACCCTGATTGGACCTTCTATATCAGATAATATTTTCCTGAAACTGACTTTTTTTTCTCAAACTAACTGTTTAATTGTTCTAAAATTAATTTTGAACCTATTAACATTGACCGATTAATTTTTTGAGTTCTGTAACTCCTAAAAACTTATCCAAAAGTCTCAAAATCTGGCCAACAGAAAAATAAATTTTCAGACGGCATGCCCATTGAGGCAGTAGGTGGCGTCGACACCTCTTTGGGCTGCGCATAGCCTGCCTTGCCGGTGGCATCGCCGGGGTCTCTGGTGGAGTAGGCCTTACTACTTGCCTGCAGTCTAAAAAATACCATTAATCTGATTTTTCAACTTTTTTCTAGCTCTATCTTTTTGGTCTTTTTACTTTTCCACTTTCCAAACTACTCTTTCTTACTTTTCCTATAAATACCTCTCTTCATCTTTCATTCCAATACACCTCTTAAATTTAAGTGGATTGGTATTCTCAAATTCCTCTCTTCTTCTTCCTTCAATCACTCTCTAATTAATTAATTAATTACCTTACCTTAACCAAGTTAATTAATCTTTTTAATTAACTAAAACTCTTTTTTAATTAATCACTCAATTAATTAATTAATTAACTAATCACTCTTTTTTTCAAAAATCAAATTAATCCCTTTTCTTAATCCACCCTTCATCCAAATTAATTAATTAATCATTTTAATTAATTAATCCATCAATTCATCCATTTCTTCATATTAATTAGTTAATTAATTATTTTAATTAATTAATTAATCTTCCAATATATCTAATCACCTGGTTTTGATAAAACGAAATTTCAGTCTTATAAAACTCTCCGCCCGCCAAAAGCAAAGGTATCAACTTTTTTTATCACTCTGAAAACACCCAAACTAAAAATAATATGATTAACTCTTAAATCCCTCCACTTAATCGTGGAATAAACTACGTGGGTTTTGATTCCCATTCAATGGGGTATGTAGGCATGTTTGGAATCTAAATCCATACTTCAAATCCAAATCTTAATCAATCCACTTTCCCCTTTTTTAATTAATTTGTGGATATTTTATTTTTACCATACATTCATATTATGACATATTTATGCATTTTCTTTAATATCATCTTATAAATGTCATTCATGAAATCTAGTTTTCAAGTCAAATTAAACTTAAGAGTTAAATTTAGATTATTTAAAACCAAAAATCTAGTCTCCGAGTTCAACCTGATTCGAAACTAGTAATTTTATCCATGGGCAAATTAAAGTAAAAATTAATAAATTGGAGTTAACTTGGGTTTTTTCCTTAATGTTTTCTTTATTAAATAAAATTAAGGTGATGACTCCCAAAATTATTTTCAAAATCAATCAATTCTAACTTGAGGGTTCCATCATGAGTCTAGACCCGAATAAACATCCTGGTTCCCTCTAACAGACCTGGCCGGTACTCGAACGAGGACTCATACATGTCTATAATTTAATGGTGGAAGCTTTAATAGTGGAAATTTTAACATTTGGCTATCTCTAACTTTGATTTTCACTTATCCATTTCTTAATCAGAATCCTAATTTTATTTGTGTATTTTGATTATATTGTGATTTTATGAATTTTTTGTTTTATTTGATTTTTGATCTCTATAACCTTATTCATGTATGTTTGCATGTCATGATTTGTTGATTAAAAATTAAACTCCTACTTGTTTGAACTTGGAGTTTAGTTTTTACAAATTTTCAATATTTGTTAATAGTTGCTTATCAAAAGTAATGTAGTTGTATTTTGTTTTTGTTATTGTAATTTTATGAACTTGAAACTTATAATTTATTAACTAATTATGTTTGTTTTGTTTGGATCTATCCCTTTTTATGTAGATGGTTGATCAAAACCCATCTAGAACTGGCATCAGAAGCAATGAAATTATAGCCAGTCCTATTGGTGGAGGCTCTAATGCTTAGGCAAAGGGCAATAAGGTGGAAGCAACTGTTAATAAATCTCCCTCTGCAAAAAAAAAAAAAAAAAAAAAAAAAAAAAAAAAAAAGGAAGGAAGCAAATTACATCTAGATCTCTTGTTTAGGATCACTTCTCTAAGAATATAAATGCATAAGGTAAGGTGGTAAATGCCAAATGTATGTATTGTACCAAAGAATATGCTTGTGACACTAAGACAAATGGCACTTCAAGCTTACACAATCACATGCTTAAGTGCATGAAAAATGCCTGACAGTACAGATGTTAGGCAATCTCTATGAACCCTATAACTTGTTTCTGATTTTGTGAATTTGATTGAGGGTAATGAAGGTTTGGGATCACTAAACACTTGGAAATTTGACTAGATGCCATTAGGGAGGCACTTGCATTCATGATCATTGTAGATGAGTTGCCTTTTAAATTCATAAAAGGGGAGGGTTTTAAAAGACTCATGATGACAGCATGTCCTAAGTCCAAAATACTTTCTAGAAGAATAGAAATCAAGGGCTATTTTAATTTTTACATGAATGAAAGGGCTAAGTTAAAATCCTTTCTTAAGAGTGATAATCAAAGAGTTAATTTTACAACTGATATTTGGACAATCATCCAAAGAATTCATTACATGTGTTTGATTACCTATTTCATTAATGATGAGTGGAAGTTGCATAAGAAAATCCTTTTTTTCATTCCAGTATTCAATAATCATGGTGAATATATTGACAAGGCCATTAAAACTTGCTTGCTTGAATGCAATCTCAACAATATATTTAATATTACAATTGACAATGCTTCTTCTAATGATACTAATGTTGCTTTTCTGAAAAAATAATGTCAAACTGGGTTGATTATGTCTCTCATTGTAAATATTTACACATGAGGTGCATTATTCATATTCTAAATTTGGTTATTATAGGTGGATTAAAAAAGGTTAACCCATCTATAAAGAAAGTAATGGACTATTTAACCCATCTATAAAGAAAGTAAGGGACTATGTTAGGTATGTTAGAAACTCTCCAACTAGGTTGAGGAAGTTTAAAGAAATATGTGAATTGATTGATATTCCTTGCAAATCCTCATTATCTTAATGTACCAACTAGGTGGAATTCCACCTATGTAATGCTTAAAATAGCCTGTGAGTTTGAAAAGATATTTGAAAGATTTGACGAACAAGAGTCTAGTATAAGTTCAAATTTAGGGGTAGGGAATTTACCTGATTGTATGGATTGGACTTGTTGTAGAAATCTATCCAATTATTTAAAACATTTTTATGAAATAACATTGAGAATTTCAAGTTCTCTCTATGTCATTGCCAATACTTTTTTCTCTGAAATTCTTAACTTGCATTTCATGTTAAAAGATATGTCAACTTGCTTTTTTAAGCCAAAACATGAAAGGTAAATATGATAACTATTGGAGGGGTCCCAAAAAAGATGGACAATATCATCTTTTTTGCTATTGTTTTGGACCCAAGGGAAAAATTTGAATTAATGGAGGATTCATTTGGGTAGATGTATGGTCTTCAATTGGGTAAGAGCCTTTTCGCAAGTGTCAAGCATGAACTTTACATGCTATTTAATGTGTATGAGAGCATGTATTCATTACAACCTCCCTCTCAATTAGATTCATAGAGTGCACAATCAAATTCTCAAATCCAATCCGATTCATCTTCTCAATCAAATAAATCTATTTTAAAGTCCAAATTTAAGCAACACAAACTAGAAATGGAAATGGGTGGGAGCAAACAAAATGAACTTGATCTTTATTTGAGTGAGTCAATCTTAGAGGATGAAAATTATTTAGATTTGTTAAAATGGTGAAAGCTTAATTCAAAGAGATTCTATGTCCTTTCTAGATTGGCTAGAGATGTTTTAGCTGTTCCTATTTCCATAGTGGCATCGGAAAGTGCTTTCAGCACTAGGGGTAGAATGTTTAATTGTTTTAGGAGTTCATTTACTCCAAGAATAATGAAAGTTTTGATTTGTGCCCAAGATTGAATTAGGCCTTCCAATAAGCCAATCATTATTAAGGAGTCTTTAAATGAACTGGAAAATTAGGAAAAAGTGTTAATTTGTTCAATTATTCTTTCATTTTTCTATTGGTTTCAATCTTAGTGACTTGTTGTTATCAATATATTTTTCTGTTCTTGGAAATTCTTATTGTTCATTTTTTAAAAATGCCAATTATGGGGCTAGGGCATTTTTCTTTTGCTAGATCAAACTAACATAATTTCCTTAATTGTCAGTAGTTGCTATTCTTTTTGGTTATACAACAACTTCTAACCTTATATCTTTGTTTTTGTAAAGTTCCCCATCTATTTCTCTTGGTTTATTGACTTCTTTGTGTTTCATCTTATAGCATTCTAGATAGCTTTAGTATTGATACTACTTCCTTCATGTGTAGTTGCTGCTCCTCTTTTTTACTATGCCTTCTCCTACTACTATGTCCAAAATTATATCTGCTTGATTTCTAAAGCTCTCTAATTCCTTTTGATTTTTCCATATATGACTTGATTTCCAAAATTATATCTTCATGTGCAATTGCTACTTCTCTTTTTTATTTTGTTGCCTCTCTTACTGCTATGTCCAAAATTATATCTGCTTGACTTCTGCTACTCTCTTATTCCTTTTGTTTTTTTCATATATGACTTATTTCTGTGTTTTAATAATTATATTTGGTTCTTATTTTGCAATATTACAATGTGCGATGCCTTGTTGAAATAGGGGGCACTAGCTTATGTAGCCATTTCATTTTTATTGGTAAGTATTGACTGAATTGGAGTCTGGTAGTCTATAGCAATTAGCAATGGCACTTCTATGGAAGTGGCTCTCTTGCATTTGTAGGTATACGAAATCTCTACACCTATTAGTTAAATCTTCATATTCTTTCAATTCTTTCAATTGTGATATTTTGATGTGCTTTCTTATTGTGATTGCTTTCTTGCTGTGATTGAATGATTATGTTGGATTAAATTGTGGAGGCAAATGTATTGCAACCTATTTGATTTGACCTTATTTTATCCCATCAAGAAAAATAATCCTTGAGCCTCTTTATTTTATTGATTTGAGTAATGATGATGCTTCCACCTTTTCTGAATTTTTGAATAGTTGTGTCGAATTAAGTAGCAAAGGCGATAATACTAAATGTTTCACAGTTTAATGATATAGTTGTATTAATTTCACTGTATTCTTACATGAAATTAAAAATCAAAATATGAGCCCTATCCTTTACTTTAATATATAATTTATCTTGAAATGCTTGGACTGAATTTATTTAACTCCTTTCTTTTATTATGTAGGTTTTGATTATGTATGACTCATTGGAAATTTGGAATTTCATGATGCAGAATGAAATTTGACTTATTTTGGTTGTTTTGCTTATCTATTCATGTGATCATATTTTGATTTTGTAAATTCTGCTTATTATTTGTTTTATAATTAAGGGGCTTGTAAGTTGTAAATGTACATACTTATAATGAAAATAGTTAACATATAAAATGTTATCATTCTAAAATATATATATGGGTTATGTTAACAAGTGTCCTCTAGCCACTTGTTAAGCATTTAATATGATTACTTTATTTAATGCATTAAAATCTCTAAACACATATTAAGTATTTAGTATAATTATTTTATTTAATGCATTGATTATACCATTAATGAAATTTTCTATTTTCAATAGCAAATTTAATTAGACAATTCTCTCTCTCTCTCTCTTTTTCTTAATGAAGGCAAAAAAGAAAAAAAAATTCACTATTTTTCTATAAATAAATCCCTCAATTTTTTTTTAGAAAATTTTTTATCCATGTAAGTTACATCTGAATTATTAATTTTTGTATTTTAGATTGTTCAATTGAAGATTATTGATCTATAACCATAAGATTTTTATACAAAAATGGATCAATAATCAATAATAAAAAATTATATATAAATCTATATAAAAAATTGAAAATCAAAAATATTATATATATAATAAAAAATTATACATAAAATGGAGGCAATTTTTTTAGTTGAAAATGAGTGCAATTTCTTTTTTTTTTCTTTTTTTTTTTTTTTTGTGCTTCATTAAGGAAAAAAAGGGAGAAAGAATATTGCCTAATTAAATTTGGTATTGAAAATAGAAAATTTCATTAATAGGCTAATAAATTCAAAAGCCCAATATAAAGGCGCAAACTGATTTGCCAAACTGAAATCAAACCGAACCATTTTAACATTATGGTAAATTTAAATTTTGGTATTAATCTTTATTTGGTTCAGTTTAGTATTTATTTTATATGTATTTTGGTTGGTCGATTTTAGCCTTACATAGACTAAACCTAACCAAATTGAACCACGCCCACCCTAGTCATTTCACTATCATTATACTTTGGTAGAAGCCTAAAATACATATAAATCATAATTGTTAGCATTCGTAACAGATCTCTTAGTATCGAAGTGGTGGTTGTCATCCCAACATTTTGAATTTTTAATGAATATTATGTTCTATTAAAAATTGATCAATTATTTACCTTAACATACTTTTTTGTATACTTTTTCCTTAAAACAAAGATATTAATTTGATTGATGAAATTGAGAACTTATTTGAATTGCTTATAAATTATTGAAAAATAGTTTGGATGTTATGCCAATTTAGTTCGAGTGTATTCACTGATTTCTGACTATCAATCTTTAAAATAAAGTAAAATATGCTTATTATTTAAAAAAAAAACATTAAAATTTATTTAGGAAAGTTTAAGTTTTAATAGGTTTGGACAAAAAATAAAAGTGAATATTTTAATTAATTTCCTTATATACATATATATATATATATATATTGTCTAGATCCATAATTGGTTAGCATCACAGTATTATTCATTTATTTATAGCAAGAATATTAGTTTTACAAGGTTTATTTATTATGAAAAGATTTTATTTTTTATTATTTAAAAGTGAATGATCGAAACAAAATTATGCTCTATATATAGTAATGGCAATCCCTTTCGATCTTTCTAATTAATGTAGGCTCCAAGAGAAATCCAGAGCTTTACTTGGTCATTCTCCCTCATAGACTTGTCTCTCACAAAATTGATGAAAAACTTTCACCCTTAGGGAAAAAAAAAAAAAAAAAAAAAAAAAAAAGGGAAGAAGTGAAGGGCCTGGTTACATTCCTAACTGGTTCCATGAATTTTCTTCGTTGATTATAATAAGACTTCAAAGCAAAGAAAAATGATAGAAAATTTAAACTTGATAACTTATATGTGTGACAAAACAGTAATATATTGAAGAATTCATTATATATATCGGAAAATATTATATTGGACTTAATTCATGAAAAGAAAAAAGTAATTTTAGTAGTTTCTTTGTCTGTCTGTCTATTTTATAGCATGGAGCCAAATATTCATGCTCAGATAGTCTATCCTTTATAAAAAAAAAATTAAAAAAATTAAAAAAAAATGTAAAGAAAAAAATAATCTATCTTTATGGTATATGTTTAGTGAATAGAGTAAATCAAAACTTGAATAGCTGAAATGTATATATAGAATATAGTACCCAATTGCAGCAATGATATTTTCCTTTTATCATCTCTTTGGGTCCAGTCCTTAACTAGCAGATACTCAAATTTCCCAATCATCCTTCTTGTTACAATCCACCCTTGTCTCCCCAAAGTTTTATTTTTTAAACCCAATTCCACCAAAATCACCAATCCACCATATATTCATTCTCTCTCTCTCTCTCTCTCTAATAAAAGTGAACTATCACTAAAAAAAAAAAAAAAAAAAAAACCAAAAAAAAAAAAAAAAGAATCCGATGTGCCACCACTCATCACTCATCTCGCATTATTGGCCCATCACGCATAAACACATCAAAGAGACATTGAACTGAAAGCTGATCTTTTACATATAAAATAATTATGATATCCATTGTATATATGTCAATATTTGCAGCCACTAATGATGATGTTAATTGTATCATGGCTTAAAGATTTCACCAACAATCAACAATAAGACAAATAGCTATTAAATAGCACTACAGTTGCTAGCTAGCTCTTGCTCATGAGTCTTGCAGTCAAAGAAAGAAAATTAAGGAGCTTAAGACCATGATTTTCAACAACTTATACTCTCTACCATGTGCAATGTTCCTTTCTTTTCCCCCCCATGAGGCTGATTTTGTTTCATTGATGTTTTATTTGATTCTAAGTAATATCTACCAATTAATGAATGAAATTTTACTTAAATTCGATACAAGGATGATTGTGCAATGAGTGGCTGTTGATATTCAAATATATAGATTGAAATCCATGTTAAGTTTTAAACATCAATAATGACTATGTTCAAAACATTGGTTTGATTAAGTAAATTTTTAATTTGGTTTCTGTTTCTTAATTACTATCTGTCTACTAATTACCTTTTTTTTTTATTATTTTGTTTAAACTTTATTTTAAATGGATAGTGAAAGTGAAAATTTGTAATTAATTACTCATATTTTTACACAATTGTATTTTTTTTTTAAAGAATATTTGCATATTGCCCTTTAAAATGTTGTACATTTTCTTGAAAACCTTTAAAATTTAAAAAGCATATAATGCTAATCCTTGTCTTTGACCACCTTTCAAATCTCCAATCTCAAATGTCTTAATTAACACTTCTGTCCTCTATAATACAGAAACATTAATTAAAGTTTTTGTATAATATTGACTTCATAATGTATTATTTATTTATATAAAAGTATGTACTAGCTACTGGAAAAAGGAGCTACACTAAAGCAAATCTAACCCAAATTGAATACTTGAATATATTTTCAAGAAACTATACATATCCCCTCAAATTAGCAAACCCTTCTTGGGAAGAATTCAATGGGTTGTTTAAAAAAAAAATTCTCTCTCCTCATGTTCCTCACAATGCATTAGTCAAGTAGTGTAGGCAGTGGCAAACATTAGTATTGTTGGCAGTAACTTTAATGTATGCAAATTGCAATGCAGGGGCCAAGGAGCTCTATTCCTTCTGGGAAGTAACTATGCATGTGACTGTGTAATAATATATGTTTTTATTTAATTATATTGATATTTTCTTTTTATTAGTAAAAAGTTACAATTTAACGAAAAAGTAAGTCGGAGAGATGAGATCAATCTTAACCATCACTTTCACTTTGCTTGTGCGCATCTCTGAAACTGAAACCACCACCCCACACTCCCCCCACACCAACACCCCCCCTCCCCTCCTCATATCCAATAGTAGGGGTACAAACTGCAATAAAATCTTGTTGGATGGATAAATTTGACTCGACTGAGATTTAAACTCAGAGAACTTTCAGCCCTCAAGACAATTGCAGTGCCATTAAATGAAATGCTCCTTGCTATTTTGTTGAATATGTATCTCTGCTAAGCAACTTTTAAGGGTTTTATTGTCAATTTTTCATATTTAAAAATTAACATATATATATATATATATATATATATATATATATATATATATATATATATATATATATATATATATATATATATATATATTTTGCGTGTGTGTGTGTGTATTGATTAGAAGTTTTAGCATGGATAATTTTTTCTTTTATCGTATGGAAAAATGTTTTTTAAGGGAAAAAATTATAGGGATTTAATTTAAATCATTTAATCTTTTACATTAAGATACAAATATTCTAGCATTAAACAATTAGTTTGGTAACCATTTTAATCCTAATGTCCAACATATCCTAGATGCCTTTCCTCTGAAGGACGAAATGAAAAGGAAAATGAAGAAAAGAAAAAGGGTATCTAAATCTGTAAAGTAGAAGAGAATAAACAGGTAGGGGGCGAGAGTTGCAGACTTGCAGTGATACTGTAGGGTTAAGAGTTGCAGACTTGCAGTTATACTATATATCAATATAATTGATTCTTTTTTTTGAAAATTTAAATATAATTGATTCTCAAATAAAGGACACAACAGTACAATAATATAATAGCAAGCCACTTGGCACTAATTTTAAATGTCAAAATGCAGATTATTGATTAATATATATAAAAAAAAATTAAATTAATAACAAAGTCACAATGTGATGATGATGGTGTTAATCAAAGGTTAATTAACTGAGGGAAATAAATAATCATAATAATTTGCAATACAGAATCAAATTAAGTCAATAAAAGAATCCATTGTGTGAGAATATCCACACATAGCCCTACCATCTTTAAAGCCTAAAGTATTGGGGACTTTCTGCAGAATCCCTCTTTACAATTCTACCGTGAGAGAGAATTTTAATCATAATGCTCTCATAGGAATATGGGAAAGTTAGGCATGGCAAAATCACATTTTTTTTTCCTTTTTTTATTTTTTAAATATGCAACAAAAACTCAAATATTAAAGAATTTATTAGTTGTCAAGCTAAAATATATATATATGCATTATAATTTATTTATGAGTCAAGTTTAAATTTAAAAATATTTAAATTTTTAAAAAATTTTAAAAATCCGGTCGGCTTAATTTATAATTTTTTCACTTATTATGATCCGTTATCCGATGCAAATTCGATTTCTATTTATGTTAATGTTTTAGGCATAGATTTTTCTTTTTAATGATATCACTATTATAAATAATCATTTTTTTATATTATTATTATTATTAAAATTAATCCTTTTTAATAACAAATAGATTATATTATAAAAAAAATGATGTTAATAAAAAAATTGACATTTTCCGTCGTATATCGAATCGATGTTTGTATGGTATATATAATATCTCGAAAACGAAAAGTACATATGAGGGTCCCACTAATAAAGACAGTATTTTAGGGGCGCCCCAATTTATACTATTACGTGTTCAGTAGTTGTTGTATTTGTTTGGCATTTTGTATGTATTCGAAGATGGGTCTTTGCTAAGTTTGGCACAAACATGTGCATGTGAGTGAGAGATTCAGACTCTAGAGTCAGTAATAATAAACAAATTCAGCAGGGGCTATTTTGGGGTTGGATCTGGTCCTCTGGTTACTTTGTATTGTCATTTGACTCACCCATGGAAAGTAAAGTCATAACTGTTGCATAATGTTGTTTAATTAAAATAAAATTTTATTTAATCAGTAAATATTATTATTTTTCTAAGTTTAAAAATTGTGAACTAAAAATAGTAAGAGAGTTTGCTCATCTCTTTATTTATTAAATTTAGATTTTCAGAGCTAGTATGATTGTAAGCGAATGAAGCTGAGTCGAATTTTAACTTATTCAGAGTTGGTTTTATATTTTTTTGAGTTTGAGTTTGAGTTTGAGTTTTAGATAAAACTTGAAAATCATATTCAAGCCAATTTTAAGTTTGGCTCACTTAAAACTCGAACTCAACTCATTATGAAACCTGTTTATAATTTATCAAAATACTCAATTTATAAAATATTTATTTCTAATAAAATAACTATAATAAAAATACTTAAAACTAATATAAAGTAAAAACATCCAATTAGTAAAAAAATGCAATCATAAAATTGAGCATTACATGTATTACAAATATATTAATTAATAAAAAAATATATTTTATATAATATGAAAATATTAGGTCATGTTAATTAGGAATATGTATATATATATAAAAGTCAATTTGAATTAGTAAAATGTTTATAAAAATATTAAAATATATTTTTTAGAGTGCCAAAATTATTAATAATAATAATAATAATAATAATAATAATAATAATAATAATAATAAATTTGTTTACAAACTTATTAATCGAGTTTTTTGCGAACTTATTCACGAACTTATAATCGAGCTGTTCACAAATTTAATTGACTCAAGTTTCACTTTACTTAAATTCGGCTCATTTATTTACTGAGTTTTAAAAAAAGATTCAAATTTGACTCGTTTATAAAGCAATGTGAACATGAACGAGCTTTTATTAAACCGAACACTGAGTTGCTCATGAACAGATCAGCTCATTTATATCCCTAGAAGCCAGTACTTAGAAAATAATTCATGAGTGCACAGACAGAGTATAAGAGTGCACCTTAAGATTGTTCTTAAGTGGAGACTTAGTCTCAATTGATGCATAAGCTAACTTGAAAATAGGCCTGAATATGGTACTCAAAAATATCAAATTAAACTTAAATATCAAACTATTTTAATACTATATTGTAAATTATTTGAAATTTAGAGCGAGAACTATACTAAAATGTATCAAAAATTTAATCTAGTACGATATTGGTTCTTGTCTTATAAACAAAAGAATTGTACTGAATTCAACCGCATTGTACTAAACTGGAAATACTGATAGTGAGCCAAATATTAACGCAATATCAATTTTATATTTTATATATATATATATATATATATATATATATATATATATATATATATATATGCTCATTAAATTTGAAACATTAGGCCCATTATTATGTCGGTGACAACGTTAACAAAAAAGGTCAATTAGGCCCATTAGAATCAAACTATTTTAATTAGGCTTAATGGGCAATAATAATAATAATAATAACAACGTAAATACCAATTATATATATATATATATATGCTCATTAAATTTCAAACATTAGGCCCTATATTGGTGACAACGTTAACAAAAAAGGTCAATTAGGCCCATTAGAATCAAACTACTTTAATTAGGCTTAATGGGCAACAATAATAATAACCTAACTCTAAACACAGCACTTCGGCCCCAAAAATAAAAATAAAAATAATCTGTAAGTTCTCTCCTCCATCTTTTCTAAGTTCTCTCTGTCTCCATCTTCTTTGACTCCATCTTTCTTCGCTATTTCACTGAAAATTTCAATTTCTTCCTCTGAAGTTGATTTTCTTTCCCCACTCTAAGAAATTCTCCACTCTAAAAAACTTTCTCTATAAGTAAAGATTGAAAGGCCAAAGCCAATTTCCAGAGACATTAAACAATATTTTTGTGATTGTTGTGGAATTTCTAAATCCAAAAAATCTCTCTGTTGGTTGTAATTTTTGGCTTAGAGGCAATTTGATAATTGCACTGGTGTGCCATGTACGATGAAGGTACACTAGCTTATGAATTGCGCCTTTCTGACTCTTTTCAATGGACTATAGATACTGTTTGTGTCCAAATTTAACAGTCAGGCCCAGCCCAGTAATTATAAACCACATGATTTAAATTTAATTAGTGGAAATGGAAGTGGAGAGTTGAAAATTTGAAGTGGTATGGGATGATGGCAGTTATTCAGAGGAGATGGGTGGTTATTTGAGGAAATAAAAAGGAAAAAGAGACAGGAAGAGAAAGGACAGCAACCAACAACCAACAAAAAAGGTACAGCAAAAGAAAGAATTTCTAAAGCAATTTTCTTTAATTTATAGTTTATTTCCAGCGTTTACTTTTAATTTACTGTTAAAATTTCAATTCCGTTGTTTTATCAACATTTCCCTTTTAATGCAATATTCTCATTTTAATTAAGCCTTTAATTTCCAATTCTCATAAATTTCCAATTTTATTTACTGGCATTTTTTGAATCTAAGTGGACTGTGGCTAAGGAAATTTGGGGATCCACAATTCAATTTGATATTAAAAGTCAATAGGTGCAAAGATTTCGGTTTGCGTACCTCACACGCGTGGCATGCTCGAATTCTCAAAAATTCACCAACATAATTTCGGCACGCCCAGTGAGACGAGTTCAAAATGCCAAGGAAGACTACTGGAAAAGAAACTCAGCTGTCTCAGGATGCCAGTGTCGCTGCTGATGAAGCAGGACAGGAAGGGTATGTTCCCCACATAATGGAACAAATTGAAAGGAATTTAGTGCCTCACGAGACTCAACATCACAATGAGGCACTCGTCAATCAAGCAGGACCTGCTATTGGACAAGGTGATAGACTTCTGACTACAAACAGCACTGACACTAACATGCAGTTGTTGGCTGAGCAAGTCAGGCTTCACTACGAAAATCAAAAGAATATGATGGAGACTCAGATGAAAGTTGTTGAGGAACAGGCTAAAGCTCTGCAGATTATAACTTCCATGTTGGCCAATTTAGCAGAGAAAGTGAATTCAAATGTAGAGCAGAGTGTAGGCCAGAATGCTGTACCAAAACTTGCAAAATAGAATACCACTGGAGAAGAACAAGGGGGATCTTCTATTGGTTCTTTAGAAAGGGGTGGCAATCAAGGAACTGTGGCCTCCCAGATGGTGCATGATGAACGGTACCTTCCACCACACAGGAGGGAGGAGAATGTTATTCCCAAAGGTACTCCGCTTAATGGCCGCCACAATGGCAGGCCAGGCGTTCTTCAACAAGTGTTTGCTAATACAAACCCTGTTAATCAGCCTTTGCTGTATGAACCTAATGATGGACTTCCTTTTCAAGGAGGCCCGGGGGGTTTTGGGTTCATGGTTCAAGGAGGAGGAGTTAACAGGGGAAATCAAAATGTCCCTCTCAGGCAAATTTTTCCAGCACCTCAAGTTGACAGAGATGCATTGAGAGAAGCTGTGCAAGAGTTGTATAGCCCTGGATTGAGACAAGTGGGCAGACCAGAATTCTATAAACCATACCCAGAAGCTATTGACAGGGAGAACCCTTACCCAAGAGGATATAGAATTCCAGATTTTGCCTTGTTTTCGGGAGAGAATGGCCAATCAACCCTGGAGCATGTAGCCAGATTCACTATACAGTGCGGTGAATTGGCTAATTTTGAAAACTTTGCTAATTTTAAGCTTAGACTTTTTCCTAATTCTCTGACAGCACGACATTTACCTGGTACGCCTTCCATCATGAATTGGCAGGAGATGGAAAGACAATTCCACACACAGTTCTTCAGGGCAGAACCAGAAGTATGCATTGCAGAATTGTCAAGGATAACCCAAAGAGCTGGAGAATCAATAGATCAGTATATTGCCAAATTCAAGAAAATGAGAAATCGCTGCAAGATTTATCTCCCTGAAACAGAGTTTGTGAAGATGGCTCAGAGGGGGCTAGACATCGAACTCCATAAGAAATTTCAGGGAATCGAATTTTGAGATTTTTATGAGTTAGCAGCAAAGGTTGCAAAATATGAAGAGCTCTTGTGGGAAGAAAATCACAGGAGAAGGTCCAGTATATGGACTTATTATCAGGAGCTAAATGGAGAGGTGGCAGTGGTTGATTTAGCTATTAATGGAACATGTGTGTGTCCTTCGTTAGTGAAGAAAATTTCAGATGCATGGAAAAAAGCTCACACTACAAATCTAGCTCCTCAATACACATTTGAAGTGTCAAAAACAGAGGAAATTTTTGATTTTTTACTCAAGAAAAATTTTATCAAATTGCCTCCAGATCACAAATTGCCTTCTAAGGAGGAGCTGAAGGGGAAAGACTACTGTAAGTTTCACAATTCATTCAATCATACTATTAACAGTTGTTGGTCTTTTAGGAATTTGGTTCAAGATAGAATCAACAAAGGGATTCTGAAGTTCCCTGAAAAGGAGGCGATGTTAATAGATGAGGACCCTTTTCCTCCTGTGGCACCCATTAATGCAGCAACTTTTGACCTGAGAACTTTTCTCAATTTGAAAGCTGAAGAGAAAAGGAGGAAGGAAGCAAAGATCAAGCCTAGCAAAGTCTATCAAAAAGTCTGGGTCCCTAAGAGAGCCTTGATGAAAAAGCAGGAGATGAAGGTAGAGAAGAGGTTGCCTGTAAGATTTCCAAGAGTTCATCGTGTACCTCAGAAACATATTGCTTCTGCACCTAAGTTTCAGAGAAATCAACCAAGATTTGTCACACCTCCGGTGGTATTGCCCAGCAAACAATGGCACAGGGTTCAACACAAAAAGTTCCCTCAACCTTTGACAAGAACACAAAAGAGGAGGTTGTTAAGGCAAAGAGCTCCAGAAAGATGGAAGAAAGAGGCAGAAAGTCAAAAAACGCAGAATCTGCCAAAGTCTAAATTTGGCAGAAAAGCTACTGAGGACGTGGACTTCACAGATGATGAAGATGATTTGTTGTCTTTTGCAGGAAGCTCAAAGGAAACTCCTCAGGATGAGGATGGTGAATCCATGGTAGAAAGGACTTTTGTGGTTGGAAGGATTCCTATTCCATTTGGATGTGCTACAACTTCTATCATTTTGCCTTTTAGCTTTAAGTCAAAGAAAGCTAAAGAAGAGGACATGATTGAAATTATCAGAGAGAAGATAGAGAATCAAGGCACATCATCTATGGAACAAGAAGGAAAAAGTAGCATTACCATTCAAGCTACTGATCCAAACAAACCAAAAAGAGTAATTTTTGATAAGCCATCTGTGGAAATGACCAAGCACATTAGGCCACTGTATATGAAAGCTCACATGAATGGGAGACCAATGTCTAGAGTATTGGTTGATAATGGGTCGGCGGTAAATGTATTGCCACTTAGGATGCTGAGTGTTTTAGAAAGAACAGAAGACGACTTGATATCAACAGAAGTGTCAGTGTCTGCATTCACAGGGGAGGTAACTAAGACACTTGGTGTTTTACCTAGTGAGATTACGATAGGTAGTAAAACTTCCCTGTCAGCTTTCTTTGTTATTAATTCATCTGCAAGTTATAATGTTTTGTTAGGGAGAGATTGGATACATGCCAACTGGTGTGTACCATCTTCCCTTCACCAATTTCTGTTGTTTTGGAAAGGTGATGACGTAGAGGTGGTATGGGCAGATGGACAACCTTTTTCAACTTGCAGTGATTCAGTTGAGGGCAGGTATTATGACATGGATTTTGGCCCAATTAAGTTTACAGGAAGAAATGAAAAGGGAGATCCAAAAGCATCTATGTGACAAAAGAAGAAGTTGCACAACAAGCCAAAAGTTTCCTCAAATCAACAACCATTGTGCCATACCAGCCAATGTCTCAACCAATCATTGAAGAAATCCATAATATAACTGTTTTGCATGATTTCAAGGAGGTAGATGAATTAACCCAAATAGCCTCCGGAAGCAATATGGAATTTTTTAATGTTAATAGAGAAGTGATAGATGATTAGAGAAATGGGTTGAAGAATTATTTAAACTGCTCCAACAAAACTCCACACAAAGTGCAGGCTCAGAATTTTATACTTTTAGAAGGTGAATTATATAAAAAGGTTTTGATGGGTTGCTTCTGAGGTGCCTTGGATTTCTAGAGGCATTAGAAGTCATGAAATAGGTTCATAAAATGGTATGTGGGTCTCGTCAACCTGAAAACAAAATGAGGTGGCTTATTAAGAGATATGGCTATTTTTGGCCAACTATTCTAAAAGATTGCATTAATTACTCTAAAGGCTGCCAACAATGTCCCACTATATGGGAAATGACTTACAAGAAGTAATGAAAAGGATGAGCAAGCCGACTCCACGGCCACTAGATTAGGTCCCTAAGTCTCAAAAGTTTCATGTGTTTTGTGACCTAAGATTATATGTAAGGCCATTCGCATGGCCATTTATGTTTGTTTTTTCTACTTTCTTATATAAGTAGGCTATATAGCCACTTGAATTTCAAATAATAAAAGGAGTAGGCCTAATGGCCACTTTCTAAAAATCAGTGTTCTATTTTTATAAATTTTGCTTTTCCTTATTTCACTAACTCACATTTTAGCCAGTGACATATAAAGTATCAACAAAAGCATGAAAATGGACGACATGGCTGTATGTGAGTCTGTGCGGGATGTTTTGTGATGCATGGCTGCATGATGTAATGGGATGGCTGTGGTGAATCTGTGAAGGTGATGAGTGGAGTGGCTGCATGAAAATGGAGGCTCAGCCTCTATCAAATCAAAGAGACATGCAAAGGTTCACAATCAAATAAAGTCTGCATCAAAACACGTTTCACAAGACATATGGAGGCTCAGCCCCTCTATATCAATCCATAAGCTACAACACAAAGATCAGAAATATTTGAAAACTCAAAGTCTTATATCATTAAAGCCATGTTGTTTACAAAAACTGTTCAAGTGTCCAAGAGATCTATTGTCACGTCCCACATTTTTGAGCCGCGATGGTCCTAGGGCATGGGTAGCCATAAGGGCACCGAAACCCGTAGAACCCATTTCACTCATAATCAATTGACATTCATCACATTGAACCATATCCCAAGACCGTAACCTAATCACATTTCCTTATTACCCATTACCTGCCATCATTTCCACTTATAATATTATTTATACATATAACTTGTAAAACCTTTAAAATTTCATTTCATGTCATTAACTCTATGTTCAATAGTCCATACATCATTATAATACCAGTTATGATACAAATCATCTTATACAAACATCCTATAACATATTAATGCTAAACCCTTTAATAACCATTCATGTTACATATAGACCTTATAACTTTCAATAACCATGGAGCTTTAACTTACAATACCGAAACTTAACAAAACAGTTTCCAAGCGAAGGATGGGCTTGGGACTTTTATTTTGCTAACTCATTGACTGTACCTGAAAAGTTTAAACCACTAAAATATGAGACAGAGCTCAGTGAGTACAAAATAATACTATATAAAATAAACAAATGGTAGGTGTTTAATGATAATTTCTTATAACAAAGAAGTAAAATGAATCAAGAGTTATTCTTATGGAATAGTTTTCCATATACAGTAAATATTACATTTTTAGCAAAATATTTCCTTTATTGGAAACGGTGTGTTTCCTACATTATCATTCGAGTGGCGGCTTACGCCTTGCTCACTCCCATTTCAGTCACACATACAACTGATCGGGTCGCACATACTGGAGACCATAAACCCTTCCCAGCTAGGGTTCAGATACTCTTTACCTTATCCGTGGGTTCATTACCATTGTGTACAAGGCTGATGTATTGCCCCACATCAGAGGGGTATTCTGCTTATCACAGTATCATTAAAACATTTTTCCTTTCCATCCATGAAATAATTCAGTGGATAATATATCAATAAATAATCAAAATTCTCATCATTGGTCATATTATGAGATGAAGCAATAGAGCTCATTTGGCCAAGTGCCATAAAGAAATGGTTGGTTCACTTTAGCTCAATAATCAAGGAACTATCATATCAACTGTTCAATATTCAATAAGCAGATTAAGCTTGCCGAGAAATCAAGATTGTGGAATATCAATGAGCCATTCAACTTTTCAAGGCATAGAAACAATTCAACCATTAAGGTTAACAATAAAGGTTCAAGTACATGAAACAAGGTATATTATATTATTAAGTACTCACCGTGGACTCCTTTGCTCCTATGTACGTTTAACTCTGATACGAATAGTGCTCCTCGCACTTTACCCAATATCCTTACCCTTGTTATTAGACTCTACACATTGCATTTCAATCATATATCAATCACTTCCTCATTATCACATTACTTAATTTAGTTTAACTCATTAACTCTTCTATCTTATTCACAACTTAGCATTCTTAAAGTTAAGATATTCTATACCTATACTTACTGCTAAACTTAACATTTCTCTAGTTGTTTTCCATTAACTCACTTAAAAGAATATTTCTCTTTTCTTTCAATTTCACATTTCAATCTTCATATTATTCAAGTAAAATCGATTAAGCAATTTTCACCAACATTTCCATAAATTCAAATTATCCACAATATCGCAATCAAATGGTCCAACCTGGACCTTCAATACACTAATCCCATCCGCCCATCTCATTCCTCATTATCAAGCTAATAACCACTAATTCAATTCAATCAATACCAATATCCTCATCTCACTTCATTTTTCTAAATAATTCAATTCAATTAAATCAATTCAAGTCTCAACATTTTACTTCAATCTTTTAATTTAATTACCAATAATACTCAATAATCATATAAATAACAATTTATTCAATTCAATTATCTCATTTAATCACTTAATTCCAATAAACTATTTACCTAAATTCTTACAAATAAAATCATAATTCACTATCTATACACAATTAGAAGTCGTGATTTATACCATATGGCTCAGTTTAATGAGCCGGAGGTTCTGTCCGAATTTATCGGTTTCAGAGGTCGCCAGAATCCAATCGCCGAAAAATTCCAATGACGACCAAATTACGATCCGATGATACCAGCGGTTAGTTTGTGATGTGAGGAGTCTGAATATAACTTTCGTTTCTCATAGTCCGCTGGAAAATAGGCAGAAATGGCATCGGCAACTGTTGATGTCGCTAGATTCCGATCAATAAAAAGATTATCTAAAATTAGTAAACAATAAACCAAATCGAAGCTAGAATCACAAGGGATTCAACCATACCAATTTTTTTAAAAACGGAGATTGGAAAGTCATCGGAAAATGACCTAGAAGTTTCGGCCGGTGAAACTTTGGAGGGGGCGTGCGCCGCCGTCCGGTGGCTGCAAGCGACAGGCCTCTACTGGTCGACGGGGCGACGGGCGTGCTTCCTCCTGGTACGGCGCGTGTTGGTCGGCGATGGTCGGATGGCGGCGGTCCGGCATGCAGCCCCTGCGCGCTCTCTCTCTCTCTCTCCCTCTCTCTGCTCTCTGTCCATTTCCTTATGTTTATCTGTTTCTATTTCTGCTCCCCTCTGTTTCTATTTATTCTTCTGCTGCCCAATTTGGGATGCCGACTTTGGTTTCTTTTTTTTTTTTTTAATATATAAGTATATACTAACTTTAATAACTTTAATAATAATAATAATAATAATAATAATAATAATAATAATAATAATAATAATAATAATAATAATAATAATAATAATAATAATAATAATAATAATAATATTTGCGATATAAATTCTAAAACAATAATTTTAACCAAAATATTAATTTCATTAATTTCATCATATTATCCATTAACTATAATATAAAAATTATAATATATAACTTCAAATATTAATTACAAAATTTTCTATATTTTATAATAAAATTCCAATTTCTTTAATTTAAAATTTTATCAATTTAGTAAATAATAAATCAATAATTCATTTAATAAAATATTCTCTTAAAAATATTAACATTCTAATATAATAAATCAATATCCTTTCAAATATCAATTTTAAATTTGAAATAATTTTCTACTATTTCGAATACTCATATAACAATATTTATAAATCATATATATAATATCAAATATCAATATGAGTTTAATTTATCAATATCAATATAATAATGATATAAATAAATATCAATATCAATATCAATATTCAAATAGAAATTTATAAATTTCGATAATTTTGCATACCAATATAACAATAAAGGAAAATATTTTCATATAAAATTATTACTTTAAAACATTTATATTCAAATCATTTGAATATTGAAAATATTCATTTTCAATTTGGCCACGTATTACGATGCTAAATGGGTATCTTCACTCGTATACTGTACGTATGTCCTATATCGGGTTGGGATATTACATCTATAGGCGTAAAAATAGCTAAAGGTTCACAAATTTGAAAGGAAAGTTACCCAAGAGCTAGATTCCAAGCTAACTTGCCAAAAGAAAGCCTATTTCAATTGGAGCATTAGAAAAACAAGTCAAAAAGTGCTATAAGAGAAAGGTTGTGGATGGGCTCCAATTAAGTACAATAAACCCTGAGTCAGGGAGAAAGTGTTGAGAATCAGTATAGGGTTTCAAGAGCAATATAAAAATTCAAATTCAAATAAAGATACCTCTGCTAAATCCTTATCATGAGGTATGAAGGAGGCACAAGCTGGAGCTAAAAACCATGGTGGAGAAGACGCTAGGAGGATGATGTATCCATGGAGAAAGCTGCAGAGAAAAAGAATAAGGTACAATTTACATTTGGTACTAAATATGCCTTAAAAATTATTTGGAGCTAAATGCATAATACTAGTAGGTCACACAAGTCTAGAATTTTTTGACCATAGTATATTCATATGTACCTTGACTTGCCAAACGATTATCCACCGAAAAAAGAAAAGCCAAAATTTACAAAGTTTGGGTTTCTTGGCCTAATTGGCTAAAAAGATGGTTTTTAACCATATTATATCAAAGTGAAAGAACAAAGCACCAAAGATAGTGGTTTTTAACCATGAAGTATTAGGAAAATCCAACAAAGTCTCGGGAAAATTTAAAACCTAGAGTTATGATTGGAAATTTCATCAAAGATTAGCATAAGGAGTCAAACGTTTCCAAATTTGCTTAAATTGCTGGTGATTCATTGGCCATTTGGCTAACGATAGTTTACTTTGATAAGCAAATTCATTATTGAAGCTAAAAGTACCACATCATTAATAGAGCTATGGTTCTTCATTTTGCTAGTAACTTATTGATGCACATTTAAAGTCATATCTCTCTGCCATTCAGTTAAATTATTCTTTTCATTGTTAATTTGGTGGTTTAGATGGTCAATGCTTTGTTCAAATTCATTTTGATTGCCATTATAAATTGTTATTTGAAAAGAAAAATTCCCCATTCTTTGTTTCCATTTTCAAGCAATACCTAAGTCAAGCTCCACTACACTAGAGAAGCCTAAATTGTTGTTATTCGTGCCAAATTTTTTATCAATTTTATTTGACAAATCCTTTCCCAAAAGGCCAGTACATGGCCATTTAATTTCCAATTCCATGGTTTTTCACAATTTAGGCTTAAATTCTCAAAGCTTAAAAGTGTCCTTAATTGAAAGTCAAAATTGTCAAACAAAGTTGTTTAATCACAAGCCCAAATCTCTAGCATTCAGTTGTTTGAGTTTTGTTCAAAATTACCTGGTAAAATTTCCAAAGGCCAAAATATGGCCATACAATATCATCATTTTTAGGCTAAAAATTTCAATTCATTGCAAGCCTAAATTTATTTGTTCAAAACTTTACTTTCCATCATGATTTTAGATTTGCAGTTTATCCCTAAGGCCAACACATGGCTACTCAATTCTCAATTTCACGATTTATTCTTTTTGTTCCATCCTAAAAATTCTATACCCTTCATTTTCAATTGCAAATCTAATAACTCACTCAACAATCACAAGGCTTGTGAAAATCAAAATTGTTTTACCAAATATCACTTTCCAATCCATCAAGATTCTTTGAATGGCCAAAACATGGCCATTCCAATATCATTTTTGTTAACACTCAAGCTAACTCTCCAAATTTCATAAGCCTAAATGTTGTTATATTCATCCAATTTGTCCAAAGGCCAACACATGGCTATTCTAATTCTATCCTTTTTGCATCCTAGTGTAAAGACCAAAGCCTAAAAATTTCTATCACAAAAGCAAGTTCAAACCATCAAATTGAACAAATAGGAGCAATATTCAAGCCAAATTGAAAATTTTTTTCTTTGCCAGCAATATCAATCACCAAGCTACATCATGATTCACAATTTAGGCTAAAATGTTGCATTGATCATAAGTCCAATTATCCAAATCTCTATTATAAATTTAAATTTGCCAATTAATCCAAAAGGCCAATTCATGGCCATTCAGCTCCATTAACTCTTATAATTTAAGCTAAATTCAAAGGCCTAAATTACTTTAGTTTCTAATCTCATTCAACCACCAAACGAAAATTCAATCAAATGAAATTCAGGCACCAAATTCAATTCTTCACAAATCACCAATTAAGATATCGACAACAATTTGCAAATAAATTTATATACCTTTCTTGAACCTTTTCATTTGATGGACTTTCTATTGAGCTTGTTCGATGATGGAGGTGCGCTAATGAAATTGGTGAGAAATCCATTTGGATTGCCGCTAGAATTCGCAGGGATGACATTGGCATTGGACTTGACCAGGACTGGGACAACGACAGTGGCAAGTTGTGATGTCGCACAATAGCAGAGAGCAGTGCTATTGCTAGGCTCACTAGCAACATTGCTGCTAGGTTGACAAACACCGCCACACAGCTAGCTACTGCAGGATTTCTTAACAGCGGTGCTGCTACAAGGTAAGAACCGGTGAAGAGGAGAACATTTTGGTGAAAATTATGGATGGGTATGAAGTTTCATTTCAATTAGAAAAGAAAAAAGAAACAGACCTGGTGAAATGGCGAGACCAAGACCAACTCGAGCTGCCGGTTGGATGACAGAAATGACAACTGCTTGAGTTAGGGAGTATGGCGATGCAGCAGAGTTGATCGGTGGAGAAGAACTAGAACGGATCAACGGCAGCAGGTCTGGGGAGATGGAGACGGCGGCGATATGAGCTAGAGACACGAAACATGATCGGGAAATTGAAATGGATGGTCTGCTAGGATGGAAACCTGTGACAAGGTGATGAGGGAGGTGCTGACCAGCGAAGGAGAACCGGAGCCAACCATTTGACAAGAGAAGAAGTAGCTGGTGCCTCTAGTTGCGAGCAGGGAGCAATGCATGCTAAACTGGAGCTGCTAAACGGCGAGACGCCAGTGAAGTTGCTGAATGGCACAAATCTGGTGAGGTCGGTGTAGTTTGGTGCTGCTGGAGAATTGGGTTCTGGGAATGAGGAAATTAATTTGGTTTGTTTAAGGAATAGAATGGTTAAAAAAAAAAAAAAAAAAGAGGGTGAGGTAAGGTGGGTGTGCAAAGTTACTAATTTGAATTAAAATTTGTTGGAAATCTTGGCAGTCTTGATGGACAAGAATTGGTTTGGAAGGATTCTGTTAGATTTTGGGAAAGTTTTGAATTGGTGAATGGATTAGGGAAATTTTGCAGAGGAGAAGGAAAATGAAAAATTGGTGGTTTAAATAAACAGTGCTTTTGAAAGTAGTATTTGGAAGAGTTAGAAGATGAAACAACTAAAGAGTCAGAAGTATTTGAATTTTGCTAATGCTCTGGTTCGCTAGTCAGCTTTGACTTTAATCTCTTGTTCTCTCTCTTCCACCACCATTCGTCACCTGAAGAAAACTGAATTTTAGGCCTTGGCACGTTGGACAATAAAGTGATTAAGAGGGGGGTTAGTTTTTATATATGATTTTGGACCTTAAGGCCAAAATATATATAAAAGGGGTAATTGTTTGTGTTCAAATTTAACAGTCAGGCCCAACCCATTAATTATAAACCACATGATTTAAAGTTAATTAGTGGAAATAGAAGTGGGGAGTTGAAAATTAGAAGTGGTATGGGATGATGACAGTTATTCAGAGGAGATGGGTGGTTATCTGAGGAAATAAAAAGGAAAAAGAGATAGGAAGAGAAAGGACAACAACCAACAACCAACAAAAAAGCTACAGCAAAAGAAAGAATTTCTAAAGCAATTTTCTTTAATTTATAGTTTATTTCCAGCATTTGCTTTTAATTTACTGTTAAAATTTCAATTCCGTTGTTTTATCAACATTTCCCTTTTAATGCAATATTCTCATTTTAATTAAGCCTTTAATTTCTAATTCTCATAAATTTCCAATCTTATTTATTGGCATTTTTTGAATCTAAGTGGACTGTGGCTAAGGAAACTTGGTGATCCACAATTCAATATGATATTAGAAGTCAATAGGCGTAAAGATTTCGATTCGCGTACCTCACACGCGTGGCACGCTCGAATTCTCAAAAATTCACCAACAGATACTCAGAATTTTTTACCATGGTACATTTGAATTTTCAATAGCAATCAGTAAGTAATTAATTTAAAAGTAACAGTAATTATAGAATAATTATAGTAAAAGATTTTATTGTAGTAATTACATAGATTACAATACGATTAGGGAAACAAGAAAACTTAATGTTGAAGAAGATAGATTTTGCTAGTTAGGATTGATAAAAAGACACAGGGCCTGTTGAGTGATAAACTGAATGAGCATGTACATGAGATACCATTTAGTTTAAATACTCTCTAAGAGATAATTGCTCTATCACTGTTACGTTTCAGTAACTGTTGCTCTATTCTTTAAGATAGATCAACTGCTAATAACATCTAGCAACTACTATCTCTCTAAAATTTTTATAGCTATCTGGAATATCAATTGTTTCTAATTTTGGTTTGTAAATCTCTATAAATTTTATTGTTCAGCTTATACTTGAATATTAATGAGTCACTTGACAATTGTGACTCAAAAATATTACAGTGCAAACAATACCCATGTATACAATTTGATTAAAAATCAAATTGTATGAATAAAAAATATATTTGTGCCTCTATTGTCTGAAACTTGAAATTCTACGGTCAGGAAAAAAATTTTAAAAAATAAAATATAGATACTCTCTAGGGTTGAGCACGGTTCGGGGGAATCCGGGGATTTAAAAATCTCCAGAACCGAACCGAATTTCGGGGATTTTAAAATTAAATCTTTGGAACTGTACCGTGATATAATAATCTCTGTACCAATCCGTTCCAATTTTTCGGGACGGTTCGGTACGGAGATTCGGACCTAACGGGATGGTTAGATACGGAACGGAATGGAACGGATATTTGGAGATTTTTTATTTTTAAATAATTAAAATATATATATTTTCATCTTAAACTAATTTGTAGTATCTCAAAATTTCTTAAAATTTTTATTATATTTTTACTTTATTTATGATTAAAATTATAAAAATTTCATCTTAAACTAATTTGTAGTATATCAAAATTTCTTAAAATTTTTATTATATTTTTACTTTATTTATGATTAAAATTATAAAAATTAATGCTTAAAATTGATTGAAAATAAACTATAATATATGATACTATAAATTTAACATTATCACTAATGAAATTATAAGTATCAATAATAAATTAATAATATAATGGTCTTAAATTTTTGAATGTGAGATTACAAATTTAAATCTATTAAAGAAATAGCATCAAATTTTTACATAAAATCATTACATTATTTAATGATTGACTTAATTAATTATATTGACCAATTAAAAAAATTGATAGAATTATCACTGTTTTAAAGTTATATAATCAAATCAATATTATTTTATTATTGCCCAAAATTAAAAAATTTCTCATAAGACAAAATAATTATTATTTTTTTTTAGTTTTTAACCATGATATATTATTAATACTAGGATTATACAAATTATTAAATTTTTATGAAATTTTAAAATAATATTAGTACTATACAAATTATTAAATTTTTTTTTCAAAGTTTAGCTTACACTTATAAAGTTGTAATGTAATAACTAATTTGAAACTGAAATTTTATAATTAATAAAATATAAATTTTACTTATATATTATTAAATTTCTTTAAAATATATTGCTAATTCAATATTAAAATATGTGTGTATGGGGGTGTGTGTGTATATATATATATATATATATATTAAATCGGTTCTAGTTTCGGTTCGGGACAGTTCGGTATGGTTCTTGGTACGGATAATTACTAATATCCAGAACCGTATCAAAAAATAATTTCGGAACGGTTCGGTTCGAAAAAAGTCAAATGGTCAACGGATATTTTCGGTTCTGGATATTTTCAGTTCGAATTTTCGGTATGATTCGTTATTTTCGACTCCCGTGCTCAGTCCTAAATTACTCCCTTATATGATAACTCCACGGGTGAAAATAATTTTTGACAGACAAAATTAATTTACCCTTGCACTGAACCAATAACTAAAAAAATCATAATCCTCCTTCAATTCTAATTTTCTTAAACTGAATCATTCTCAAACAAATTTTGAGATTAAAATTTTTCAAATACTTGATATTTATTCCAAAATTTTCAAAACTTACGAATTGACCAAAAAATCTCAAAATTTACCAAAAGCCCGTTGATTTTCTCTCTCCTTTTCCTCTTGTCCTTTTTCTTCTTTTTTCTTCTCTTCCCTCTCCGATCTGCTCTTGTCTCACCACCACCGGCCGCCGCTTCTGCTTCCTTAGGTCCGGCCGTCGCCCCCTTATCGCCGTCCAGCCGGCTGCCGGCGTCGTACGCCCCTGAGGCTGCTGTTTTCGCCCATGGATCGCGCATCCGGTCCATTGTTCACCCGCCGGATCATGCGACACAGACAACCAGCACCATCACTAAACTCGCGCCCTTGCCTGGTCAACACCTGCCTCTGCTCCTCTGTCCGCCTGAGTCGCTGCATCTACAACTCCAACAGGTGATACTCGATTTCTTGATGGTTTTTACAACCCGATCTTAACTTTTCTTTTTATTTTTCTGTTCTTTTTTAATTAATTATTATAATAATAATAAAACAATAATTAGTAAAAGATTCCATAAATTTTTTATTTTCTGCACATAAAAACTACAAAAACAATTAAGTTTTGGCACATGATTACCAAAAATTAAGGTAAATCCTAAAAAACTTTGAAAAAAAAAAAATTTAGCGAGAAGAGAAGATTTTAGACTAGAATTTAGAGAAAAAAGTCATTTGTTCATTGTAAATTAAATTAACTAATTAACCTGTAGTTATTTAACAACTGTGGACCATGAAATATTTTCAACTTTAATCTTAGCCTGAAAATAACAATAAATCCATATAAATTAAATTTATTCTTATTAATTAGATTAAAATTTACAATAAACAAAAACAAGTTTGGGCTAGGAAAAATTTATGAGAATTGAGAAATTAGAGATAAATTATAAATTTAAACCAGAAATCCTTAGGGAATTTCGGTCTGTTTGGATTTAATGGACTATTGTGTTTGGGAAAAACTGTGGAGTTGTAGGGTTTAAACTATGGATACTAGTGACTTTAGGAAGAAATTATTTTGGCAACTAATCATTTTGATATTTTTGCTTGAAATCATTTGTGAACTTAATTTCAAGAAATAAATTTGAGTCAAAATAAATTTACTTACATTTGTTATTCGCAGGAACCATGATTTCTTCGTCTTTGGTATCTTCACCAACTCCTTTGCTGTGGATTTTGCACTCTTCATCTGGGTGAGTAATTCACCAATAAACTATTCCTTACATCTATAGCTGCAGCAGCGGATTCCATAGGCAAAACTTAGGCTATGGAGCACAATCATTCTCTCATCACTGGACAACAATGCATCACTCAATGGAGCACCTTCAAAGACATTTTTCTTCATTCCTCGATGAGTTATCCTACAACATTTATTCTCAAGCTTTTGAGAACTAGATTCTAGACTTATTGATTGAATTGCTTAGAACAATTGAATATTGTTGAATAAATCTTGATTTAATGCAAAGCCACTTAGACCATTTTTATGTCCATGTCTTCATATGAAAAGGCTTGAGGTCTGTGGCATTTGTAAATATTCTTAAGATGAATTTATTACCCTTGTTGATGATGATTGAATCATGCAGCCATTGCATTGAACATGTGCACAGATTCACTACAGCCATTATTATCTTATCACACATGCAGTTAAGACATTTGCATAATTGGTCATAGAGGCTTGATGTTTACTTGTTATTGATTTTGATCACTTGCTGTTGATTTTAATCACTTGCTATAGCCTGAGACCATTTGTGTTACTGTAGTATTGCAGATATTTTGTTAAGATATTGAAAACTAGAAAAAGTTTAGAAACATTGAAACACAAACTAACTAAAATAAAATAACAAACATAGAAACAAAAAAAAGTGGCTAATAGGCCTATTTCTTTATTTATGCACAAAAGTGGCTAAGGAGCCCACCTACAGTAGAATAATAATATAGTCATAGGATTGACTTTATATCATCCCCAAGTCTATATAGAAAATTCCTTATAAGCATTATAGACCTATGTTACCTTTATTTTTTTTACTTATGCTCTACCTTTTTTCATATTATAGGAAAAACTCTTTTCAGGTACTTCACTATGAAATATAATTCACTAATAGATATCATTTGTAGACTGCTATGCGTTTGACACTGTTGACATTCCTTAGTGTACCTGATACAATCTTTCAAGATGGTTAGCAAGTCATAGCCATATCTTCTGATGAGTCCTTCTATCTTTACTCCAGTTTAGTGATCAACACATACTTCTATGCACTTGTTGTATAATTTCCAATGCCTTTGATATGCTTAGGCACCTTAAAAGTAAACCATCATACTCTTTCTTGTAGAGATCACCCTCTAGCATGACATAATTCTGTGCTTGTACTTTTATTTTGTACGGCATTCTTCTGCTTGGATTATCTAAGTATTTCTTTAAGTCAGCTCTCCAGTCTCTAGCAATACCGATGTTTATGTTTAATATATCAACTTGAATGAATTTGCGAGGTGCTTTCTCTAGGTTGTGCATCTGTAAAATTTCTTCATCTTCAACAGGCTCCTCCTTATAAATTACTTCAACTCCATAGGCACCACGGAATTCTTCCACTTCTAGTATGTCAATAGTTTGCAGCACATATACTTTGAACACGATAGTTGCAACTACTGCCAACTCTTCTTTAGTGTATTTGGCCATGCATCTCCTCAATGATGACAGAATCAGCCATCAGCCTATATGGCATGATGGCAGTGTATTTGAGAAGTATCTTTGCTTGTTTTCTTGTTTTCTTAGTAATGGTTGCAGTCATCTTGATGGCTTTAAGAATTCCATCTTTCTTTCTACCAGTGAATTTGATAAGGCTGCAGTTGAAATGATAGTATCTAGCCTCCACAGCATCTGAATAAGCAGTGAATGGCTGTTGATCTGTCTAAACTACTTCTACATCATCTCCCTTCCAAAACAGTAATTGTTGGTGGAAGGAGGATGGAACGCGCCAGTTGGAATGAATCTAGTCTCTCCTTAGCAAAATATTGTAATTGGTAGATGAGTTAACCACAAAGAAAGCAGATAAAGATGACTTACTTCCTTCTGTGATTTTCATAGGCAGAACTTCTAAGGTCTTAGTGAGCTCCCTAGTAAAAGCTGACGTTGCTACTTCTGTAAAAATCAAATCTTCTTTAGTTTTTCTCAAGCTATGCAGCATCCTCAGTGGCATGATGTTTACTGTCGACCAATTATCTATTAGAACTCTAGTGATTAGATTCATATTTACATGTGCCTTTATATATAGTGGTTTTATGTGTTGTGTCATCATAGTTGATAGCTTCTCAAAAATAATTTTCTTAGGCTCGTGAAGACTAGCTGCCTGTATTGTGACTCCACTATGAAAATCTTCCTCCATAGGAAATGTTACCTCCCAAGCCTTAAGAACTTGGATATCGATCACCTCTTCTTCTGTAAGCTTGAATTGAAAACTGACTGATAGTACTATTGTTGCAGTAGCACATTCATAGAGAACAGAAATACTCCCACCATGAAACTATTATGCTCTTTGAACTGGTGCTTCCTATGGATTCAACATTATCCTAGCTTATAGCCACAATAAACTCCATAGGAATGTCAGCATTAGGGGTTTTAAAGAAGAATACCTTTTAGTTGAATTTACTAGAAGGCTCCCCTAAAATATCTTCATCATCAGAAAACTCCAAGTCCTTAGTAGCCTTTCTCCTAAACTTGCTTCTATTTACATCTTTAGGGTGGATCAGCTTGTCTTCTAGCTTTAGCTCTTTGTCTTTGCAATATGCATTTCTGAGTCCTAGTGAGTGGCTTGGAAAACTTTTTTTGTTTGACTTGCTACCACTTCTGTGTTGGTTTTGCACTAGGTAGAACAATGAGACGAGCCTGACTCCTCTAAAACTTGTACTGATTATTCTTCCTTGGTGAATTTTCTGATAGCTTATCTCTATGGATAGTTAGATTAGACTTAGGAATCAAAAGGCTGGAACTTTTCTCCCCAGGAATCTTCGGTGGACTTTTGTCTTTCCAATTATCATATGAAATCACTAGGGACTTAAGATTAATGGCTATAGAGTTGATGGTAGCCATTAGTGGAAATAGATCCTCATTTATGAGCATGAATTATTTCTTTTCAGGGAATTTCAGTACTCCATTCTATCATGTATCACATTAAGGAATCCCTAGCAAGTGTTAGTAGAATGATTTCAAGAGTTGTGATATTGAAAGTAATCCTTGCTTTTGGTTTCCTCCCTAGTTGGAAGTTTATGACCCACAAGCAACTTGATGAATTTTTCTTTTAGTAGAAAATCAAATATCTTATCAGTCTTGGAGACGTCAAATATGTACTGCTACTGTTGGCTATTGGAAGAAAATGGTGACTTTTTCTATGCCTCTGTTGTCTTTTTCACTAATGAAGGACAAATATAGGTACTTGAATTAGCCATGTCTGCCACTGCAACCTCATGACTAGAAACTTCCTGGAAGTAAGTTACCATGGCAACTCTCTTCCTATGATTTTCCTTTTGGAATAGTTCCTCATACTCTGTAATCTTAGCAGCCAATTCATAGAAATCCCTAAACTTCATGCCTTAGAATTTCTTTCTCAGATTTATGTCCAAGCCTCTTTGACCCATCTTTACGAACTCAGGTTCTGGCAGAAAAATTGTACAACAGTTCCTCATCTTCTTGAACATTGCTATAAACTTGTCAACAGTCTCTCTAGCCCTTTGAGTTACTCTAGACAACTCTGCTATGTATACTTCTAACTCATCTCTAAAGAACTGAGTATGGAAATATCGCTTCATCTCCTGCCATATCAGGATAAAGTCCTTAAGTAAAGTTGCATGCCAAGTGAATGCAGCAATAGTAAGTGAATTGGGGAACAGTTTGAGTTTGAAATTGGAGAAGTTCTCATAGTTGGCAAGTTCTCCACACTATATGGTGGACCTCACAATGTGCTCAATTGCAGAGTGGCCACCCTCTTCAGAGAAAAGAGTAAAATCTAGAATTCTATATCCCTAGGATACGGGTTCTTATGATCTATAGCAACAAGATATGGTTTATGGAATTTTGGACGACCTATTTATCTAAGGCTAGGCCCGTATAACTCTTGCATAGCATCCCCGTACAATTTCAATATCCATAGCAGGTTGCTCTTTGGGGACTTGTTGTGGAACAAGCTGTGGAAACCTATTGACTGTTAGTGTCAAAGTCTCTAGTCCTTCTCCAGCAAAACTTGTGTCATGAACAGAAGCAGTAGGAGCAATAGGATGATTAACTGGATTAGTACTAGCATGCAACTATTTTAAAATTTGCCTTGGATTGTTAATAGGTATAGTCCTTGATTCCTCCCTCTTGTGACGGGTAGATAGCATTCTTCAAAGCGGTGAGAATCACCAACCTCCTATTGAGTAAATGATTGTCCCCTGAGTTCTTTTGAATGTTGCTTAGTAGGCATATTGATATTAGCCTGCCTAGGGCTTTGTGGTGGAGGTAACATACTAGATAGCGCTTGGTGAATCATGTCTTGACCTCTAACACATGCTTCATACACATATCTAGTTTGTTTATTTAATCCATCTACTAATATTTGTAAATTATTAGTATGAAGAGTGACATTAACATATTGAAGAATATTACCTTGATTTGCAATAACAGGACCTGTTGAAATCTTTGGTTCCAATATATTGTCTTAGTGAACTGGCTGTGGTGAAGCAAACTCACACTCAACTTGCGCTCTACAAGCTGTGGAACGAGTCCTTCCTGCATAATTGTTGCAGTGTCATCTTGCAATTCTTGGGAACCAGCAACGACATCTTTTTCGACATTTCTTGTTGTTGGTGCCATGAGAATGTCACATCGAGCTTGCCAAAAAATATTATTGGTTGTAATTTTTGGCTTGAGGGCAATTTGGTAATTACTCGTGTGTACCATGTGCGATGAAAGTGCACGAGCCTGTGAATTATATCTTTTTGACTTCTTATCAATGGACTGTGGATATTCATATTTTCTTACCACAGTACGTCTGAATTCTCAATAGCAATCATTAGGTAATTAATTTAAGAGTAACAGTAACTATGGAACAATTATAAAATGAAAAGATTTTATTGCAGTAATTACGGAGATTACAATAAGCTTAGGAAAACAAGAAAACTAAAGATTGAAAAATATGTTTTGTTTGTTGGGGCTGATAAAAAGACAGAACCTGTTGAGCGATGGATTAGTTGGGCCTATACATGAGATATCATTTAGTTTAAATATTTCCTAAGAGATAATTGTTCCATGACTGCTAAGTTTCAATAACTATTGCTCTACTTCGTAGGATAAATCAATTGCTAGTAACCCCCTAATAACTGCTATCTCTTTGTAATTGTCTATAATTATTTGGAATATCAACTGTTTCTAATCTTGGTCTGTTGTTCAGCTTGGACTTGAATATTAATGAGTCCTTTGACAATTTTGACTCAAAAATACTAGCGATTTCCACAAAAATACCTAAAAAAGAGAACTATTTTATATTTATACCCTTACTTTTAAATTATTAAAAAAATATCTTCACATCATTTTTTTTTAAACTTTTATACGCCTTTTAACTTTTATAGAAGGACACTTGCCCTGACTTGCATAGCCAACATATTGGATGGGTAACAAAACATGGTTTTAGTCCTTCATGGTAGCAAATTATACTATCTTTTTTTTTTTTTTTGTTTTTTAAATTACACTAATTTAAAAAGAAAATTTGTGCATGGTTTCATTTTTTTTTTGTAAAAATTAGTATGTACACGTAATTAGATTCTTGTTTAACCTTTTTTATATGGTGGAATGTTTAATTTTTTTTTAAATATTAATTTAAATCATACTATTTTTTTTTCTTTTGTACAAATGTTCTTTTTAAGCATTTTTAAATATAATACAAATATTTCCAAAATTATTTATACAAGGTAGATTATAGATATCAGTTCAATACAGGCAGAAAAATAAGTTCACACAGGCTCTAACCTAGGACCTCTAAATTGGCTAGCATCATTGGCTTTATTAGTATGGAGTATGAAAAAACATGAGTTGCTGAAATTTAATCCTCCATGCTCCATAAATGCAACTACAAGAAAAATAACTTACTTTTTTTTTATTGCAATAAATTATATTTGATTTTTATACTTTAATAAAATATATTATTATACACATATATATTTGTATAAAATGATAATAATATAGAAACTGAACCAATAGATAATATGTGTGTATATATATAATTAAAGGTTAGTGTGCCACACATAATCATAATTTTTTTTAAAGATCGTATTATAAATAAGGATTTTTTTTTATAATAAAATTAGTTTTAGTGTTGACAAAATAAAATTCATAAGTTGAAAATTAGTTTTAAAAAAATATTAATATCATATTTTAATTTATAAAAAGGAAATATTTTTAATTAATAAATAGTAAACAATATATATATGACAGATATATTCTGAGTATATGTGAAGTATATGATAATGCAATTCTTACTCACTTTTGCATATTTAGATTTGAAATCCTATTATTTTCCTTCTTTTGTATAGATATAGATATAGATATAAAACAAGTATTTGTATATCACAATGGACATAGGCATGAAAACATAAATTATATTAAGTTGTAATGCTAATACTAAAATAAATTAACAATCAATCGATAATCAACCATAAAATACTAAAAATCAACTTATAAACAACCAACAATTAGCCTAATCAATCTCTAATCAAGCAAAATACAACCTAATTCTCAAACTATTCTATCATCTCTCTGGAATTATATTATTTTAGAAATATTAATGCTAAAATATGAAAATACTAACAAGCAACCTAAAAATATCAACAATCAACCTATAATTAGCCATAAATCAACCTCTGATCTAAAAAAAAAAGAAAGCAGTATCTTAGCAATACTAATGCTAAAATACACAAAAATCAACAATCGACTTATAATCAACCTGCAATTAACCTATTATCAACCAATAATCAATCAGTAATTAATCATAAAATTATATTATTTTAGAAATACTAATACTAAAATACAAAATCAACTAAACATATACATCAAATCAACCAAACATTAATTAAATATATAACTAAAATTAACCATACATATACTCGAATATTCATTTGTATCCAATAATCATTTTCATTTTTCTTTAAATTTAAATATGTTATATTTAAATTTAATAAATTATCATTACCAACAACAAAGATTAGAAATATTAACTAATATAAAACAAGTATTTTTATATCACAATGAACATAAGCAAAAAAAACATAAACTATATTGAGTTGTAAGGCTAATGCTAAAATATGCAAAAACTAACAATCAATCGATAATCAACTACAAAATACCAAAAATTAACTTATAAATAACCAATAATCAACCTAATCAACCATAAAATCAACCTTTACTCAATCAAAAAATAACCTAATTATTAAGTTATTTCATCGTCTTTTTGAAATTGTAGTATTTTAGAAAGACTAATGCTAAAATATGAAAAAACCAACAATCAACTTGTAACCAACCTTTGATCAACAAAAAATACTAGCATTTTAGCAGTATTAATGTTAAAATATGCGAAAACCAAAAGCATGTAATCAACTTATAATTAACCTTTTATCAATCAACAATCAACCTATAATTAACTACAAATCAACCAAAAGACAACTAAATCTTAATCTATTTCATCATCTCTCTCAAATTGCAGCATTTAAATATATATTAAGTATATGCCAAAAATAAATGCTTTTATTTTCCTTGAAGACTTAACACCCTCAACTTTTTTCTTTAAAACACCGTTAACATTCTTTATTATTATTATTATTATTATTATTATTATTGTAAATCATCATCAATCATAGACACAATATTATTTTCAATATATGAATATTTTAAAAGTAATTAAGAGTTAAATTAAATGTTTATCCTATTTTTTATTTTCTATTTTTATAAATAAAAAAGAAAATATGACATGTGTAGGCGAAAGAAAAAATGTGGCATGCATAGGTGAAAGAAAAAATGTGACAAGTGTATGTGAAAGAAAAAAAATGTGACATGTATAGATAAAAGAAAAACGAAAATGTGACGTGTGCAAGCGAAAGAAAAAAGAAAATGTGACATATGTAAGTGAAAGAAAAAAGAAAATGTGAAAATGTGACATGTGCAAGTGACTAAAAAAAAATCAACAAAAAGTTTTTTGTATTCACAGTTAATAGCATATTTTAAGTATATTTTATGTATATTTTAAGTTTATAATGAGTATATATTAGGTATATTTTAGGTATATCATAAATATTATCAGAAATGAATTATTTTTTCTTCTTTGTAAACTTAAGACCCTCAACTTTTTTCTTTAAAGAAGCATCGTTAACATTCTTTTTTTAATGTGAATTATCATCAAGCATAGACACAATATTAATTTGAATATATGAATTTTTAAAAGTATTTGAGAGTTAAATTAAATGTTTATTTTATTTTTTATTTTCTTTTTCTATAAAGAAAAAAAGAAAATGTAACATGTGTAGGTGGAAAAAAAAAAGTGACATATATAGATGAAATGTGACATGTGTAAGTGCAAGAAAAAAAAAAGAAAGAAAATATGACACGTGTAAGTAACATAAAAAAAATATTGAAAATATGACATGTGTAAGTGATTAACACAAACACTTATAATTTATTTCATAAATATGACTAACTATCCAAATATATATATTACCAAATTCTATTTTACATATAAAAAATCCATTGTTAGCAGTGCAATTGCCTTACCCATAATTATGTAATTATCAAATGGGTAAAATGGTGATAGTTTAAATATTTACAATCAAGACACACACTGATTAATACAACACCAGCAACCTCTGTGAACTTATTAATGTGCACGCCAATTCATACAACACACAAAAAAAAGCAACAGTTTTTAAAGTCTGCAATTAGCAATTTAAGATTTTCTCCATTTCTTTGGCGTCACTGTGTTCCATTTACTACCATAGCTATTTATAATTTTGTGAGTTTTTTTAATTGTTTATCCCTTTAACTCCAACATATATATCTCCCTAAATCAAATTCCTATAATTTTATTCATTTAATTAATTATATTAAATAGTAATATAAATGTACATAAGTTCTTGAGGATTTGATACTTGCTCAAATTTAGTGGCAACAACTCTCTCTTCATTCCCACTTAATTGCACTCTCAGCACACGAAAATTTATGCCACCAAGATCCAATGCATAAAGCAATATTTTCTTATTCCTTTCAACAAATAAAAAGCACTCCATCAGCTGCTAAAATAAAAAAAAAATGAAATTTGACTTTTGAAATTACCATCTTGATAAACTATCAGCATAGTTTAGTATCATCTTCAAATCATTACCACCATTAGCCGCAAGTCCAGTTGTGGCAACCGACATTGCTATAGAGGATGAGATCAAATAATGTGAAGGAAAAAGTAAAAAAAGAAAATTGTGAGGTTGATACTGAAGAGACTGAGAAAATATAGATGTTACATGATGGGCGATGGCGGGTGATGATTTGAATGATTTGGCAAGCAGTGATGATTGAGAGAGACTTGAGGTTGTGGCGATCAGTGGTAAAGAGAGGGAAGAGAAAGAAAGTTCAGCTAAAATTTTTAACAAAAAGTAAAAAAATGAATACAAAAATATAAAAAGCTTAAAAAACAAAAAACATAAATTACAGAAAAGTAATGATTCAGAAAACAATGTAAAAATATAAAAAAAAAATATAAAAATATAATGATTCAGAAAACAATGTTAAAATATAAAAAAAAATATAAAAATGAATAAACAGTGTAATTTCCTCAAAATATTATGATGCAAATACTCTCATCACTTCTCACGTCCAAAATCATCACAGGGCTCTTTCTCTCTTTTCTTAGCTTTATTTTATGTGTCTACCTATGGGTCTATTGAATTACTATCTAATCCGAGCTAGGTTGTTAAGTCCTTAGAAAATATTATTTAAATCTGAAGTTGGAATATTTGTTTTTAATTGGATATCTTTATTTTATTTATTTATTTTAAGCTTTTTGTTTAGCTTTTACAATATAATTGCGTTTATTAGCAATTTTCCTTAGCTTATATGTTAATTTTTTGTGAGCTTCAATAACGCCTTTTTTAAAATATTTTTTATTAGCTAATTATCAGCTAACAAATTGATAAAGAAACATATTTTATTTGCTTTTGTTGAAATAATTATTCTTGGGTAAATAGTACTAAAAGTCACTAAATTTTAGTGATTTTTTTTCAACGTGGTCACAAAAGAATAAATATATATATATATATATTTTTTTTACCAATAAATACCTAAAATTTTAAAGTTTTTCACATGAAATTCACTGTTCGGAATCCAAATTTGAGAGCTTGACGTGGGATTCCACATAAGTATGCCAATGTCAGTATGACACATCAAAATGGCTCCCGCTTTAATTTTTTTGTTGTATGTGCAATCTAATTTTTCAAACTGAAATTAATACTGCTACTATTTATATTCCTGATTTATTCTCATAATACTTTTAAGAAATTACAATTTTATAAATTATTGTAGATTTATATTGTTTTATTTATCATTTAATGAAATATTTAGTTTAATCTCAAAAAAATTAAAAGTTAATTTTTTAATTCTCAACGTTATTAACAACCACTTTTATTCCTCTCAAAAAAAAAAAAAAAAAAAAAAAAAGCTTAATATACAAATTTATTTATGGGCTATTATAATAGCAATATATCATTGTTAATATAATCTGTGTTTAATTGCAGTTAAAAATAATATTATAATTAGGGCTGCGAGTATTTCTTCTCTTCTGGCGGTGTCGAAATGGTGAAATTACAGAATATTTATATTTAATGGACATTATAAAATAGTATAACCTTACCTCTCACAAATAAGGAGAATCTCTACAAGTTCAATTAATATATTTCACTTTATTCTTTGTAAAATATTGTCTATTCTTATGTCAACCAAGTAATATTAAATAATTTTTAGTTTGAATTCCCACTTCTGCGTTGCATATTCTCAAAGTTCTTTTCTAATTGTGTGAAGATTTATGAACCCGAACACTTATAAATGGGCAGATGTTTAAATTCGCTTTGCACAAAATCAATCAGCTTATGTTAAACCTAACACCTACTTACTTATAAACTCTTTATATATTTTTGTATTTTTCCAATGTGAGATTTCTTCTCCACATTAACTCTTCATTTCATTTTTTTTTTTTTTTGATTTAACAAATTGAGTTTTGAATCAATGACATTAGAATATTTTTCTTGTAAATTTGAATATTAATCAACGTTTAATTAATAAAAAAAAAAAAAAATCTCAAACCATTTTCCATAGAATTTTTGGTGAATATACTTCATTATAGATGAGCCATTAAACTTGTTGAATAATCAGATTGGGCCAATTGTACCAACCTCCGAGTTTAGGTTCAGTTAATTTCGAAATGTCAAGCCCGTTCATTGAGCCATCCTGGCCCAATTATAAATTGTTACAATATATATATATATATATGTGTGTGTGTGTGTGTGTGTGTTATAATATAAAATATAATGTTAATGAAATTTCTCTTAAGTTTCTTCTCTGTTAACTTGTACAAGTTGAAAAACTTCCTGGAAATTGCCAGTTATAATGATTTCTCAATATAATTGCAGATTTTTTGGAGAATATCATTAGCAACCAGGCTACATAAGCATTGACTCTGTTTGATCTGTGTTCGTATATCAAATTGTATTTGATAACATGAATCAGAGATGAAAGTCACAGTTAAAAAAAAAAAAAAAAAAAAAAAAAAAAAAAACTCATTTGGTTCGCAGAATGGAATAAAAAACAATTAGAATAGGTACTCCATTATAAATTTGGAAAATATAACATAAATATAATAAATTATTGATATATATTTAAAACTTCAAATAATAAATTGTAATTATAAATTTGCAATAATTACTCTATGCACAATAACTATTTTATTCCAATATTATTTCATGCTATTCTATGAGCCAATATGATTTTCTATCATTTGTTGATGGTTTCATACTTCTCATTAATGAAAAGAAAGAAAAATGGTAAAGAAAGGAAGGGGTCAAGGTATAAAAAAGAATGCTACAAGTTGAAGTGTGAAACTTACATGCAGGCAGCCGTATCATTTACAATTACATAATGAATTTCTCTTAGATGAAAATATCTGTCTGCTTTGATTGAGCTTTGAGGTCTTTCAACTTCTTCAGTATGTTGGTGAAGTAATCCTGTAAATATTTCTCCAGTGTGACTATATCTTTTGAGTCCACGCCAAGGAGGTTATATATTTCAGTCATAGGAGCAGAGAAAACAGTATCACTTGTTAGAACCTGTAAATGCCACACCGAAGAAATTAGTGCTTCAGATAATGCATAAATAACATAAATTGCAATATATTGCTAATATATATGCTTAAATTTATTACAAATAACAGCCCTTAGGTAACAGATTAAGAATTTTTTTTTTTAAACAACGAATAATAGCTACTTGTTATTTGGTTAAGTGGACTTAAATCTAGTTCTGGAAATAGCTCATATTTGAAATTTCTTCTAAAACCAATTTCAGGCTCATAAAAATAAAATTGCAAGTAGTTATTTTCCATTGGTTCAAAAAGATTTCTCTTTATTTTTGGTCCAAAATATGCTATTTGCACTAGCAATGCCAAACTAGCCCTCAGTGCATGAGGCAGTAAATTAGCCTATTTTCAATATGCTTCATGCAACATGGCTAGAAAGTTTATAGGAGCATGAATTTATTACCTCTGAAAATGCCAATCTATCAGCAACATCATTTGTCCATTCGAAAAAACGAGTCAGCTGACGTGTGAATCTTAAGACAGAAACTGGTACAGTAGTAACATTTGCATCCTGCCCTGCTAGCCTTTCACACAATGTGATGACCTAAAGCCAAGACAGCATGATTAGCATACAAGAAACAGAATGCACCATTCGCTTTAGCTCAATGAAAATGAAAATTCACATCATCACATGAGAAGAAAACCTATAGCTCAGAATGTCCGCCTAATCACACTGGCTAAAATGGCTACCAGATTATACACAAGCTGATAAAAGGATATTCAGAGATCATTTTTAGAAAGCAAAGCAAAGCATCATTTTTAGAAAGCAAAGCAAAGCAAAAACTATCTGCTTTAGTGACAACCTGAAACAGTCCAAATTGACAACAAAGCTGGTAGTAATATAAAATGGTTTAGCAGAACAATATTGATATATGCTTTATCAATACTTTTGTTTAATAGTTTACCTCCTGGCTTGTCCATGCTCTAGGACCAGCAAAAGTAAGAAGCTTCCCGTTAATGCTCTCATTCCGCAATGCTATAAATGTCAATCGAGCTATATCCTAAATGTGAAAATGCAGAAATGTGCTTAATTAGAAAGCAAGTATAGAAATATTATGATTTAGCTGTTTCCACAAACTAATAACAGAAGCTATCACAAAAATAGAACCTGGGTGTCCATGTAAGCGATTCTTGTGGGGGCATCTGTTCCCCAAACAGATTTTTCTTCTAGTATAGGTACTGCATATTGCCCAATAAGGCCCTGATAAATTAGCAACAAGCATTTGGACTTAACAATTGGATAATAACATCAAAAGATAATGTGAAGGCAAATAACAAAATGCATAATTGGGAAGAATTGCTCAAGCATGTATGAATATCAATAGAATGACTACTAACTGTTGCATGGCATCATGCTCCAGACCAGAGTCCATCCAGAGAACATGAACCTGCTTGAATGTTCATATGTATAAATTTTTAAGCACATAAATATAGAAACTATTTACACACACAATCGTTCCAAAAAATTTCAAAACATTCATGCTCACAAGCATATCTCAAAAATTTGTTATTTATGTTTCCAAATGGGGAAAGAATGAATTAGGAGGGGATGAAGATTAATCAATAAAAAGGACTTGGGGGCCAACACGAAAGGTCAAGCTGATAGATAAAACACTGATAGATGTAAATCAGTGGTGGTGTAATACATATAGTCAGATTCAAACCCTCGCTCTTTGTTTGATTGTTTTGAAAGTTCTGTGCGATACCCATGACCTACATTATCTTACAAGAAGCAAGCTCACTCAATTCAGGAGCTAAGGGGACATGAGAATTGGGCAAAATACGACTCCTAGCAAACTTCATCTTGTAAAAAAATAAAAAAGCTAGCGCAATGTCCTAGTGGTCGACCACTGTACTAATGGTGCAAATGGTTAGCTTCCTTTAAAGTTAAAAACAATACAAAAAGGCCGAATGCATATTTCAATACATCGTACTTTTGCAAAAAAAAGTGGTGTGGCACCCTGAATTTTTAAAATAGTCTATTTAACCCCTAAACTTTTTAACATAGCATATTTAACCCTCAACCTTTTAATTTTGTATACATTTAATATAAAAAATCCTAATCAACAGACCATACCTGAGGTTATACGCATTATAGCAAGTTAAATCACTATGATATTCAATTAGAAAAAAAAAATATTATTAAAAGGAGAAGGAAAAAATTTAGAATCAAATAGAGGGTGAGGAATAGATGTCTATTAAATTTGACTATTAAAATATTAAATTTTTTTTTTTACACGTAAGCGCGTATTTACACCCATTCAAATTCACAAATTTAGGAGGAATGTTAAATGTATACAAAATTAGAAAGTGTAGGAGTTAAATAGGCCATTTTAAAAGTTTAGGTCGCCACAATAATTTTTTTTATAAAGTTTAAGGGTTAAATTATGCATATCATTAATGAAAAGCAAGAGAAATGAGTCTGGAAGACATTTACTTGCATGAAACCACATAATCGGATGATGATGTGATTAAGGCCAGAGTCCTGAAGAAACTTCTCAGTACAATATTTGATCTCCATTAATGGAACTTCAGGATGCTTATCACAGTTATGAATAGAATAGAACACATATTTCTGAACTCCCATTGCTTTTGCAGATTGTATAAGAGCAACTTTTCCTTCCCAATCTACCTAAACAGAAGACATGGATTAGACTAAGCCCAATTAACAACCCATTTACAATCAATCCCAACAATAATTTTCACAAATTTCAAACCCAACTAACCCTTTTGATTGGCTCTTCTGGCCGCCCTGTGGCGCAATCAATAACTGTATGAATGCCAACCAACGTTGCTGGTATGGTCTCCGGCTTGCTTAGGTCTCCCTGCTCAGTACATACAATATGATAAAATAAGAGAATAAATTATATATTGTTGATTATAATTAGAGAGATACATTGACGACGGTGGCGCCCCAGTCGCGAAGGAAGTCAGCAGGAGCAGGGCGAGGCCTGACAAGGCAGCGCACTTCATAACCTTCATCAAGCGCTCGCCGGACAATTTGCCTGCCAAGAGTTCCAGTGGCTCCGACCACCAGTATACTCGTCGGTCTTACTGGAGTTCCCGGTGCAAGATTCACTGCACCGGCTGCAACTGTTCTTTCCGCCGCGCTCGCAGTCACCGTCGACCGGACATTACATTTCCCTTCCATTTAAAATTAAAATAATAAACAATTAGATAAAATCATTTTTATTGGTTATTGATAAAGTTTGAGCAACTATGAACGTACCTCTAGAAAGATATGAAGCGGAGAGAGAAATGAAAGGCTCTGATACTAAATTGAGCCGCCATGACAGTGAGGTGTTGTTAGAAAATGCGCCGATTTCACGGTGGCGATTGTGGTGGTGGAATTTGCCAGGTGTTGCTAGCTGAGTTGGAAGCCTCCATGCCATTGCTGGTGTTTTGAGGGAGCAGAGAAAGAGAGAGTAAAGTCAGTGAAAAAGAAGACACAGAACCAAAAAATAATGGATGTGAATGGTGCCACGTTATTTTCTAAAGCGGATTACGATTTTGGCCACGTGTATTACTCCGCCACTTACATTCAGTGGCTAGCTTTGAGGTCACGTGCATTCATGGCCTTTGGATGAGTTTACTTTTTTTTTTTTTATTTTTTTTTATTTTTTAAAAAAAAAAAAAAAACAACCTTCATTTCATTCAACAATTTAAGAAGATATATCCATTAATAGAAGTCTACTAAATTCTTCATTACATAAAGATGAACCTCCAAGATCAAAAGTGAAATTATTTCTAGTAATCTAATCTGTCACTTTATCGGAGTTCATAGGAATATATCTATGGTGGGGGAATACTTAATTGAAGTTTGAATTTTTGTAAAATATTTGTATTTTGTAAAAAATTTCGTTCAATTAAAAGCTTAAAATCATCAAATTTGCTCAATTAAGGATTTTTCCATCACATAGTATAACAAACGTTGATTAAATTTAGTAAAGTGATTTTTATGGGACCCATGTTATATTTTTTAATAATAAAAATTATTAAAATAAAAAAAATTATTAATAAAAAAATAGATCATTGCTATAGTTATCCTACATTACATTGAGAATACAAAAAGAATCACTCTAAAGGAAATCTCACTTCTTCAAATGATGTGAAAGTGCTGACATTAAGGCTTTGAACATTAGGCTTGAGTTCTAGAATTGACTGTCTGGCTAATGCACTATTGGCGTCATCTTCCTCCTCTCATAGTTATAGAAGGCAGCTTATATCATCTGAGATAAGGCTATCGTCCTGCAAAATATCTAGAGAAATCTTTAAAAGTCCAATTCTCAACAACCAAACAGCACAAATCAACACTCAGGTTTTAGGATATACTGACAATAAAAGAAGAAGCAGAGGATGGTGCATCAAGCTTAGCCTTTCATTCACGGAGACTAATACACCTGCTCCTTCAACATGGAAACATCACTAGTATGATCCTCCTTCCTTGTAGCTTGAAGATTAGAGAATCTTTCTTGAAGACCATTTAGCCTATTTTTTGCATTGTCTACTGTGACTCTTAATTTTGCACCCTCATTATCCACCCCCACCTTAACACCTGCTAAATTTAACGCGTTTCGCGGAGCTGTTACGGGGGTCCTGCTAGTAGGTTAGTGGGCGGCCCCTAAAGAAAATTGCTTTTAGCCTTAGTTATACTACTATCCAAACATCTAAATTTCCTAAACCACAAACCAACCAATCCTTTAAAAAAAAAAAAAAAAAAAAAGCCAGCTGCGTCAAAGTCTGATGCGACTTTGTGTTTGTGGTGGCATGGATCTGCATCACCAAATGAGAATCAAAACCTATATAGTTCATTCTGCCTTTGAGCGACGCGGAACGCAAATCCGTGCCACTCGCTGGATCCAATTTTGGAAAATGCCCATCGTTTTTATTTTTTTAATATTTTTTAGCTCTATCCTTTTCCTCTTTTCACATTTTCACTTTCTAAATCATCCTCACCTTATTTTCCTATAAATAGCCCTTCCATTTCCTTATTTCAAACACATACTGAGTTAGAGTTGATAGTTACCCTCTAATTCCTCTCTTTTTCTCCTTCCAACCACTCTCTAATTAATTAATTAATCTTTTTAATTAATTAATTATCTCACCCTAACCAAGTTAATTAATCTTTTTAAGTAATTAAAATTCTTTTTTCAATCACTCAATTAATTAATTAATCTTTTTAATTAATTAATTAATCATTTTTTAAAATAAAATTAATCATTTTCTTAAATTCACTCTTCATCCAAATTAATTAATTAATCCATCCACCATTTTCATCATATTAATTAGTTAATTAATCTTTTTAATTAATTGATTCCCCAAAATTAATCATTTTCTTAAGTCATCTTTCATCCAAATTAATTAATTAATCTTTTTAATTAATTAATTAATCTCCCAACCAATTCAATTAACTAGTCTCGATAAAATGAAAGTCTGATAATAGCCTTTGTCCAGCAAAAGCAAAGGTATCAGCCTTTTCTTCTTATCGACAAATCCAAATCTAATTAATTAATTTGATCAACCCTTAAATCCCTCCACTTAATCGTGGAACGAACTATATGGGTTTTAATCCTCATTCAATGAAATATGTAGGCAGATTTGAAATCTAAATCCAAACCTCAAATCCAAATCTCGATCAATATCCTTTCCCTTTTTAATTTAATTTGTGAATGTTTTATTTTAATTTTCTCATTGTATTCATACCATAATCATGCATTAATTATGTTATTGTCATATAATATTTGTCATTCATGAAATTAATTTTTCAAAGTTAAATTAAACTTAAGAGTCAAATTTAGATTATTTTTAACCAAAAACCTAGTCCCTGAGCTCAAACCTGGTTCGAAAACTAGTGATTTTTTTATCATTGGGTAAATTAATTGCAAAATTAATAAATTGGAGTCAATTTAGATTTTTTTTCCTTAATGTTTTACCAACTAAATAAAATTAAGGTAGCGACTCCCAAAACTATTATCAAAATCAACCAAATTTGAAACCGAGGGTTCCATTGTGAGTCTAAACCCAAATGAGCATCCCAATTCCCTCTAGCGGACTGGACTGGTGCTCAAGCGAGACCTCACAGTTAGCGACTCCACTAGGGACCTTGCCACCTTTTTTAAAAATAAAAAAAAATAAGAGGATTACTATTTGATTAAAATTTTTTCCAAAATAATCTCCATTTGGCTCATTAAGTATAATTTGACTTTCACGCATCACTTTGCATAATAAAGGCTCCTTGCCTAGCCTTAGCTTTAAGAAAACTTTTGGATGGTAAGTAACATTGGCTCGACAACTCTCTTTGAGTATGTTAGGAGATAGCGAAAACATTCCACCCCACGACGAATCCCCGATCATTTCAGTGGTGTAATGAGCAATCAGTACCGTCGGACTCACGTGAGGCTCCTTGCCTCATATGTGGTTAGGTATATCAATGCTCTAATGGGACGATGACCCTTAATCAAACCACCCTTTACCTTTGTGTATATAGTTACCCTAGCATTGACCTTAAGTTCTATGTACCATAATAAAGACACTTGTGCATATGCCTATGAATCCTTTTTTCGCATGCATCATGACATGACCATGAATACATGTTATAAGACCAAGAACCTCGTGTCTATGTTATGCCTTAAACCAAGTCGAGCATCAACTGTCACTCTTCAAACACTTTTGGCCTAAGACTTTTGGCTCATTATCTCCCTTAAAACTAAAACTATTGGCACCATCATCACCTTAAGCCTAGAACCTTTAAATCCAAACACCAATACCCTTGCCCAAACACTCCAAGATATCAAACCCTGATTAAGCCCAAAACCTTTTGGTCCCAACCTAAGTCCTAATCCTCAAGCCCAAAACCTTTTCGCCCTAGCCGAAGTCTTAATCCCTAAGCTTAAAACCTTTTGGCCCCCAACCTAAGCCCCAAATCCTTAAGCCTAATACCTTTTGGCCCCAACCTAAGTCCTAATCCTTAAGCTCAAAACCGTTTTACTCCTAACCTAAGACCTGATCTTCAAAGCCTAATACCTTTGACCTAATGAATAATCATTACCCCAACCACCTTAAGCCTAAAATGTTTGGCCCAAAACACCTTAGGATGTCTTTTTTTCTCCTCAAAATTTGCATCCTTTCATAATTTTTTATGGCCTTTTTCATACACTTACCCTTCTTTTTTTGCTTTGAAGGTACCAATGGCTCACTCTTTTGACTGAGACACTATGAACGCATTTTTTACCAGCATCCTCAAAAGGCAATAGGAAAATTTCCGAGCCATACTCACATTTGCCCTTGACGCTCAATAAGCTAATTTCAACAATGCTTTAGCCGCCCAACGAACCAAATTTAACAAAGCCCTAACTGCTCAACAAGTCAGCTTCAACAAAGCAGTTGCTCAACTCACCAAAGCCCTATGCTCCCAAAGGCAATCTATGTATTCAAATCCTTTAATCATATCTCATGATTCTCATTTTGCTAACCAATCTAAGTCAAATCCAGTTGACTCAATTTTTAGTGCACCCCATCTTGATCTAGCCAATATTGTAGCTCCTCCTATGGTCAATCAGCCCAACACCTCTCTTTTTTCAACCAACATTGCCTTTGGTCCTATCGCTGCAACTATACCAACTCCTATATTTGGCCTTGTCCATAATAAAGAAGTGTGCAAAAATACCACATAGCTAACCTCAAACACTCTTGCTAACCCAATTCCTGTTATTGATCTGATAAAAAATCGCATGCCACCAAACACCAAAGTTAACTTTCCTCCTTGAATCCTTTTTAGGGAGTGGAAACTTCTACCCAACCAAACATCAAAGGACCCATCAAACTACCATTAAAGTGCAACACCTCTGTGCAGCAAGCTCACACAGTTGAGAAAAGATGCAAGAATAGTAATCCTTGTGCTATCACTCTAATTATCTCATCCAAGCAAAAAGGAAAAGAGGTAGCTACCATCACCAACCACCAATCCCATAAATCAGAGAGAAGAAAGTTCACTAATTTAAGAATTTCCTTAAGCGTGGTTTATAAGATGGCCTTTGAAGCTGACTTGGTTAAGCCTTTAGAGCCGAAACCAGCCTCCATCCATCCATCCAAAAACTATAGACTTGATCATTATTGCAAGTACCACTAAGGAGTTGGGCACAAAATTGAGATGTGCAAAAATCTAAGGCATCGAATACAAGACCTTGTTAACAATGGAGATATCCTCCCTCCGAAACCAATATCTAATGTATCCATCAACCTTAGGGACATCATCAATCTCAAGAGAGAACACACTTTGTCAGATTCATCTAACCTACCTAGTGACTAGCACTTTGAGGAGGCATTGACCTAGCTGACGTGCCCTTTTTCAAGTCCTACAATCAAGTTGAGTCCAGTCAATCCTGAGTTCAAGACATCTCAGGTCCAAGTTTGAGTCTTTTGAGTCTATTAAATATTTCTCTTAATTTAGGTTTATTAAGTCTTATGCTTGTTTCTTGTCTTTTTATCCTCAATTGTCCAAGGTCAAAGTCAAAGCTTACCATGTATTTCTATCCTTTAAGTCTGCAATGACTTTTCCAATTTGTCTTAATAAAAGTTTAGATTTTTGATATTATATCTTGTGTTCTTTTTTTGAATCTAGCTTGAATGATACACCATAAAAAAAAAAAAAAAAAAAAAAAAAGGAGAGAGAGAGAGAGAGAAAGAGAAGAGAAGAAGAAAAAAATAATAATAAATTTTTGCTTTCATTACACGATAACATCATCCCAAGTTAAAGACTAAAGATGGAACAACTCTTAGAACTCAACTACAAAGTTATCGTGTGCATCAAGGGATGAGCCCGACTAGCTATTATTTAGAGCAATCAAATCCTAAATCCTTGACCGAGTATGAGAACATCTTAACTACTGAAGATCACTTCACAAAGAAGATTAAAGAAGAGCAATATCAAGTTTTGAATTAGTGAATTTGCCGAGATGGGAAAAGGCTCGATGAGAAGCTGCAAAATAGATAAGGCTAGCAAGATTGTCATGCCTAACTCTTTTCCACATTGAAGCAAGAACTATGTAGACCTATTTTCCATTAAAAAAGAGAGAGAGAGAGAGAGAGAGGGATGGTGTGTCATTCAAATTGGATTATATTTTGAGTCATATCAAAATCCATTTGAATCTATCAAGTCAATCTAAATAATTTATCTTCATGAGTAGTTAAATAATTTTATCCTCCTCAAAGTCATCCTTATTTGTGTCAGCCCTTTTTTTTTTCTTCCCTTAATCATTCAAAGGGTAAAGAAAGTTTTCAAGTCGAATATCGAGTCCTCACAAATAAAGCTGCCCTTACCCATCATCAGGGGCATGTCATTTGAAGACATTCATATTCTTTTGAGCAAGCTTCGATCAGTCCACCACCTTTTGTTAAGGGCAAGATCTCTAATTCATGTTTTCCCATCAAACTGCTTGAGTCACCAAAAAACCCAAATTAGATGGTTCTCCTTCATTTCTTAAAAGTTCATCCCGACCTCTTTGCATTCCAACTGAACCCAAAAAGCATTATCTCTAAAAGCCTTCTTGGCCTAGATAATGCATTCTTTCCTTTCTATGAAGCATTGAAAAAAAAAAAAAAAAGGAACAACTATAAAGCTAAAGCCCTTTGTAAAAATCAAAATCTGCATTGCCCAAGCCATGTGCTGGAAGCCCACAGCCCACTTTCTTGAAAGCCATGCACACTTTCTAAAACCTTAACTTCAAATCTCATGCCAATGGAGGAAGCCTACCTCCCATTTCCAAAGCTCTAGCTCTTTGATGAAACCAAGCCACTCGAAGGGTCATGTTGTGAACCAAAGTCAAGGCATGCCCCTCTCATCTAATAAAAAAAAACCCGATCTCCAAAATCCAAGTGAACTTTCCAAACTTAACCAAGCCATTTATCCTTGTAACCAAAACCCTGTCATACCAAGATCAAAACTAGAGCCAAGATTAACTGAATCCTAATACCTACCAATCTATTTGTTCAAACCTCTTGACAAAACCAAAACTAAACCCTAAAAGAAGTCCAAACCCTAGACTCCCTAATTAACTACCTAAGCGACCTAGCTAGGCCAAGAGTACAAAAAGAAACATTGGGCCATATGGAGTGAACTGTAAGTCTCTGTCATATATGTTAACTTATAAGCCCCCTCATTGGCATAAGCTTTTAAAGTCAAACCAGGGGTAAACTATCGACCAGAACCAATTCTTCTTCCAAAGCCTTGGGAAGCCTAAAATAGATAATTTTCCTTCTAGAGCTGAAATAAGCCACTTATCTGCTAAATCCATCATAGACTAATCCCACTGTCCCACTGCTGTGCCAAGTCCCAACCTATGTCAAAATAGTTGAATTATTGCCTTCCAATAGGGTACCTTTCTAAAATCACCTTTTCAGATAACCAACCATTAGTTCAAGGCATGTTGTTTGCATAAATGCCTTTCTACTTAGGGTCTATATTACCCATCATTGTCATCACTCAAAAATATCACAGAATTATCAGACCTTCTTGGGGCAATCATAGGAATCCATAAAAAAAAATCAATCAAAATAATCATCTTGCAACTTGCATGCCACTTTAAGAGTCAGCATTGCATGCAAATCACATTCACGAAGTAAACTCGTGAATCCACTATCATGCATTCATTCAATAAGCCATTATAAACATCATCACAAATCATGCATGACATAAAAGTCAAATAAAAGGTCTGTGAATTCTGAAATATGCATTCATCATCTGTGCACTAGCATCTATGTAATCATCTGCAATCATGCACCATCATGCATAAGTTGAGCCAATAGCCTCACTGACACCTCTTAAAGTTGACCAGTGTCTCTTTGAAGCTAAATAATACCTTTCCAGATCTAATCACCAAAGTGTGACTTCTAGAGTCCCTTTACTCCCTGCAAAGTTTCTTTGAACCTTTCGAAAGGCCTAACCTCTCACATTCAGAAGCCTAAGTTTCTTGGCTCAATAGAAATTGTTTCAAAATCTATAGAGCTGACTTGCCATAGGCCGAGGCTCTCTTTCTATCAAAATCTTTTCAGAATCTCTTAAGTTGACTCGCCATAGGCCGAGGCTCTCCCTTTATCAAGACATTTTTAAAATTTGTCAAGCTGACTCGCCATAGGCCAAGGCTCTCTTATCAAAATCTTTTCAAAATATCTTGAGTCGACTCACCATAAGTCAAGGCTCTCCTCCTACTAAAATCTTGTGAGCCAACTCACTCTTTTCACTAAATTATCTTGTCCAAAATTCTTTTCCACCCATAAATGTCTAGAAATAATTACCTAGACATCTATATGGTTCCACTTTCCACCTTTTTTACCCAAATCATCATTAACTCAAACATTAAGGCCAGACAGATGTGAGGCCTCGCCTGAGCACCCGGTACGATCTGCTGAAGGCAATCGAAATGCTCATTTGGGAGAAACATCATGATTGGAACTTGCTATGAGTTTAGAAAATTGTATTTTGTAAAATGTTGTTTATAAAAAGAGTCACCACTTTAATTTTGTTTAATTTAGTTAGGAAAATTAAAGGAAAAACCCAATTTGATTGACTCCAAAATTATACCATTTATCCCAAGGAAAAGCACTAGTCCTCGAATGACCAAAGAGGGCTCGGGGACTAGGTTTTGGTTAAAACAATACAAAAAATTTAGTTTGGCTTAAATACAAAATAGCTTTTGTAAAAAAAAAAGAAGTTTTTATGTATGCATGAACAGATATAATATGATGTATGAAACAAATACTACTCCTACAATGCATGAAAAATATGAGATAATGATAATTACAAAATGCAAAAAGTAAAGGAAAACTATCTAAAACTATTACAAGTCAAAATATCAAAATCAGGGGATTTTTCCTCTAGCCATTATAGGTTCTAAGAAAAGTACACATTCCCCAAATATAATCTAAACAACTAAAATAAGAAAGAGAGTATTAAAATAATTATAATAAAAAGAATTAAAATTTTGACTTTTATTTAAGAAAAGTAATTTCAATCCTAAACTATGCGAAGAAGGTGATAAAGCGAAGAAGTTGTCAATTTTAGTGGAGTTGAATGCCTTAGAGATGGCAAATCTGCGTATCCCTTTGAATGGGAATCACACCCCACGCAGTTCTTCCTTCTTGCAAAGAAGGGATTTTTAAGTCATTGCTTTTGTTATCATGTTTTGATTGATTTTAAGGGTTTAAGGAATTTGTTAATTAGATCATATTTTAATTAACAAAAATTAAAACTTTTCAGATTTAGATCTTGAAATTGGAATTGAAAAAAAGGAAAAAGAAAGAACTTTTACCTTTGGATTTTAGCAGCGAGGAATGTAGGGAGCAAGCTTGGCACTGGATCTAATTTCACCTTAACTTAGGGAGAGCACAAGCACTCCTTTTGGAAGAAGGACTCTTGAATAGTGTAAATTCTTCTTGAAAGGACTTGGATCACACCTTTGCTTGATTACCATGAGTTTCCTTTGAAAGAAATAACTTGAATTGCACCTTTTCTTGATTAGGAAACTTAGAGATAGGGTTTAAGGTGATTAGGAGGCTTATGAATAAGGTTTAAGGTGATGGAAGAAGTTTTGGAATAGGGTTTTAGAGATTTGAAAGTTTAGGAAGAGGGTTTTGATGATTGAAAACTTAGAAATAAGGTTTAGAAAGCTTTAGGAAGAGTATAGAAGCATATAATTGTGTCTGGAAGTTTTTAGGAGGTGCAAGGTATTTATAAGGGAAGTTTGGGGGCTCAAAACTATGAATTTTCAGTGTGGGAACTATGAAAAATGCACTGTAGTAACTTGTCCTGGGCTGCGGTAACTGCAAAAGGCTTTGTGGTAACCATAGGGCCAGCTACAATAGCCAATTGGCTATTGCAGGAACCTTTGCGATAAATGCTGCGAAGGCTGCGGTAACCGCAGCCAGCTGCAAGTTGCCGCAGCTCATTTTTTAGCCTTTTCTCATCTATTTTTTATCCAATTTGAGCCCAATTTGATTCTATGGGTTCGTAATTAAGTGCTAATCATTTGAAGGTGCAAGTGTCAATAAATTTATTTTTCAATGGGGTGCTACCCGCACTCTGCAAGAGGCGCTGCCCCCTTGACCCTTGCCCGCTAACCAGCTAGCGGGACCACTGCATGCATAGCGCACGAATCTTAGCAAGTGTCAAGATGCGGTTAGATCCTAAAGGTGCAAATTTGAGAATTCACAATAGATAACATTGATTGAGATTTACCAAAATCATCTTTACCTTGAACATTAAGGTCAGACAGATATCATTGATTGAAATTTACCTAAGTCATCTTTACCTCGAACATTAAGGCTGGACATATAACTTTGATTGAGATTTACCCGAATCATTTTTACCTCAAATATTAAGGCCAGACAGATAGTCTTGATTGAGATTTACCCAAATCATCTTTACCTCAAATATTAAGGCTGAACAAATAGCCTTGATTAAGATTTACTCGAATCATTTTTACCTCCAACATTAAGGCCGGACAGATAGCTTTAGTTGAGATTTACCCGAATCATCTTTACCTCTAATATTAAAGCCAAACAGATAGCCTTGATTAAGATTTACCCAAATAATCTTTACCTCCAACATTTAGACCGGATAGATAGTCTTGATTGAGATTTATCCCATATCATTCTTTACATCTAACATTAGGGCCGAAAAGATATCCTTAATTGAAATTCACCAAGACCATTCTCGTATCCAACGTCAAGGTCAAACTGATAGCCATTGATAAAACCTCATTTATCCTAAAAGGGCCTCCTCCTAAAGGACTTGATAAGAACACATAATCCTAGAAGTTGACATAGCACCTCTTCTTAAATGTTCACCATCATCAGAATTACCTTTAATTCAAAGCCAATTCTGATGAGGGAGCAACTGTGAATCCTTAATTTTACACTCTCATCATTCAGCCACACCTTAGCACCTGCTAAGTTTAACATGTCTGTGGCGGCGCAGAGCACAGCGGCCGTGTTTGAGCGGCGTGGATCCGCATCGCCAGCAACACGGATCCATGCTGCTCGCCTGATCCAATTTCTGAAAATGCCATTTGTTTTCATTTTTTTAATATTTTTTAGCCCTATCTTTTTTCTTTTTTCACATTTTTATTTCCTAATTCGCCCTTACCTTATTTTCTTATAAATAGCCCTTCCATTTCCTCATTTCAAACATACATTGAGTTAAAATTGATAGTTATTCTCTAATTTCTCTCTTCTTCTCCTTTCAACCACTCTCTAATTAATTAATTAATCTTTTTAATAGTTAATTACCTCACTCTAACCAAGTTAATTAATCTTTTTAATTAACTAAAATTCTTTTTTATTACTCAATTAATTAATTAATTAGTTAATCACTTTTTTAAAATAAAATTAATCATTTTCTTAAATCCACCCTTCATCCAAATTAATTAATTAATCTTTTTAATTAATTAATCCATCCACCCTTTTTATCATATTAATTAGTTAATTAATATTTTTAATTAATTAATTCTCCAAAATTAATCATTTTCTTAAGTCACCTTTCATCCAAATTAATTAATTAATCTTTTTAATTAATTAATCCATCCACCATTTTCATCATGTTAATTAATTAATTAATCTTTTTAATTAATTAATTAATTTCTCAACCAATCCAATTAATCGGTCCTGATAAAACGGAACTTCGGTCTGGTAAAAGCCTCCATCCAGTAAAAGCAAAGGTATCAATCTTTTCTTCTCATTGACAAACCCAAATCTAATCAATCAATCTGATCAACCTCTAAACCTCTTCACTTAATCGTGGAACAAATTACGTGGATTTTGATCCCATTCAATGGGGTATATATGCACATTTGGAATCTAAATCCAAACCTCAAATCCAAATCTCGATCAATATCCTTTCCCTTTGTTAATGTAATTTGTGAATATTTCATTTTAATTTTCTCATTGCATTCATACCATAATCATGCATTAATCATGATATTGTCATATAACATTTGTCATCCATGAAATTAATTTTTTAAAGTTAAATTAAACTTAAGAGCCAAATTTTAATTATTTTTAACCAAGAACCTAGTCCCCAAGCTCAAACCTGGTTTGAAGACTAGTGATTTTTTTTTTTTATCTTCCTTGGGTAAATTAATTGCAAAATTAATAAATTGTAGTCAATTTGGGTTTTTTTCCTTAATCTTTTCCCAACTAAATAAAATTAAGGTGGCGACTCTCAAAACCATTTTCAAAATCAACCAAATTTGAACCAGAGAGTTCGATCATGAGTCTAAACCTGAATGAACATCCTGATTCCTTTTAGTGGACTGGGCTGGTGCTCAGGCGAGACCTCACATCTACCAATCGGTGATGCAATACATATGAGCATTTAATCTTTGAACCTTTCTACATTGACTCTACTTACTCCTCAAAATCCTAAGAGATAAGTAATTAAATACTTGAATGTCAAAGAACAAAAATTTACATCAATTAAGCCTCTAAAAGGCATCAAAGAAACTGTAAAACATTATCACTTCAATTTTTAATTGATTTTCACTGGAAAACAAAGAGAAAATAGAATCCTTAATCTAAATAACCTTAAAAAACCCCTTTTCTTTGAATTGTTTCAATTTTCCCCCCAAAACCTAGATGTAATTAGCAATAAAAGTACTCAAATTTGACATCAAGATAAAAAACCCAAATGCCAAATATGCCAAATTCACTATAGATTAAAGGGGAATCAGAAGAAGGAAAAAAAATCAAATTAAAAATATTGAAAACAAAGAAAATAAAATTACTTAAAGAAAAGTATCAAGCCATAGATTATTGATTGGGGAATTCAAAAGAAAAGAGTTTTCAATATGAGAGAAAGTGTTTTGATTTTGTGTTTAATTTTTTTTAAATTTTAATAATTTTGATTATTAAAAAATATGAAATGGATTCTACAAAAATCACTTTATCAAATTGAATTAGCATCTGTTATGATATGTGATGGAAAAGTCCTTAATTGAGCCAAATTGGTGACTTTAAGCCCGTAATTGAATGAAATTTTTTACAAGATACAAAATTGAGCATTTTGCAAATGTTCAAGTCCCAAATTGGGTATTCTCTTTATCTGAGGTTATTATTAGCATAAAATTCAAAGATAGTTGTATCTCCTCTATAATGCTCTAAATATCCCAAGGAGTTGCCTTATTATAGTTTTTACAGTATTGAACAACCACCAAGGAATCATATTCAAACAAAGCATTTTGAATACCATTGTTTATAGCAAACCTGACTACCTCCCTAGGTGCAAGTACTTTTGCCAAAATAGATCACTTGTAGCTCACCTTTCCAAAACCCAAATGTAGCACTTTCCCTTGCTTATCTTGATAAACAAAGGCAAGAGAAGCCTTATGGGAAAACTTCTGGAAAGCAGCGTCTTAATTAAATTTTAGATTTTTAAAGATTAATTTTTTATCTTGAGGCTTTTGCATAAGATTCCAATATGGAAAGCAAAATTGTGGCTTCCTTCCTTGATGCTCTCCTAAACAACAAAGTATCTTCTGCAAAAAATATATGCGTTAGTGAAGGATAAAACTTGTTAATTTTATACCCTTTAATATGGCCTCGTTGAGCTGCCCTTTCTAACATCCTTGATAAAACATTAGCAACCAAGATGAATAGGTAAGGTGAGAGAGGATCACCCTGCCTTAAACCCCTGAAAGGTCTAAAAAACTTTGAAGGAGACCTATTAACAATAACTTGGAATTGAACTGTTATAACACATTCCATTATCATTCTTACCCAATTTGAGCTCATTCCTAATTTCTTCAACAATTTCTTCAAAAAAATCTAACTCACTTTATCATAGGCTTTCATAATATCTAATTTAGCTGCCATAGCTCCCAAGTAGCCCTTCTCCTCTTTCTTTAAGTTATGAAAAACTTTATGGGCTATGATAATATTATCTTGTATGCTTCGCTGAGGAACAAAAGCAACTTGGTAAGGGGTAATACAGTTGTGCAACCATGGCTTCAAACAATTTACTAAATTTTTGATATTACCTTGTATAAGAAATTGTAGCAACTGATAGGCCTATATTTTGCCAAAGATTCTAGGTGGGACAACAGTAATACATGTTTGATTCATATTCTTTGGAAGCCTTTGGTAAATAATTTTTTTTAACTAAATCAAACACATTAGATTTAACGATATCCCAATTATGCTGAAAAAATACCCTAGATAATCCAACAGGACCATATGCCTTCAATGCTCCTAGTTGGAAAACTATTACCTCTACTTACAATAAAAGAGACCTCCCTATTTAAATCAACTTTCATCTCATCAGAAATCAATTCTAGAATGCATTACAAGACCTCATCCTTAATAATAAACTCCTCTCGACTGTATAGGTTTTGGAAAAAACTCTAGGCCTCTATAGAGATATTTTCCTCCCCTACAATCCATTCTCCATTACCCTTTTTAACCTTAGTTAACTGATTTCTCCTATGCCTTTGAATCATTGACAAGTGAAAAAATTTTGTATTCTTGTCACCATTCAACATCCAGCTGATTTGAAATTTTTAGTGCTAGTAAGTTTCTTCTTGTCGAAAGCATCTTCTAGTTCCTTTAAAGTTCTTTGTTCTTTTTCTTTAACTTCATCAGTATACTCCCATCTCTTCTAATTAATCAATTTATAATTTTAACTCATCAATTTTTTACCGTGAGTTCCCAAATTTCCTCTTGCTCTAACTAGACAAAGCTCTTTTATAGTGAATCTTTGCCATTATAGGGAAAGAATTAGAGATCAAGCCAACATCCCCCTATGCTTCTCTCACCACAGTTCCAAACTCCTTATCAGAAACCTATCTATTATCAAATTGAAAGCACTTTTTGATACGATGAGAATGAGGAACCAACTGAACTATTAGAGGTAAGTGGTCTGAACCCACAAAAGCCTCATGAACCACTTGGGCAAATTCAAAAAGCTGAATCCATTTTGAATTTGCAATTGCTTTGTCTAATCTTATAATAATATTTCTATCCCCTATTTACTTATTTGATCACGTAAATCGCCTTCCTTTAAACTCCAAATCCAATAGCTCACATCTATCTAAAAACTCTAAAAAATAATTTGCCTAACTCCATTCAATAGAGTTCCCCCTTTCTTGTCCTTCAGACAAGCACAAGTATCCAATTCTCCCATACAAAACCAAGACATACTCCTACCCAAATATAACTCCTCCCAATCATGAAAGACCCCTGCTCTGAGTTCCTTTTTTGGGTTACCATAGCAACAAGTTAAATGCAAGTAAGTTTCCCCTTCTATTAAATAATCAACAAAAAATTTTCTAGATTTCAAAATTTTGACCTTAGCTCTATCCTCTACCAAATAGCTAAACCATAAGATTTTCCTATAGGAGGAGTATAGACAGCATCCTCAAAACCCAATCTTCTTTTGTGCTTCTCTAAAAAAAAGTTCCCTTTGTTTAGTTTCCATTAAAAAAAAAAAAATTTGGGTTTATTTACAAGCTCTTTAATAGCTCTAATTGTCATAGCTTAGCCAAAGCCTTGATAGTTCTAAGATATAAGATTCATTACACTTGTGGTGGCTTTTGCCCAGCAACCTTGGCCTCTTCATAATTAAAATTTGCAAGATTTCCATCCAAGCAAGTTGCTAGAACTCCTCCCTCCAATGCTATTCCTTTGTCCTGATTATCACTTTTAGAGCCCTCTAATTTTTGAGAACTTAAACCCTTTTGTTTTGAAACCTCCCTAGCCAACCTCTTCAATTTGTTTTGACTGGACCTAATTGAGATAATTTTTTGGGTTTTTTAAGCAAATACATTAAAAAAGAAAAAATATTATAAAATTACGCTCATATCCTACTACATCTCTTCTCGCATATGAGCTACTCGCCTATCGATCTCTTGTTGCATATGCTCAATTGTAGAGGCGGTGGCGGTGGCGGTGGTGGAGCTGAGGAAGAACTAGCTCTAAGATGTCCGAATGAGTGACCATCAAACCCATCCCATAGACTTGTCCTTTCTCTTGACCCCTGACAGCTTTGAGGTGTAGCTCAAACTAATCTACCTGAGGTGGTTCAATGGATCCGAGGGCCGGCTGCGACATTTGCTCACAGAGGTTTTTGAGATCCTCATATTATTTTATATAATATTAGTTAGCATTTAAATTTTTTAATTTACTTTAATAGGAAAATTGGTAATTAAAACTTACATGAATCCACTAGGAGCATTGGTTGACAAAGGTTTGTCGGTCTTCCTTCCTCATGTGGATGCACACAAAGACTTCCTTAGGAGTAGGATCCCCGACCAAGATCATTTCTTTGTTAAAAATTAAAAGTATGAAACTTGAATTAGTAAATAAAAAAAATTATGAAATTAATAACTTAAAAAAAGTAAATAAAATTTTAAAGTACGTACCAAAATTAGATTAAGACTTAATTACTTTTTATAATAAAAATTAACATCTTATCAATTTTCTGGCATGCTCTACCGCAGGGACAAACTCTCTAGTATCTTAGACTGTACACTCACTTGACCGCCTTTATCTGATTTTCTGCTCAAGAATGCCTTCTAGGAGAGCTGCTTATGCTCGAGAGAATCCAAGTGTTTCTTTCAAACATCCCAGGTCTCCTGAGGGATCCATGTCTCTTTTTTATCCTTCCTCTTGACTTCATAGAGAAAGTTCTTATATTGAACTGCAGCCTTCTTAAAGAAGGTTGTCTTCACCATGGCTGATATAGTCAGGTTCTAGTAATAGTGCTTCTACAAAAAAAAAAAAAAATTAAAAAATACAAGTTAGTATAAATAATAATTTATAAATAAAATTCAAAATTAATTTATTAATAGTATGTATCTAATTAATACATACTACTAATAAATTATTATGTTTTATTATATATTATTACAATTTATTATATATTATTATAGTTAATTATATTTATTATACTTATTATGTTATTATATAGTATTATCTATAACATATATTTTATTATGTATTATTATTATATTTATTATTTTATCTATTTATTATTCTATATTTTAGGAATTTTTAGAATATATATATATATATATATATATATATATATATATATATGTGTGTGTGTGTGTGTGTGTGTGTGTGTGTGTGTGTGTGTGTGTAATTTTGAATTCTATATAATAAGTTATTCATTACCTAAAACTCCTTTCAGTAAAACTTTTTTGTCTTCTGAGGTATTAATTTCCAATGTGTGCCTTTAGATCTCTGCTAGTTCTTGAATATCTTATAAATTATCTGCACCTACTCGAGCGGATGCATCCTATGATTAAATCAATTAAATGTTAGTTAAACAAAAAGCAAGAGATTATAAATTAAGAATTACCTTAATAAATATAATATTTACACATCTCCAATCAGCATGAGATGCTGCTTACACTCCGAATTCGTGGTAGGATTGTTGGGGTTGTGGATGGACCTGCTGCAATGGTAGGAGTGGTTGCAGAGATACTGGTGGTAGGTGTAGAAAATGAAGGATAAGTAGATAGAGTAATAGGCGAAGGAACAGTGGATAAAGGGCTAACCAAAGAAGGTACAATGGATGGAGGAGTAACAAAAGAAGGAATAATAGATAAAGGAGTAACGAAAAAAGGAACAGTAGATGGAGGGGTAACAGAAGAAGGGATAGTGGATGGAGGAGTAACAGAAGAAGGCATAGTGGATGTCATGGAAGAAGGAATAGTGAAAGGTGATGAAGATATAGGACCAATGGATTGAGTAGTAGATGTGGGAGGAGGAGAGGATAAAGGGATTTGTGTGGTGATGGTCAAAAGAGTGAATGTGGGAGGTATAGGAGATATAGATGGTAAAGAAGAAAAAGTAGTGGGAAGTGATACACTGGTGGTAGGAAGATCACTAGTGGTAGTCAGCCATCCCTGTAGACGATGTCGTTTCTAAAATGTCGATGTACTACTACTAGGAGTATCTCTAGGAGCCGGTACATGTCTTAGAGTTCACATCTATATAATTCATTAATTTTAATAAATTCATTCATTATTTAATGGTAAATAAAAATTAAAAAAACAAAAACAAAATATGACTAATTGATATGACGTAATTGTGGAATAATGATGTAAATATATAAAAAAATAAATTAATACGCAAGTTAAAATGACTTCATTGAGATATAACGTAACATTGTAAATATAAAAATAATATTTATTTGCATAATTTAGGAAAAAGAAATACACAATCACTAAAATATAAATATATTTACTCAGAATTTATTTCTTCAAGCTCATCTTCGTCTATGTTTTCCTCAGATGTCGAGCAAATTCAGGTTTATGTTCTGTATCATTATCATCTTCGTCATCTATTTCAACTAATGGCTCGTTAGGATCATTTAATGTTGCAGGAGGCTCATCATCATTAACTTCGAGCATAAGCTCATCCACTTCGTTGTCCTGAAATGGTTCTTTAGATGTTGTACTTATTTCACTACCTCCTTAATCTCTATGATTGATCTAACTTTAATCTTACGTACTACCCATCAATTTGCTTTATCTCAGCGTAAACTCAGATAGGAAACACAATACACTTGATAAGCTTGCATTGCCAGAATAACGTAACATTGTAAATATAAAAATAATATTTATTTGCATAATTTAGCAAAAAGAAATACATAATCATTAAAATATAAATAAATTTATTCAAAATCTATTTCTTTGAGCTCATCTTCGTCTATGTTTTTCTAAGATGTCTCGACATCTGAATCAAATTTGGGTTTATCTTCTGTATCATTATCATCTTTGTCATTTATTTCAACCAATGGCTCATTAGGATCATTTACTGTTGCAGGAGGTTCATCATCGTTAACTTCAAGCATAAGCTCATTAACTTCATCGTCCTGAAATGGTTCTTTAGATGTTGTACTTATTTCACTACCTCCTTAATCTCTACGATTGATCTAACCTTAATCTTGGATACTACCCATCAATTCGCTTTATCTCATCATAGACTCAGATAGGAAACATAATACACTTGACAAGCTTGCATTGCTAGTATAACGTAACATTGTAAATATAAAAATAATATTTATTTGCACAATTTAGGAAAAAGAAATACGCAATTACTAAAATATAAATACATTTATTCAGAATCTATTTCTTCTAACTCATCTTCGTCTATGTTTTCCTCAGATGTCTCGACATTTGAATTAAATTCGTGTTTATCTTCTGTATCATTATCATCTTTATCATCTATTTCAACCAATAGCTCGTTAGGATCATTTAATGTTGCAGGAGGCTCACCATCATTAACTTCGAACATAAGCTCATCAACTTCGTCGTCCTGAAATGGTTCTTTAGATGTTGTACTTATTTCACTACCTCCTTAATCTCTATGACTGATCTAACTTTAATCTTGCATACTGCCCAGCAATCCACTTTATCTCATCATAGATTCAGATAGAAAACATAATACACTTTGACAAGCTTGCATTACCAGTATAAATGGCTCATATTTATTGAATCGTCGCCTGTGGTTGACTTCAATAAGATTATATTACTCATGAACTTTTATTCCCACAGTTGGCATTGGATCAAACCATTCTCACTTAAGCAAAACAATCCTCTTAATTGGAAGTGCAGGGTATTCTAATTGCATTATATCTGTTAATCAACTATAATAGTCAAATGTATTCTCACTGTAATTGGAACCCTTTATACATACCCCGCTATTTATTGATGAGTTACTTAAACTTTGCTTTCCAGTATGGAACTTATAACTATTCAGAAAGTAAATAGGATAAGTCTTAACATACCATAATGCACCCTTAGAAAGATCAAGAATGAATTGATTTGTAATTCTATTCATGTGATTAGTGCCCTATGACAAAAATAAACATACAAACATGATGGTATAGGATATAAATCTAAAATTAATTTTTAAGTAGCGATACTACATTAAACTTACATATGAATGAAATCACTGCGCAAATTCCATCTTTATTTTTTATCTATATCAATTGTTGCTATATTAGACATAGTTTGCTTTAACATATCAATGTATAAGCTTCATTCATAAGGAAAATAGTGAGTAAAATGGTAAGGAAACTTTGTAGGATACACTTTAGATGAGTTATGTTAATTAAGTTGTAACTTACTAGACATATTTTGCAACTTCGGAGCAATTCAAAAAGATGTAGGACTGAGCTGCCTTATATTCTTTGTCGGTCATTAATCTCATTTAGGTTAATCAAACGATCTCTTTAGATGAGTGAATATTGATAAAATACTAGGAATATTTGCTCCTTCAGGCATTCCACCATCATCATTTTGAGCTACTCTCGTATGCCTTATATAGACATGGGTTCAAAATAATAAGAGCAGAATGATGAGCTTCCTCAACTAAGTATGCATTATAGATGGAGCCTTCAACCCTTGCTTTATTTTTGATATTATGTTTCAAATGTCCATTAAATCTACAATAGATAAATATCATAGATTATGACTTCTTGGTATAAATTAATGGATGTGATTGTAAATATTAAAATAGTTGAATATTTTACCTCTCAAATGGATATATCCATCAGTACTGAATGGGACCCGCTATACGAGCTTCATATGCAAGATGTACTAGTAAATGCTCCATGCAGTCAAAGAAACTTGGAGAAAAAATGCGTTCTAGTTTACACAAGATCAGTGGAATGGTATTTTCAAGCCTTCCCTTGTCCTCTTCCCTAAAAAGTGTTGAAGTGAGTTCTTTGAAAAATAAACTCTACTTCGTTAATGGTTGCCAGACATCCCTCGGTAAAATTTCACGAAAAGCAATAGGAAGCAAGCATTGCATAAAAACATGATAGTCATGGCTCTTTATCCCAAACAACCTTAGTTTCAATATATCAATGCATCGACCCATATAAGATATATACCCATTAGAAAATTTCAGATCTTTTAGCCATTTATATAAGACTTGTTTTCCCTACTTATCGAACACATATCTTGCCTTCAGATATTTTCCAGACATTTTATCAATCTCTAACTCCTTACGAAGGAAGAATTGTTTCAAGTCCTATCTAGATTTAGCATTATCTTTGGTTTTCCTTGGGATGTCCATTACAGTGTTGAAGATATTTTCAAACACATTCTTCTTAATATGCATGACATCCAAATTATGTCTGATCAGATTAGTACTTCAATATGGCAAATCCTAAAATATACTTTGTTTCTTTCATCCACATCCACTTTGCTTTGCAATTTGAGCATTCACATCATTAGCTCTTACTTTAGTCACTCTCATCAACTTCAAACTAGTTATTTCCTACAACAATTCAATTCCCAAACATATACGCGATGCAGATGCTCAAACAGCTCTGTTCTTATGAAAGCTATTTTGTTCCATTTAAAATGATGATCAGGCAGTAAGAACTTGTAGTAACAATCAAACCACGATTGCTTACCCCTTTTAGGAAGGGTGAAGGAATCTGTTAGTTCCTTACAATATGGACATACAAGTCTACCCTGAGTACTCCATCTAGACAACATACTATATGCAGGAAAATCACTCATAGCCCACATTAAAGCATCTAAAAATTATGCTTTATAAACATATCATATGTTTTAATGCCTATATCCCACAACCATAGTAATTCTGCAATGAGAGGCTACAAAAATACATCCAACTTTTATTTTAAATTATTTGGTCCGAGGACTATTACAGATAGGAATATGTGCTCCTCCTTCATACACATCCCTGGAGGTAGATTATATAGCGTTACTATAATTGGCCATAATGAGTATTGCTGTCCAAATTGTCTAAAAGGTTGGAAGCCATCAATGCATACCCCCAAGCAGACATTGCGAATTTCAGAAGTAAAATGTGGATTTACCCAATTGAAATGCTTCCATGCTATAGAATCTGAACAATGTCGTATCACTCCATCTTACTCTTCATGTTCTGCATGCCATCTCATATGCTTTGCAGTCGCCTTAGAGGCATACAATCTCTGTAACCTTAAAGTCAAAGGGAAGTAAAACATGATCTTATATGGAATATTTTTTTCAATGGATATGCACCCCGACATCTTGGCTTATATCTTGGCCAACCACAAAACTTACATGCAATTAGATTACATTCACCCCAGTAAAGCATGCAATTGTTCTTATAATAATAAATTTTCTTGATTAGAAGGCCTAAGCCCTACATTAACTTCTTGGTGCTGTAGAAACTATCCACTATTGTGTTATCTACAGGCAATGACTTGTTGTACCTTATAATATCTCATCATAACACCTTTTAGATAAATTGTGTTCTGATTTGATATTTAGAAGTCATAACACTATAGATAACTTACACTGTTTCTCATTGTTAGGCCACAATTCTTAGCTACCTCTAAAATATCATACAGTTTATGAGCGGTTGGATTTGGAGCTTCCTCCATTCCATGTCAATCAAAATCTGGCCCAGCGGCATCCATTAACATATTATGATATGTAGTTGGAGGTCAACTGTCAGTATCTTCACCGCTTACTTCAATCGCTTTTGAAGATCTAGACCCACTAACTTCACTGTGCATATACCACTCATAGTACCCCGTTACAAAATCCTTCTTCAGAATGTGCAACTTCATAGTATCTGGTTCAAGAAAATTTCGATTATGACATTTCTTATGGTTACAAGGACATTGAACACTAGTCCCACTCATGTACTGTGGCTGAGATATCGCAAATTGCATGAATTTGTCTAAACCCTCTAAGAATTTTGAATTCAAATACCCATCTGTAAGTCTAGAGTACATCCAATTCCTATCGGTCCTCATAATTATTCCCTGTAAATTCCATAGTATTAATTTATTTTTTAAATCACACAAACAAAATTAAATTTAAACTTATATGTTTG